>JAAGEH010000307.1:31198471-31292465 GCA_011751065.1 Lasiurus cinereus
AAAAAAAAAAAATACTACAAAATTCAAAGTGACAAGTCTATAGCTAGAGGTCTGCAATGGGTAGCCAAAAAGGAGATTGGAGCAGCCCTGCCCTGACTGACTTAGGGCTGAATGTCAGCAGAGGCTTCTTTGAGGAGGAGAATCTGAGCAAAGGCATCACCTCAACCACAGCTTGTAATTTTTGAGAGAAAAAAAAGATGATGACAAGCAGGTGCAGGTGCAAGTGCTGGTATTTATGAGGCAACCGGTCCCATTACTTAATGTATCTGCAGCGTTTATCCAATCCCAAAAGAATGCAAAACATTTCTAAAATATATGTAATTGATTTTCACTTTTCTTTGCAATTCCCCATCATCCATTTATTTTTTCTAACAAGTATGGTGAAAATTCTTTTACAATATTGTATAAAGACATCTTTCCTTTTTGACGCAGCTGTGATTACATTAAAGCTTGCCCTTAACATATTTCATTTATCCTAACCCCAAGTTCCTGGAAGAAAGGGATGCTGAAGACTGTCCAGTGTGCAGCAGGCATTCACACACCAGCCTCTACTCTCAAATTTTTTTTTGTTTTCTCTTGGTCAGATATATTAATACATGACTGCACAGTGCAAAATTTCCAGCATTGAAAACACACACATAGATTTCAGTTTCCAAGGGGAGAACCTGAAAAATACGTGAATTGTCAGTTTTCCTTCTATGAAACCATTTTCGTGCTGTCATAACCATGCAGCTCGGCCTGAAAGAATAAACGATTCTCACACCCTGAGCTGAGGAGGTAGGCAGTGTCCTCAAAGGGCTGAAGTTCCTCGGAAGCAGTAACATCCGATTTCGCCTCTTCTTTCTGAAGCTAGAGCAGCAGCCATTTGAAAGATAGCCATGGATAAGAAGGAGCCCATTTCGGCTCATTTTAAATGGTACGATTTTCCAATGCCTCAAACAGTGTCTCATGCTTAGAGTAAAATCTCTGTTGAACTATTAAATGAACAAGTGGAAATGGAAGAAGAATGAACAAAATAAACCAACCATTGTTTTGCATAATGACGTGAAATACTAACTTCTCTGTGGTTTGAGACTCACGAATTAAGGAACAATCAGGAAAATAAATCTGTTCTTTATACATTCAGACCAAGCTCAAAGGCTGCCGAGGCCAGGTAGGCAATGCAATTAAGTGGTAGCAGTCTAGGTATAAGTACATGTGTACACATGACCAAGTGGAGAGGATGTCAGACGGTAGCATGCTCCACCTCAAGGGGGTGAGGCTGACTCAGCTCCAGCCATGGATGCCATATGGGAATACAGGCCCAGTTTTGCCAGTTCTTCCAGAGTTTTAAGAGAAGCTTGAAGTCTAGATTTTTATGCTCACATTATAAATGTTGCCTCAAAATTTTTATGCTCACATTATAAATGTTGACTGGGAAGCTATTTGTCCTTCAATTCTAATTTAGTTGTCTCTAAATTTTTATGCTCACATTATAAATGTTGCCTCAAAATTTAAAACACACAGACAATGACTGTGTGTTTTACATGCATACCTAGCCAGATAGTCACTGATTTGAAACTTCTCATTTCAACTTTCCTTTCTTTTTTTAGGATATTATAGTTTATTAAATTTGTTATACTGTACTTTTATCCACATTTTTAGCTACACACCCTTTAATGGCCTCTTTATGTAACAACTTGATAGTCTGTAATATTTTCTACATAAGAAATAAAAAGATAATTGTCTTCCATCAGGGAAAAGTAATCAAAACTTTAAAAATAGATAGTATTGAAAGCTTCTTTCATCTTCGCTCTTTATTATCAGTAACATCACGTATAACTTTTTCATGTTCAATTTGGGAACATCTCTATAAAGTTTCTTATATATGAACTAAGATTTCAGGTCATGTTAAATTTCTTTGTGCAGTAATATGTATATAACTACATTATATACCAGTATATATGATTATAGAGACAATTTATTCTTATTGAGCATTTGGATATTTTTCTGTTCTGTTTGTTATTTTGTTTTCTATATCCCACATATAAATAAAATCATAAGGTATACGTCTTTCTTTGACTTATTACACTCAGCACAATAACCTCTAGGTCTACCCATATTGTTGCAGATGGCAAGATTGCATCCTTTTTTATGGCTAGATCATATCCCATTGTGTATATGCACCACTTCTTCTTTATCCACTTATCTATTAGTGAACACTTAGGCCATTTACATACCTTGGCTATGGTAAAAAATGCTGCAATGAATATATGAGTATATATTTTTTTTCCATTAGTGTTTTGGGTTTCTTCAGATAAATACCCAAAGTGGAAGGACTGGATCCTTGTATCTTTTTTTTAAATATATTTTATTAATTTTTTACAGAGAGGAAGGGAGAGGGATAGAGAGTCAGAAACATCGATGAGAGAGAGACATTGATCAGCTGCCTCCTGCATGCCCTCTACTGAGGATGTGCCCGCATCCAAGTACATGCCCTTGACCGGAATCAAACCCTGGACCCTTCAGTCCACAGGTCGACGCTCTATCTCCACTGAGCCAAACCGGTTTCGGCAGGATCCTTGTCTCTTGTTACAGATTTTGTTTTAAAGTCTACTTTGTCTTGTATAAGTATTGCTCTCCCAGCTTTTTGTTTGTTTGTTTCCATTTTTGTGAAATATCTTTTCCCATCCCTTTATTATCAGTCTGTGTGTCTTTCAATCCAAAGTGAGTCTCTTGTTGACAGAATATGCAAGGATCTTGTTTTGCTATCCATTCAGCCTCCATATGTCTTTTGATTGGAGTATTTAATCCCATTTGCATTTAAAGTAATTGTTGGTAGATAGGTATTTATTGCCAGTTTACCATTCATTTTTTTATCTTTTTAAATTTTTTTCTTAAAGAAAACACTTTAATATTCCTTGTGATGATGAATTCCTTCAGCTTTTTCTTGCCTGGGGCTATCGGTCCTTCAATTCTAAATGATAGCTTTGCTGGGTAGAGTATCCACTTTTCTATGTCTAAGCATGTTTATGCTTAGGACTTGTATATGTGTACTTGTGTTTTGTATGAGTTGTGTGTTGTTTCCCCTCCTCTCCTTTCCCCTATGTCCTCCCCACTGCCTAGTCATTACCTCATGAAAACGGAGAAGAACAAGGAGGTAAGTCACACTTCTGTGGGGGATTTTTAAACATGTGGTGAACTAGTGGAAAGTATCAGAGGATGTATATTTAAGGGAAAAGAGTGATCAATGGGCTATGTCAAACACATATGGGTATTCCTGAATTTGCAAATATTTTTCTCCATGATTAGGCTGTCTGTGTTTGCTAATGGACACTCATATCAAAGTTAGGCTTCTATCTTCCCAAAGAGACTGGGAGATACTGGTGTAATCTCCCTTGGTGATTACATTTCAAAGCATGGCTCCCAGGTAACTTGCAAAAGACTGTCCTGGGTTGCAACACTGGCAAAAAGCTTTTTAAGAGGTTTACATCTCAAAGGGAACAGAAAAAGAATGTATAACTGCAAGTTTTCTAAAGTAAATAAATGCTCTAAGAAAAAGGAGGTTAAGGGCCAACACTCAGAAGCCTTTCTAAAGCTTAGTCAAGCTGGAGGCAAGACCATCCGGGTCATAAGGGTGATGGTAGATGTTATTCAGCAAGTTGCACATCATTGGATTATTAAAAATATAAATTCGAGATGTTTTAGACCTAGTTTAGAGTCCTTCTCTCCTCTCCCAAATGTCCTCCCCACTGCCTAGTAACCATGAAACTGAGGTATCTACCAACAGATGTCTATCAGCTGTGCAACCTGGGTCTTTTCATTTCTAAATGGGCATCATAAATACATACTCCCCAGCATTTGTGCAAGAACTAAATCTGATATGTGTGAAGCACTCAACATGGTGCCTGGCATATAGTAACAACTCAATAAGTGGTAATTATCAATATTTCAGCCAGTTCTCATCTGCACTATTGTAGTGTCATACAATGAACATACTATGATCCTAATATTAATAAAGTACATAGAAAGGAAGTTAAAAATAATTATGACTTATATTGATCAAAATAGAGCAGCAGAAACTACCAATGCTATTGCCAAAGTTCCATGTCCTATCCTCCACAACTCCACCCTATTTTCTGCCCAAATTTCTTTAATCTGTTTTTTCATAGTTAAATATTTCCCCATATAGACCTCAAATCTGCACGTTATTTAGCCTAAAGCTATAATGCAATTTTTAAAATTATAATCTGTCTTGTATTTTCTTTCTTACACTTACATTTGAAGCATTGTTTACTCTTTGAAAGCCCATGTGGGAGCCAATTGACTTTCCAGAAAGTTCCTTGCAAATTCTCCCTCAAAAGAGTTTTCCTTTGTTTGTATCTTGGTAGCAATTTTTAAAATTTCAAGATTTGGACTCTGGCATTGTAACTGTTCAGAGTATCTAACAGAAGTGGTCTGTTTCATCATCCAATGAGCTCTGCCTGTTTGTGGATGTGACACCCCAGTGGAAGGAAGCCAGGAGCCTATAGTAGCGATCCTGGGGAAAATGTAAGCAGCTGTGGCCATGTAATTTAAAACCTCTGAAAAGTGTGCTGCAGTCTGTGTGCACAGCGTTAGAGTAACATGGGGACTGGAGGCAGCCCGCTCTCCGGAGGACTTCCTCGCCTGCTGCAGGAAAGGGAAGACTGAAAAGACAAACCTGGGTGCAGCCAGAAAGGTCCAGATAGATGAGCTTGTGGCATCCATTTCCTAAATTCAGGTACCGTAAACCTTTGTCTGTGAATTTTCTGCAATAAGCCAAACTAAGATTCTGTAGATTGTGGAAGTTCCTGAAAAGACAGGGTGAGAGGAGAGAGGAAGGAAAGTGAATATAGTTGTTTTCTTAAGCCACTATGACAAAGAGAAGTAAAACTGAAGGTGAATCTTTTCTCCTTGCAGATGTTCAACAGTTGAACCTTATTGTTAATGCTCTTCCCTTTAAGTAAAGGAGAGTGCAGTAACTAGATAATGCCTAATTACATTTCAAATGAAAAGGAAGATGAGCCTACATTTTTTAAGAAAGCTGAGATAAAGCCTGGAATTGTGGGGGCAGGGAAGTTTGTGCATTCATATTGTTTGGAAGTTAGCTTGTGTTTGAAAACAAAGTTACTGAGTTTGCATTATTATTGCATTTAGGTTTTATCTTTGAAACACCAAAGTAATGAGCAAAATACCTAGAAATACAAATCCTTTGTAAACATTTGAATGACAATGAATTGTTACATGAGAGTGAGGATTTGGACAGAAAGGAGGCAAAGTTGAACACTACAGGCTCTTAAAATGGACATGATCAGCAAATGCTTTGAGAAATTAGATTTGAATATGCATGATTTTGTAGCACTTTCATAGCTATAATTTAAAAAAAAAGACTAATTGATATTCAGAGCTTAAAATGGATTAAGAAGAGTCTATAAATGAGTGGGCAGCACATGAAAGGAATAAAAACTACATCAGAGACTGTCAATCTCACTGGAATTGAAACCGATTAAATATGGCATTACCACCATGACCAAAATGAGAGCTTCCAGAAAAAAGGGAGGTAATTAGGACAAGCTATGCAAGGGCTCACAATTTTGAGGACACACTGTGGACAGTTTTCCAGATCCTCTTTATCCTGGCATTTTTTTAAAAAGTACAAGAACTCCCACTACAGCCTGCTCTTGTAATGAAATTAACAACATGCTCTTGATTTGTGGTCTGCAACAGTTTAACAGCAAATGGGAAAGCAAAAAGAACCAAAGTGAAAGAAGATGCCTCTCAGTCCAGCAAAAGCCCACAAATGAATAATAGAGTTTCCCTTCACATAAATGGGAAATAAGATCTGCGAGCCCTGACCGTTAATCAGATTTATTCTGAAAATTTGAAAAACACATGTATATGATACAATGATTTCCATTCCATAGAGAATCACTTGGTTCAGAACACAGATTCTCTCTGGTAATTGCTGTGTCTATGAGATTCAACAGAACAGACAGGGCTGCTTTCTGGATCCCCAGTGGCTGGGTGGGCAGGGCTGTGAAGGAGAAAGCTGCACTCACATCCCAAAGACATATCCCCTCTCCTGGGTCCCTTCAGTTAACTAAGAGCTATGCCAAAGTTTTGGAAATGCTTTATTTTCCTCTCCCTGGAGTATACCCTTGTGACTCAACTGAGTCAAGTACAATTTTTCTGGAAATGGGGGGATGGACATCATTTCTAACAATCCTTCAGCAATCTAATTCAGAGAAAGGAGAAGTAAGGCAGACAGCAGGATACAATGGGAAACACACAAGGTTTTGGAATCTGACCAAATTGGATTCAAATCTCAGCTTTGACACTTATTGCAACTTCCCTAACCACTCAGATTGTTTCTGCATTTGTTAAGTGGAGATTATATTAACTTTTTTTTTTAACCCTAGCTGTGTGTCTTTAGCTTTCTTGAAACTCAGTTCAACATGGATGTAATCCTACCTGCTTTTCCTCTTAGAGGTGTGACAATTACATGAGGACATAAGTGTAATAGTATTATATTGAGGGTGATTTTTGATGATTATAAGCAGCAGGAAGCCTGGCCAGCCTGGCTCAGTGGTTGAGTGTCGAGCAATGAACCAGGAGGTCATGGTTCGATTCCTTGTCAAAGTATATGCCTGGTTGTGAGTTTGATCCCCAGTGTGGATGTGTAGGAGGCAGCCAATCAATGATTTTCTCTCATCATTGATGTTTCTCTCTCTCTCTCCCTCTCCCTTCTGCTCTGAAATCAATACAAATACTAATATATATATTTAAATATTTGCATTGATTTCAGAGGGGAAATCAATACAAATATATGCCAAAGTTTTGGAAATGCTTTATTTTCTTCTCCCTGGAGTATCCCTTGTGATTTAACTAAGTACAATTGAAAGGAATAAAAATTACATCAGAGACTGTAGTATATATCCTATCTAATAAAAGAGCAATATGCAAATTGACCATACCTCTGCTACACCCACAAGCCACACCCACCATCCAATCAGAGCGAGTATGCAAATTAACCCAACTAAGATGGCTATGGCCATAGAGAGAGCAGGAGGCAGACTTGGGTTACCCCTGGCAATGGAGGAAGCCAAGCTTTCCACAAACACTGGCCGCCAGGCCTCCACTTAAGGCAACAAAGTTTCAATGGCTATGTGAACAGGAGGCTTGGATCTACTCCAGGCTACAAAGTTTCAATTATAGAAGATAAATAAATCCCAGATACCAGGGCCTCCTCTTGGGTTGCTGGGGGGCATGGCCGGCCTGCAAACTACCACAGGCCCCTCGCCCAGGTCACCCTATGCCCCAAAGGAGCACCCACCCTGATCCAGGACACCCTTCAGGGCAAACCAGCTGGCCCCCACCCATGCACCAGGCTTCTATCCTATCTAATAAAAGAGTAATATGCAGATTGACCATCACTCCAACACACAAGATGACTGCCCCCATGTGGTCAAAAGATCCTGCCTCCATGTGGATACAAGATGGCCACAACAAGATGGCCAGCAAGGGAGGGCAGTTGGGAGGGACCAGGCCTGCAAGGGAGGGCCGTTGTGAGTGATCAAGCCTATAGGGGAGGGCAGTTAAAGGTGACCAGGCTGGCAGAAGAGGGAAGTTGAGAGTGACCAGGCCTACAGGGAAGGGCAGTTGGGGGGACCCAGGCCTGCAGGGGAGGATAGTTAGGGGTAATCAGGCCTGCAAGGGAGGGAAGTTAGGGGTGACCAGGCCCCCAGGGGAGGGCAGTTAGGGGCAAACAAGCTGGCATGGAAGCAGTTAGGCATCAATCAGGCTGGCAGGGGAATAATTAGTGGGTAATTAGGCTGGCAAGCAGAAGTGGTTAGGCATAAATCAGACTGGCAGGGGAGTGATTAGGGGGTGATCAGGTGGCAAGCAGAAGCAGTTAGGAACAATCAGGAAGGCAGGCAGGTGAGCAGTTGGGAGCCAGCAGTCCTGGATTGTGAGAGGGCTGTAGGACATTCCTCAAGGGGTCCCAGATTGGAGAGGGAGCAGGTTGGGCTGAAGGACACCCCTCCCCTTCCCCCTCACCCTGTGCATGAATTTCATGCACCGGGCCTCTAGAGTGTGTGTGTGTGTGTGTGTGTGTGTGTGTGTGTGTGTGTGTAAGTATATATACGAAACCAGCAGGGATATATTATAGGACTTTAAATATATATATATTGCTATTATTGCTACTACCTCAAATAATAACACATTAATTGTTCTTGTGAGGCTTGTACTATCTTCTTCCATTTAATGGAATCAATACTCAGTTAACAAAAGTTATGCATAAAACTGATTCATATTGCATTTACACCCTCATTTTGGTCTTGGTGGTAAGGCTATATTTAATCATTTTCAACTCCAGTGAGATTGACAATCTCTGATTTTGTTTTTATTCCTCTCATGTGCTGCCCATTCATTTGCAAATTATTCTTCTCATCCCATTTTTCAGCTGTGTATATCACTTAGTCTTTTCAACTATAGTTGTAAAACTGTTTCTTAAAAAATCATGAGTATTCAAATGTATTTAAATCTGGTCCAAGCCTATTGTTTAATTTCTTAAAGTCCATGTGATCAGTTATCAAATACAAAAAAAAAAAATGAAAATTGAGCTAGAAGTTCTTAACTTTTTGTGTGTCAGATATCATACAGATCTATGGATCCTTTGTCAGCATAATGTTACTGATGCATAAAATAAAAATAATTAAGATTGCAAAAGCAGCCAATCATATTGATAGTCATTATCAAAATATTTTTAAATGATCTAAAAGAGGTCTACCATTATTTTGAAGTAGTGGCAAGTGCCAATGTTATTTTGAAATATTTGTAACAAGAATAATAATAATAATAATAAAATATTTGTGGTGCATATGGAAGAAAGAGTCTGACATTTTACCTACATTTCGATTAGAGATTAGTAAAAATAGAGGGGTTTTTCCCCACATCAAAATTCATGGAACTTCTGAATTCTATCCCTGGTCCCCCTGGGAGATTCACTGGCAAAAGAGGTTTTCATTAGAGGAAATGGCTCCCAGATTGAAAGTTGATAGCTGGCTCTCTTCAACCTCATGGGGATCTTGGTTTGAAAGCAAGATACAGGAACCTTGAGTGGCCTGTAGGCCTTTCTAGGGATTTATAGGGCCACATATTTGAAACTGCTGAGGAAAAGTATCAGTTGACAATGACATTGCATTTGGCAAATTTTATGCAATACTGCCACTTTTTATTTTAAATTTTGACAAAGAAATATGTCCCTTACATGAGGAAGATCTGATTCATAATTTTCCCAACCCAGGAACAACTTTATTATTCTAATTATGTTTTGAGGCAGTGTTTGCAGTCAGTGTTTATCTTTTCCTAATTATTTGATAACTAAAAGTTTCTAATGTAAGAGGAGGTTTCTATTTGTTATTTATTTTTCTACTGCTATGATAGTCTTTGGGAAACCACAATTCATATAGAAACTACAGAGATAATTTTTTCTCCATTCTTCTGGCTTTTTTACATCAAAGAATTGAGGCTTTCTGTGTTAGATCTCCAATACTTGAGGCAGTTACTACTGGAAAGAATATAAAATTACTATGTATTTTACCAAAAATTTCCCCCCAAAAAATGACCAAGACAAGGCCCAGTCTGTAAAATTTACATGTGGATTCTTTTGAGTTGAGTGTGTGGGTTCTTTAGTTTCCCAGAGGCCATGTCGTATGATAGAATCCCTACAGAAAAGCCAAATGCAGTGATTTGACCTCCTGTTTACAGGCTGGGACTTGAGGACATGCAGGCAACAGCTTCCTCTCTCTGCCCTACTCTGATGGGCACTGGTGAAACTGTACAACATGAGAATGTCTGCCAATAAGAAGTTTCCAAGCCAACCGTAGGATCAATTCATCTATATGAAAAATAATGAGATACCACACCACTATCACATATAATGTGATGCTTTCATGACCACTCTTTGCCTGGAATGCCTCACACATAGTAGTTCATCAATATATGATGAATACACAAATGAATGTTGCTATTAGAATTCAGGGAAAGGAGAAACCACATAGACTTCTGGTGGATGGTGTGAGGTACAAAGACTATAGATTAGCATAGATAAGAAAGGCATTCCAGCTGTACAGAAAGAAAAGCTTGTAGCAATCAGAGGACCAGAGTTAAGCACTTGCCTTGGGAAATCTGGGCAGATAAGCTTGATCAGATCATGTTAAAGAACCAGGAAGAGACCAGACTTCAAGCAGGTCAAAGACATGATCAGACAGACTATTGTTCCAAGTGATACTTCTTGCAGCATAAGGCAAAGCCGACTGAAGAAGGGAAAAGAGACCAAGGGCTGAACCCTCAGGATGCTGTGCCACGTGAGGTGCTGAGAGTGCCACGTAGGCTGTGGCAATGGGAATAAAAGAAAAGGGTTTCGTTCAGGAAATATTTAGAAGCCAAAAGATGCCCTGGAATGGGCATGAGCTGTGGTTAGCCTTCATTTTCAACTTTAGAAAACTGAACAAGTCCCCAACCAAGAGAAGAAAAAATATTCAATTAAAAACCTGGCAAATCAATGTGACCAAGAAGGACAAACAAATTACATCTTTCTTCTGGCAAAAGATTTCTTTAGGGAAAAAAATGCTAAAAGCACTGAAGAGAGAATGACAGCAGCAACAAACAATATTTCTCCAGCTATTTATAGTTTAAAGAACACTTTTGCATACCCAAGCATGTTTGTAACAATGGAAAACAAAGCAAAAATAGAGCATCATTATGAAATATATTTTCATAACAGATAAGAAAGTCAGTGTACATTTTTTTTCAGATGACAAAAACACACACATTAGTATTGAGTTTCATTTATCCCAAATTTTCTCTCAATAGCAAAAACTGAAAGTTAAAATCACAACAAAATTCTCATTAGGGACCTATTTTTCTATCTGTTGCCACATACACACACACATTCATACATGCCCATATATGCATACAATATATATCTTAATATGGAATGTCTGAAGAAAAGTAGCGAATGATGTTTTATAAGATTAGAGAAACTTATAGAAATCCAGCTCACAAGAGCCTATTGAGCAACGCTTCCCAATTCTACATTCAGTGACGTCATGTTGGTAGTTTAAAACTGGCCATCTTGGAAGTATTTACACCACAGAAATCAGTAACGTCCACAAATTAGAACATCCCCTTTCCCCATACCCTGGACAGTTATTAAACATTTACCAAAATACTGCTATCCTTGCAACACACTTTGAGAGACATAGAAAATGCAGTATTCTGTCTATGCTCTCTGTATAGGAAATGTATTCAGAGATAAAAATGAGAGAGAAGATGACAGCTTTGAAAGACAAGAAAAAAACTTTGATCTAGCCCAACCAGTGTGGCTCAAAGGTTGAGCATCGATCTATGAACCAGGCGGTCATAGTTTGATTCCTGGTCAGGGCATATGCCCAGGTTGCGGGTTCGATCCCCAATGTGGGGCATGCAGGAGGCAGCTGACCAATGATTCTCTCTCATCACTGATGTTTCTATCTCTCTCTCCCTCTCCCTTCTCCTCTGAAATCCACAAAAATCTATATTTTTAAAAATTGGATCTAAATATAAAAGGGAATTCTTAAGATAAAACTGGAATAAATCAAATAGAAGCATTAAAAAGAAAAATACCTTCTTTGGCTGAGAAAAGAGCTAAGGTTTAATGTTCAGGTTTACTTTGTTTTAAGAAAATTAATTTAAAGAACACAATTAAACTTGGAAAATACTTTTAATTTTCAAAGAAAAAGAATTTCTTGCATCTTGGCAGGGAAAAAAAAATAGGTTACCAACAAAGGAACCAAAAAATCAATCTGGCTTTAGACTTCTCTGTACCAGAAATATCAAGATTATGGAACATTTTGCAGATATAAAAGATGTGTAGCACACGACTTACAAATAATAGTAAAATACACAATACTCCCTGTTGTAAATTCCTTGTAACTAATCAATTCTCACACAAGGCTTTCATTGACTTTTGCCAAACTCATTAATGTAAATAGTACTTCCTGGATGTGGTAGATGTTCCAAGAGGTAACCAGAGCATGGCAATGGGGAGTCTGGGACACGGGACTGAAAGGATGAGGTATTCTATTGTAGAGAAGTCCCAGATACTGGACTGGAATTCAGGGGCCCAGCTTCAATGCCCAGAAAGGGGGACCAGAAAGAGACAGCAGAGCTCAACGCAAACTAAGACAGAGGACCGGGGCCCACCAAGCAAGGAGTGAATAGGCACCAGCTTGGGGATTTGAAAGCAGCAGTCCTGCTATCAGAACAGGGGTGCCACAGTATTGGGTGTTGGTAAAAGGAGCACTGCCTTTGGGGAATGCTAGAGCAAGCCCACGCCTAGAGGAGCGTAATTCTTTTCAGTGCAATACAAATAAAAGAAGCATTACCTGGGTAGGAGCCGCATCGTCCGGTTGGTGATAGGTGTGTTAGACAGGTTGAGATACAGGATCCCAGGACAACACTCAGAGATGTGTTTCATTGTTTCATCCTGCATGAATACAGAGAGAAGAACCTTATCAAAGCCTTGCAGGCTTTGCTATCCTCTCTATCCTCTCTCTCCCTGCTCCAAAAAGTATATGCATGTGGTCTCTTCATATTCTTTGATATTAGTACTAAATCAAATCAAATAGAAGTATTGATTTTGCTTGAAGCTCTACTACATTCCCTTTTTCTGGAAATAAAGTTCCATTTTGTCACAATGACACTACATTGAAATGTGAATTCTTACAAGTTCAACTCTCTGACAAGTAATTTGACCTCAAATGTTCAAGGGTCAAACACTCCTGACTCTTCGGATGCATGAAAGTGATTTAAAAAATGGGTCAATTTTTAAACTTACTGAAATTATTATGCAGGAATAGCAAATGCTCTTAACTGGACTTCATTAAAAGTGAATCCATGTTTACACACCTACATTTATTTATAGATGCATGTGTATGCGAGTGTGTGTGTAATTAAGTTTCTATGGTTTCTGTTCCTGAATATATTAAAACAGCTAAACAAATTTTCCTCAAATGTATGGCAAGTTTGAGGTGGTCTAAAGTAAAATATAGGCGACATGAAACTCAGGGTTGGGAGTACTGTCGGAGAGGATCTCAAAGATTCAAGCAACTCTCCCCCAGAGAGCTGAACCTGACGTACAAGACAAGGGGGTGACTGTGACCTGAGAGAGACAGAAAACAAACAGTGATTTCGAGCACGAGCCCTAAATGGACATTTACAAGACCAGATGAACTGCAAGCTTGATTGCAATGGAGCTGCTTCTTATAGGGTTACTACTTATAAACACTCTCGAATGAGTAGCAGCAGGTTTTTATTTATTTAATGATGGTGGATGAGTCTCCCCAGGGACACAGAAATGGTCAGCTAGTTTTAAATATTTATGGTACATTGGTTCTAGAAAGAATAGGCCATTGCAGGAAGAGGTAAATAGTCACTTGGCTAGGGGATGTGGTTTGGGAAAGAGTTCTGCATGGCCAACACGGTCACCCCGAACATCACTAAGGGTTGCAAAAGTTTATTTTCAGTTGGATCATCAGTGTTTAACATTCTATTATTCCTAGTTACTTCCTGGAGTCATGGAGAGTAAAGTAATAAAATCCTGCAGGTTGGGCTTTTCTATCACCTGGGACAGGAACTGGTTGGTTTACCAGGGCAGCAAACCACCCTTTAAAGAGAACCCCGGTTGTAAAACTGTGGTTCTGCTATAGGAAAGGTTCTACATGCCAACGCTGCAGGCATGCAAGGGCAGAGCTTTCCATAAGCATTAGACTCTTGCCGCTGCTTTCGAGCTGTCAGCAGTTTTCTAGACACCCCACCACCAAAATGTAGAATTTGGAGTTATGTGGCAATTACAGTATAGTTTTCCCAGAAGCAATGGAGAGAACAACCATACTGTGTGGCGTTGTTTGTAGTTTATACAAACAAAATCTATCTTCAAAAATATTCATGATGCCAATCAAATATCAAAGTGATTGTGGACCTTTTGGAAGACTCTGGCAACAATGCAAGTGGGGCAAGAGGAAGTTAGAAAGCTGGTTTATGCACCGTTAGGGAGGCAGCCACAGAGAAGATGAAAATTTGGGGACCAGGAAGAGGAAGATGGAGTATGCTTAAAGTATCAGCGGACTCTGCTTTTCCCTGTTTATGAAGAAGCAAACCATTTCTGCATTTTTCTGTTTGGAAAAAACGCAAATGAATCCTACTCTCAGTATTTAAAATAAGTTTAAATTCAAACCCCAAATGTTAGAACACATAAGTGTAAGAACTGTTCGAGTGTCTACATTGTAGAATGGCTTATGAATTTGTCCACAATGCACTCTCTGAAGGTAATATATTCTTATGGCAAGCTCCTTAGAAATTAAAGCTTTCTGAATGAATGGTACTCAACTCCTTAAATGTAAACTTGTTTCCCATTCTGTCTCAAAGGGGAAAACAATAATGAAATGTAACTGGATAAAATGGCCCTCCCTGTATATTATTAGACTCCAAAATTGGAACATATTTTGATTCAACTCACAAATTCAATGCAGGTGGCATTGTTTTGACTTTCCTATTAGAAAGCCAAATTTAAAGACTATGATCTGTTAAGTGCAGAACTGAATATCCCCGAAGGCAAGAACTAAAATTTGATTCATTTTTAAATCCCTATAACACCAATAATAGATAACAAATTTCCTATATATCTTTATATAAATAGAGATAAAAACAAGGTTTTCCAGAAAAATGTATACAAACCTTAACAGCTGATAGCTCAATTTTTAAGATGAAATATATTTTAATAAACTCTGCCGTTATCATTATTCAATGTGTGTGTATCCATATTTTAGGACACCCTATATATTGTTAACATAGTGGATACTAAAAATCTCCACAGAAAGCTCAGAGGGAAGGCAGGGGTGAGTGGAGGTGGGTGGGAGGGGATCAACCAAAGAACTTGTATGCATACATGCATAACCTGTGGACACAGACAATAGTGTGGTGAAGGCCTGGGGTAGGGGGCAGTTACAGGCTAGAAGGGGTCAGTGGGGTGGGGGGACATCTGTAATACTTTCAACAATAAAGAAAAATTAAAAATATGTCATCAGAAAGAGTGAAGTAGAATAGAAAGTTAACAGAAAGAATGATGATGATGACTGGGGAGGCAGTAAGGAGGAGCCAATTAGTGATGTCTCTTCACCTCTGCCACGGGGTGTGGATCCATCCTGGAGCCGGTTAACCACACAATCAGGCCCTTCATTCTAGTCCCTCTTGTCGCCCCAGGAATTTGCTCCATTTGTTGCTTCAAGTGAGTCTCCTTCAGCTTCTATAAACCTAAAACAGGTTTCCCTGCTCCTCTGTTCTTCTGCCACTCCCTTAGTCACTTTTCTCACCTCTTGTCCACTTTTCAGTTCACTACAATTAGATTTCTGCCCCACTATTCTATGCAAACTGTTCTAGCAAAAGCCACCAGTCACTATTTTCAAATCTAGGAGGCTCTGCTCACTTGGTAACTTCCTTCTGAAAGTTCACACTCTTGCCTTTTGTGATACCTCTCTATTCTCAACCTACTTCTTTTCTATTCCTTCTTAAGAGCCTTCACTGTTTCTTCTCTGACTGCTCCTAAAAGTAAACATTCCCCATGGTTCAATTCTAAGTCCTCTTCTTGTCCATGTATTCTCTCCCTCTCCCTCCCCCTCTCTCTCTTCTTCTCCTTCTCTCCCCCCCCTTTTCTCTCCCTCCTTTCTTCTCTTGCTCCCTCTCTAGGTTGATCTTATTTATTTTGAAATGTTAGTTATAACATATATCAATGTCAACCCAAGATAAAAGCTCAAGTTCTAGTCAATGTTGTCCATTACCTACTAGAATCTCCATATAGTTTCATTAAAACATATTTAGGGTGGGGCAACACTAGGTTTAGAGTTGTTCTTGTGGAAAGTAATATAATAATTAATAAATAATAATACAAGAACAAACTCTGTGCTTCACATACTCACAACTGTAAACCTACTTCTGCCCCACTGTGTATTACAGAGTATTTCCTATGCTCTGTGCTCTGTGCTATGACTACCCCAAAAAATGAGACACATCTCCTGCCCTTGGGGCCTGTTGGGCTAGTGGAGCAGGCAGAACCACTGTGATTGGGGTTACACAGGACAGGAACCCAGAGGAGCAGCAGCAAACTCCTCCCTGGGAGTCAGAGATGTCTTGGGAAAGGAAGCAGGGTCTAATGGAAGCCTGTAAGCCTGCCAAGGAGGAAAGCAGCATCTGAGGACTGAGGGAAAGAGTATTCTAATCAAAGAGCGCAGCCTGAGCAAATGTACAACAGTGAGAAGCAGCCTGGCAAGACAGCAGAGAAAGTAAAGCAGCCTGTGGTTGCTGAAACAATGTGTGTGCAGGGTTTTGGAGCAAGATGAGGCTGGAAAGGGTGGTAGAGGCAAGACCTCAGAGGGTCTCCAAGGTACAGTAATTTTAAAGAGCTTTGACTTTATCCAATAATGTAACGGGTGAGTGTGTGTATAAATGATGGAAACTGGAAATGAAACAGTCAGACCTGCCTTTTAGAGAGAGTGTCAGTGTGCTCACAGGGTGGGAGGCAGACTGCAGGTGGAGGAAAGCCTGGAGACGGACCAGGAGGGAGTTGGCGAGGTTCACATGTTCATTCCCATCTTCTTTGGCACTGCCGCCTTGGAGACCATGAAAATGACCCTATTGCTTCTGGGGGTCCCAGTTTTTCTGCCTCATATTCATATGGCCTTAAATACAAATATAGTTCATGTTTGTGTACTTGTGTAATTGTTTCCACTTGACAAAGACTCCAACGTTGGACACATATCTACAGGGTTAATAATAGCATTATATAAGTCGGATAACATTTCTTGCCAATGTTTAACATAGTTTGCTTTTTTCCATGTTTAATCCTAAATGTGCACACAGGCATATATTTTGGCAACGCCTCTGTGTATTATAGCACTCCAACTGAGCAAGCCCAAAGCTATACAAACAACAGTAAAATAAGCTTTTTATACTCACCGTGAGTGTTGAGCAGTCAGAGACATTCAGCTCTTGCAAATTTTTACAGAGGCCTAAATTAAACAAGTGACATATCACTAAACAACATATTACAAATGTTTAAACTTAAAGTTTTTCCATCCCACATTCAATGCAATGTATTCATTAGAACACAAAAACCTTGGCAAGTCTTATCCTAAGCACTGGTTTCTTTTCCCAGAAAAACGGTTTCTTTTGGCTTTAAAATTAAAATATATACACATGTTTATTATTGTTTGAGGATTACAGAAGGAAGCAGGAAAAAGAAAAATACCACTTTGTGGAAAACAGCATATATTTAGAGCTTTTGGCTTCAAAGCCCTGAAGAAAACCAACCTGCCTTTTTGTGGCATGACTTTTTGTTCACTTTTTGTTGTTGTTTTCTGTATCCTTTTAACATTTTATTATGAAATTTTTCAAGCATACAAAAAAAGTTGAGAGAACTGAAGAATTATACAATAAATATACCCACCACTAGATGCTACAATTTACATTTTGTTGCATTTGCTCTACCACATATCCACTTGTACATCCCTCTCTCTATCCCTCAATCCATCTTAGGTTTTATGCATTTTCATGTAAGTTGCAGACATCTGCACACTTTCCCCCACATACTCCAGCATGCACATCAGATAATTCAGCGAGTATAATAATTAACAAAACATTTATGATTTTTTTAGGTTAGATTGACATACAATTTACAATGAATTACAGTTGGAGAAGTGGACGGTTAGGAAGGCCAAGTGCCTGATTAGCCCCTGGGACCAGAGGTAACTGTGCAGCTTATGGTCTTGCAAGGAAGACAAGACATGCACACAGAGCTAGATGGGAAAGTGACACACAGTGGACACTCTGGGTTTAGACTGACAGGAAATAAAACTCCAAATCTGAGGCGAAAGAGAAGCAGTTAGGAGCAGGAACACAGACAGTACGCAGGAGGAATGCTTGAGGCAAAGAATGAGGAGGCATTCTAGGTGGAGGAGACCCATCAAGGAGGAAAACTCTAGGCATTCACACGGCCACTGAATAGAAAACACATCTGCCATTCATAACCACACAGCCCCACGGTAATAACAACAGAAATGTTATTAATTATAAATCCATTTTGAGCACTTCTTCATCTGCCAAGAATGGACTATGTCCTAAGTAATAAATGCAAACCAAAACCACTTTCAGGATTTAAAAAAAAATGGAAACAATTCTTTCATATGTGCAGATCATGGAAGTCATCAATAATACTTGCTGGCTAAGGAAAAAATAGATTGCCTCCCAAATATAATAACTAAGTTTATGAGATTAAGATTTTTATAGGATAGTTACTTGAGAGTAATTCATGCATTTAACAAGTTTTTGCTTCATCCTAGAAACTCTACAGGTGCCAGAAATACAACAGTGAACAAAATAGACAAAAATCTCTGCCCTGATGAAGTTTACATCCTTGTTTGGGGGGGTAGGCGGAGTGGGGGTTAGATGATTATAAACAAAAGAAATATCTGCTTTGACAGATGGTGATAAGTGCTCTGGAGAAAAATAAAACAAGAAAGAGGTGGAGAACAGCCAGGAATGGGAAGGGGTGTGACTTCCAATACATCAGAGCCGTGATCACTGAGAAGGTGACCTTGAGCCAGGAGATACCGAGGACAGTTCAGTTTACTCTGAGCATTTCTGGAGTCCACATTCAACATGACTGGTGATTAGGAGACAGTAAATGAAGGAAAAGAATAAGCTCAGGAAGACAGCCATTGAGTTTTTGTTTGTTTGTTTGATTTTTTGCACATCTCTAGGCTGCAAGGGGGAAACCCTTTAATTCTTGAATCCAATGTGCTGATAAACTACAGGTTCCATTTTCACAGTGCTAAGCCTAACACTGTGGAGTGCTTCCCTGGGACCAGGCACTGTGAAGTGTCACACAAGGTAGCCCGTTTCATCCTCTCGACAATAGTAGAGGTATCTTCAGTCTGTTTTACAGATGCAGAAAATAAGGGGAAGTCTTCGATTAGCCTCAGGTTGCAGATTAGCAACTAGGAGAGCCTTCATTCACACCCAGGGCTCCAACGTTTAGCCAGTACACAAGGCAATTAGAGCTGCGGTTCTCAACCTGTGGGTCGCAACCCCTTGGGGGGTCGAACGACCCTTTCACAGGGGTCGCCTAAGACCATCGGAAAATGCAGATATTTACATCACAATGCATAACAGTAGCAAAATTTCGTGGTTGGGGGTCACCACCACATGAACTGTATGCAAGGGTCGCTGCCTTAGGAAGGTTGAGAACCACTGAATTAGAGGGTGCAGAGCCTTTATACACCACTGCTCTGCATATGCCTTGATTATCTGTAATGTCTTGCTTCAAAAAAAAAAAAAAGCTGCTATTATCTGTCAGTAACGGTGCTTACAATGTCCTTAACTCATTTTTTTTTTTTTGTCTGCAACCTAGGGACTCTACCATACCTCAGTTGGAACTCATTGTTCCTGATCTGCATTAGTTAAGTTTATCCAAACTTGGATTTCAAAGGAATACTTCCATTGTTCCATCTGTCATACCAAGTAATTGGGGCCAGCTGGATGTCAGGATGCGCGTGGTTACCATCATAATCCTGCTTTTCTTTTGTAAAGCCGCTGAGCTCCGCAAGGAAAACCCTGGGGGTGTGAGAAGCCGAGCAAATCCTGGCCGCCGGGTGGGTGGGGGCCGGAGGGGCTCCAACCCGGTCAAACGCTACGCCCCGGGCCTCCCCTGCGAAGTGTACACGTATCTTCACGAGAAATACTTAGATTGTCAAGAAAGAAAACTAGTTTATGTGCTGCCAGGCTGGCCTCACGATTTGCTGCACATGTTGTTAGCAAGAAACAAGATCCGCATATTAAAGAACAGCATGTTTTCCAAGTTCAGAAAGCTGAAAAGCTTGGATCTGCAACAGAATGAGATCTCCAAAATTGAGAGCGAGGCTTTCTTTGGTTTAAACAAACTCACCACTCTCTTACTGCAGCATAACCAGATCAAAGTCTTGACCGAAGAAGTGTTCATTTACACACCTCTCCTGAGCTACCTGCGCCTTTACGACAACCCCTGGCACTGTACCTGTGACATAGAGACGCTTATTTCAATGCTGCAGATCCCAAAGAACCGAAACTTGGGGAACTACGCCAAGTGCGAAAGCCCACACGAACTAAAAAATAAAAAGCTGCGGCAGATAAAATCAGAAGAGTTGTGTAATGAAGAAGAAAAGGAACAATTGGACCCGAAACCCCAAGTGTCAGGGAGACCCCCAGTCATCAAGCCTGAGGTGGACTCTTCTCTTTGCCACATTTACGTGTTTCCCATACAAACACTGGACTGCAAAAGAAAAGGTTTGTACGTTTCTTTTTCTTTACATTAATTTCAGAAAGAGGAAGGGAGGGAGATATGTAAGAGAGGAACATCAATTGGCTGCCTCCCAAACACACCCCCACTAGGGGTTTGAACCTGCAACCTGGGTATGTGTCCTGATGGGGAATCAGAACCTGCCACCCTTTTGATTCATGGGATGAAGCTTCAACCAATGGAGCCAACGCCAGTCAGTGTGTAAAGTTTCTTGCTTTTTCTTTTCCATGGGCAATTTAAAGTGTTGTTTTGAATCTTACAACTCATTCCTACACCAAGCCATGCCTTGGAATTTTTGGTGTAACTTCCCCCAGAAATCTTTCTCCAGTGACAGTGCTGGAGTCCAAACTCAGGATGGTTGGTGATTTAGGGGACATTTCAGGAGGGTGAGAGGGACAGTAATTTGGGTCTTACTTTCATTCGCTTGTTGCAAGCTGTGCTGTAAGGAATTCTTTTCATCTTAAATCTAATGTAATTTAATTGATGTAGGAAAACCAATGGGCATGAGAGCAAGTGCAAAATGCTGTTAACATAACCTGACTTACCCCAAGTGAAGCCAGAACGGGGTGTGCATGTGTGGGTAAGTGGTGGCCTCAAGGAGAACCATGTGCAGAGCAGGGCTGGTGAGAGCGAAGTAGGATGCGGGAATGGTGTAGCTCATAGTTTAGTCTTCAGGTTTTAATAGGCACTGGCTAGCATCCTGTATCTTTATGGTCCAAGTTACCCAAAATAACACACACAGAAATGTGGCGGGAAAAACTAAGTTTAAAATATTTAATCATGGGACCCTCGTGCTGAGGCTGAGGCTGAGACCCTCGTGCTGAGGCTGGGGCTGAGGCTGGGACCCTCGTGCTGAGGCTGGGGCTGAGGCGCTGAGACCCTCGTGCTGAGGCTGAGGCTAAGACCCTCGTGCTGAGGCTGAGGCTGAGACCCTAGTGCTGAGGCTGAGGCTGAGGCTGGGACCCTCGTGCTGAGGCTGAGGCTAAGACCCTCGTGCTAAGGCTGAGGCTGAGACCCTAGTGCTGAGGCTGAGGCTGAGGCTGAGACCCTCGCGCTGATGCTGAGGCTGAGGCTGAGACCCTCGCGCTGACGCTGAGGCTGAGACCCTCGTGCTGAGGCTGAGGCTGAGACCCTCGTGCTGAGGCTGAGTTGCTGAGACCCTCGTGCTGAGGCTGAGGCGCTGAGACCCTCGCACTGAGGCTGAGGCTGAGCGGTGTGTCCTCGGCTCTCGAGCCGCCAGGGCACCTTCCCTCGGGGCTTCCAGTACGGCTCGGGCCGGGCCGGACCTGCAGGAGCGAGCGCCGGTGCTGGTTCCCTTAACCCCTGCGACCCCGCGGCCCCCTGCCCCCCCCACGTGTGTGTGCTGCCGCTGTGGCAGCAGGAGGAGGTGTGTTCAGTGGGTAGAGCATCGGCCTGCGGACTGAAGAGTCACTCACGGCAGAGCCCGCGGAGGACTTGCTGCTCCAGACCCACCCGTGACTGATAATTCTCAGGGGGAAAGGGGTGTGGGGTGTACAGGGAGAGACTGGGCAAAAATCATACACCTATGGATGAGGTCAACGGGAGGGAGGGAAGGGTGGGAGCTGGGTGGAGGGGTGCTATGGAGGGGAAAAAAGAAAAACAAATGTAATAATCTGAATAATAAAGATTTAATTTAAAAAAAAAGAAAAGAAAAAAAAAATTAATCAAAGAACTACTCTGTTTCCCTGAAAATGAGACAGCGTCTTATATTAATTTTTGCTCCCAAAGATGCGCTAGGTCTTATTTTCAGGGAATGTCTTATTTTTCCATGAAGAAGAATACGGCACACATTTATTGTTGAACAAAAAAAAAAAAGGAAATTTATTACCTGTATACGGTACGGTAGTAATTGTCATCACAAACCAGCTCACTGGCCGCACCACAGCCGGAGCTGTTCAGGCAGTGCGAAGTCTCTTTAAATCAGGAGTCAGACGCCTTATGGTAATTTTGGGAGCCTTATATTCCAGGGAGGCCTTATGTTCGGGGGAGGCCTTATTATCTGGGAGGTCTTATTTTCGGGAGGATGCCTTATATTACAGCGAGAGGCAAAACTGGAAGTAGGTCTTATTTTCAGTGGATGTCTTATTTTCGGGGAAACGGGGTATGAGACTAAGGGACTCTTTCTAGAATATTACCTGCTTCCTGAAAATCGTTACTGGGTTTTTTATCCCACACAACCTTAGGCTGGTCCTGTGCAGGATTTGCACATTAAGGATAAATTCATGAAATAAAACGGAAGGGAGGTTTTAGTAATGCTGCTGACATGTTAGTGAAGACGTTCTCAAAGTGTGGTCTCAGAACCACTAATCTACCCTAGGGTAACAAGCCACAGGACAGTATCTGTCTGTTTCATTCATGCATATGGATTAATAACTTATTTGTGATATTCATTAAAGCCAGATATCATTGAATTAGGGACTTGTGTCATTGAATTAGGGGCATGGTGTCATTCCACTTACTTGGGGGGAGGTTTTTTTTTCTTTAAGAACTGAAAGGGAAGACGCAGAACATAGACACTCTGGCTCCTCTCCAGGGAGCCATAGGCAGGAATTTGTTGACATTGAAGAAACAGGCAAACTGAGCCAGCAGGAAATGTGTTCATTTCTCAGCGAGGTCATGCTCAAGCCTTGCCCACTCTGTTGGACTCTGGAAGGTGGCACCTGGTTGGGTCACATCACAGCCATGTGGCTTGGAAGGTTTGCTTACTGTGATACCCTGTGAATTGTATGCAATTTGATGCTATAGCAGAGCAATTACAGCATTGTAACCCGGGAGATGCCATTCTGGGGTCCCCTGAATGTAAGAGAGTGCTCATGAACTGAGAGCCTACTATGTTCCAGGTACTCCACACTCAGTCCTGTCCACAGTTGACTACCCATTTACAGTTGAGGAAATGAGCCTCAGGGAGGTCAAGTCACTTGGCTGAGCAAGGTCTCATAGGTAAACAGCAAAGCCAAAATTTGAACCTTGGTCTACTTGACCCTGCTGTCTTCTAACATTAATGTAACTATATTCAAGCAAGCAGCTGTCTTAACAATGGAAGCATGAGAGAATTCCAGAAAAGTCAGTATATGTAGTGCCTCTGTGGCCAGATTGGGTGGAATTTCCCAAATATTGTTACAGTGAGCAGTGCTTCATTCTGAGGAGTGTGTTTTACTAGGGTTTCCTTTGTAATGCTTAAAAACTTGAACTATATATTTAAAAACTAGCCAGGTGAGTGTGGCTTAGTGGTTGACATGGACATATGAACCAAGAGGTCACCAATTCCCAGTTAGGGCACATGCCAGGTTGCAAGCTTGATCCCCAGTTTGGGGCGTGCAGGAGACAGCCAATGATTCTTTCTCATCATTGATGTTCCTCTCTCTCTCCCTGCCCCTCTCCCTTCCTCTCTGAAATCAATAAAAATATTTTTTAATAAAATAAAATAAAAACTAATTCAAAGCTACTAATCCTAGGTTTGGGTTAGAAAATTTTCTTGATATTGCTGAGGTTCTGTCTTCAAGAT
Organism: Lasiurus cinereus; assembly: GCA_011751065.1. Lineage (NCBI taxonomy): Eukaryota > Metazoa > Chordata > Mammalia > Chiroptera > Vespertilionidae > Lasiurus > Lasiurus cinereus. Next base: position 31,222,429 of record JAAGEH010000307.1, read on the forward strand.
AAAGTTTATTTGCACTTGGTGCATCAGGTGGTAAAGAGTAAGTAGGTACAATTAAGTTTATTAATTATCTGAGAGAAAAATTACAATACAAAGTTAAAGACTTCTGTAGCTAGACTACACTGTCATTTAAGAAGAGATAACTTGTTAAGAAATTTGTTTTTTACTGCTTTTTTATTCTTGGGCCTTTTCCCCTCCCATGAGCCTATTTCTGCCTTGTCTTTTTTCCATGATATTTTTGTCTTTCTCTTGGCAAAAATAAACTTATAAAAATACAAATCTATATTTATTGCTTTATTTCCTCGACTTATTGTCTAAATACAACCTTCTACATATGCTCATAAATCCATTCCCCCTGCTTTAAAAATGCACATACTATTTACTGGGAAACAAGATAAATAAAATTTAATGACACAAACAGCATATATAACATAGGGCATTGCACTAAAAGACAACTCAAGTTCCTCCACATGGTCAAGAATACATAAATCAGAGGCTATACTTTTTAGATTTAAAATGTAGATACAATTTAGATAAAATGAATAGTAGTCTTGTCTTTTAATATAATCAATATAAATCTATTGATTATTATTATTTTTTTTTGGTATATTGTTGATGTCTGTATGTCTATTAAATGCTCTTTGGTGCTGCCTGGCCCAGGGCATGTGCTTCAGATGGATGATAATAACTAAGCTGCTTTCTTTGTGCTTTTAAAGCAGTAATTTAAGTAACCTTTACAAATCAAAATACATAGGAGTTAAAAATTATTTCTAGACTTCAAGTATGACAATCTGAATATTATTCACTGTAATTTTCCATATCCCATTCTATAAATAGGTAATAAATGTCAAATGCTAGGAATAATTGTCCGGCGATGGTCATCTTGAGCTCCCTGCCAGAATGTGGTAATAATTTTGATTGCACCACATGTTGGACACTATGCAGGCTCTAAAGAAGCCTGAAACATGCCATCAAGAGTGAAGCTGGCATTAATAATGAATCAGAGCTGTCACCTAAATGCTTGGTGTGCCTAAGTCAGCAGCTTCATGCATGACTTCATGTACTGTTCACAACCTTAAAAAAAGTATATTATCCTCATTTTATAAATGAGAAAACTGAGGTGTGGAGAATTTACATTGTCTTCCTAAGGCCACACAGGCAGTCCCCAAGCGGTTCCCACGCCATGGAGCACTATGCAATGTCGTCTCTCCCTTCAATATTCTGGGTACATCTGTTAACCCAGGAAAATTTATGAGAATTTGAACCCTCTTTCTTAGGCTCTATACAGTGTACCATGCACATGGTACCACACAAGGACCTGCATACAGATCCTCTAGCTCAGGAATTGTGCCTCTCCCAACTGACAGATGATGAGTCAAATGGTATGTGTAGGGTACTATAATATGTGCCAGTTTGACCACAATATGACCACATAGACCTCAAAGAACACTATTTTTACCTTAAACATCTGACAGTAAGAAAAATAAATAATAGCTTTATTCACTGGGAGACAGGCACTTTGCCAACAAAACTTAGTCTTTCAAAGGGAATAAATGTAAGATTAGTTGAAAGGCATGTTTATGTCATATTGAGGTAAATTGATTTGCCAAAAATACATGAAAGTAGCAGTTTTAAAAACTGCCTTTTAGCTTCACATTTACCAGAATAATTTACCAGTTTTAAGGATTCATTTACCTCTAAGATTAGGACTGGGGGGAATTATGTCCATCAATTGTTCCCTCTGAAGTTAATTTCATCACTGGCTTGAACAACAATTAAGATTTTTTTTTAATTTGCAATAAACAGGCCCATTTATGTCTCTTTACCCAACTACTACTAAGCCTTCAGAGTAGTTCTGACATTGCTGGCAACCAAGATAGACTATTAAATGGGAAATTACATGGAGAAAACTTCCAAGTTTCCTCCTCAAAATCAGCAAGACTTGGTTGGGGAAGAGGCAAGGCTTGTCAGGGGTGATAATCAAGTAAATATGGTATTTTTTGAGGGTTTATGAAGAATTTCAGATGGCAGCAATTAACTATGTGGTGTCTGGTCTAGAAATGGTACACTGGCCAAATTTGACCTCTGGCCTGGGAAATTTCTATTTATGTCATCTTTATCAAAACAAACATGCGATTGAAGAAACCAAGATGAGGTATAGGTAAACACCTAAACTGCTGCCTTGCACAACAATTTCAAAACTACAACTGAAAGACAAAATGGACATCATCCAGAACCACAGGAAAGCTGGCTGAGTGGAAATTCTACAACCAGAAGGAAAGAGAAAAGCACACCGAGACTCAGAGGAGCTGCAGGAGGAGCAGCAGTTCAGCACAGTCAGGAGCTTTTGTCTCCCTCCCGCTTGAGAAAGGCAACTGAGTGCACAGCTGGCTTTCTCAAGCAGGAGAGAGACAAAAGCTCCTGATTGTGCTGAACTCCAGTTCCAGGAAAGATTCTGGGGACCCAGACTCATATGGGGTGAAACTGGGCTGTCAGGAAAGAGAAAAGCACACTGAGACTCAGAAGAGCTGCAGAAGGCAGAGGTACCAAGGCGCTTGCGCGCAGAGAGGCAGGCATCTGAGTATGTGGCTGGCATTCTCAAGAGGGAGGGAGACAAAAGCTCCCAACTGTACTGAACTCCAGTTCTGTGTGAGACTCTGGGGAGCCAGACTCATTCGGGGAGAAAGTGGACTGTCTGGCAGTGGGTAGAACTCAAGGGCGGCTTTCTCTCAGAGGTGCTTGCAGCGATTGTCACAGGACACTGAAACACAGGTGCCTATTAGGGTAGGGTTAATGGGAAACCAATGCTGTCTGCTCTGCCCTGAGACTCCGCCCCATCCAAGCTGAGCACAGAGGCTTTTGCAAGTCTTGTCTCATAATGGTGTCTCCAGCACAGAAGTTCTCCCAGTATAGGCATAGCTGGTTCTCACAGCCAATTGGCCTGGAGGTCAATTCCTCCCATTGATACCAACAATAATCAAGGCTTAACTACAACAAGACTGTGAACCCAGCCCACAAAGGGGTGCACCAAGAGTGTTCACCTCAGGTAACTGGGAAGGCTGAGCCATTGGGCCCTATAGGACACCTAGCACATAAAGCCACTCTATCAACTCAGGGAAGCAGTGAAAATGCAGAAACACAGAAACAGATCACAAATGAAAGAAGAAATGGAGGAAAGCAAATGACTGGATATAAAGTTCAAAACCACGGTTATAAGGTTTTTCAAAATTTCCTAGAAAAGGCTGATAAATTTAGTGAGACTCTTGAGGATATGAAAAAGGACCAACTAGAAATTAAGCATACATTGACCAAAATAAAAAATATTATACAGAGATCTAACAACAGACTAAGGATCGCAAGAATCAAGCCAAAGATTTAAATATAAAGAAGAAAAAAACACTCCACTGGAAAAGAAAAAAGAAAAAAAGAACCCAAAAAAATGAAGATAATGAAAGGAGCCTCTGGGACAACTTCAAGCATACCAACATCAGAATTATGGGGGTTCCAGAATAAGAGAGAGAGCAAGATACTGAAAATCTATTTGAAGAAATAATGACTGAAAACTTCCCCCACTTGCCAAAAGAAATAGACTTACAAGTCCAAGAAGTGCACAGAACCCCAAACAAAAGGAATCTGAAGAGGACCACACCAAAACATATCATAATTAAAATGCCAAGAGCAAAAGACAAAGAGAGAATATTAAAAGCAGCAAGAGAAAAACAGTTACCTACAAGGGAGCACCCATATGACTGTCAGCTGATTTCTCAACAGAAACTATGCAGGTCAGATGGGAGTGGCAAGAAATATTCAAAGTGATGAATAGCAAGAACCTACAACCAAGAATACTCTACCCAGTAAAGCTATCATTCAGAATTGAAGGTCAGATAAAGAGCTTCACAGATAAGAAAAAGCTAAAGGAGTTCACCACCACCAAATCAGTATTATATGAAATGCTGAAAGGTACTCTTTAAGAAGAGGAAGAAGAAAAAGGTAAAGATAAAAATTATGAACAACAAATACATACCTATGAACAAGTGAATCTAAAAATCAAGTAAAAAGAAATCTGATGAACAGAAAAAAACTGGTGAATATAATAGAATCAGAAGCATAGAAAAGGAATGGACTAACAATTCTCGGGGGGAAAGGGGTGTGTAAAGTACGGGAAGAGCTTGGACAAAAATCAAACTCTTATGAATGAGGACAGTGGGGGGTCGGGTAAGGGCAGAGGGTGAGGTGGGAACCAGGTGGAGGGGAGCTATAGGGGGAATAAAGAGGAACATTGTAATAATCTGAACAATAAAGATTTATTAAAATTTTTTAAAATAAAACATGCTTTACACAAATATTTTCAATTCTCATTCAAGTTTAAAGTAAAAGAACTAAAAACTGTTTATATTCATCAATATAATAAAATTTTTCTATGCTTTTCCAAGCCATACTAGTAAAGGCTTTGGTTTGCAATTCCTGGTATTACTTATGGATCCTGTTTTTACTCAGGGCTGCTGCTAACAACGCCAAGGTTGTTTCTGCAATTCATGTTCCTTTTCCAGCATCCACAAGTCTGCCACGTTGTTTAAGCTGGGGTTTCAGGGTGTTCTCATAAACATTTTTTTCTACCCATTTATTTGTGGTTAACCCTTGTCCTCCAGTGGTCTCAGATCTGGCCCAGCAGATGTGGGTTCAGTAAGCAAGTCTTGATACAAGTCCAGAACCTCAGAGATACTGACTCTGGTGACAAGGAAGACCTACTGCCTTTAATGGCTTTATAGCGCCTTGGTGAGGACTTGGGCTTTTGTTCTCAGTGAGATGGAAAGCCACTGCAGGATTCTGCCACCTGGAGGGTGAGAAGTCATCTGGGAAAATGACAAAACTTACATGATCTGACTTACAACATTTTAACAGGATCACATAGGTTTAGTATACTGTTGGGATAACCAAGATAAGAGGTGATGGTGCTATGGGCCAATGTGGTAGCAATGGAAGAAGTGAGAAGAGGTGGGATTTCAGATTTTAAACTAAAGCTCTATTCGGTTTTTAAAAACCTTCTAAGAAGATGTGATATCATTCTCAATAACTATTCCAAATGCTAAATGCCAAGAATTTTTTTTTTCCTTCATTGGGGTGACATTGGTCAGCATGAACCTATTTGTTTCAGGTGTAGATTTCTATGTTACAAGATCTGTATATTACACCGTGATGGGTACACAGTGCAAGAAATCATTTCTAATGCCTGTTTCAATTGTCTCTGTGGTTTCCAATTATCACCAGGATCTCCATTTCCTTGTTTACATGTAGTGCCCAAGAGAAACCATAGCTCTCCAGTTAGGATATTGCTGATCCTAAAGAGTCAGGATTACCCTACTGTTGCACCATTATAATAAGTTTAACTCTTAAAATCTTTCACCTTTTAGTATGTTGACAGATACAGCTCTAGGTCAAATGGAACCATGTCTTATTGGAGGACAGAAATAAGATCACTCCAAATTTTCAAAGTACTTTTATTATAAGAGGCCTCAATATATAACCTGAATCATTAAACATAACACGCATTAATGAGCTCCTATTATTTACCAAGGGCTAGTTACCTATTGCTGCCTAACTATCTCAAAACTTCCAGGCTTAAAACAACACACTTTATTATCTCACAGTTTGTGTGGGCCAGGAAACCAGATATGATTCAGCTACGTCCTCTGGTTCATAATCTCTCACAGGATTGCAATCAAGGTGTTGACCAGGGTTTAGGGCTGTGATCTCATCTGAAAGCTGAACTGGAAAAGGATTCCCTTCCAAGCTCATATGGCTGCTAGCAGAACTCGATTCCTTAAGAGCTGTTGGACTGAGGACCTGAATTCCTTGCCAGCTACTGGCCAGAGGCCACCTTGAATTCCTTGCCATGTGAGTCTCTCCAACATAACAACTTGCATCATCAAAGCCAGCAACGGAGAGCCTTTTAGCAGAACAAAAGTTACAATTTCTTATAACCTAATTATGGAAGGGACATCCCATCACACTTGCTGCCTTGTTAGAAGCAAATCACTAGGTTCAACCCATACTCAAGGGGAAGGTTTTACACAGGGTACAAATAGCAGTAGAGGGGATCATTAGGTGCCATTTTAAAAGGTGTCTGCCACATATCACTTATTTATTTATGATATACTAGAGGTCGGGTGCACGAAATTCATGAGGGGGAGTTCCTCAGCCTAGTCTACGCCCTTTCGCAGTCTGGGACCCCTTGGGGGGCTCCCGCCACCACTGCTATGCTCACCAGCCGTGAGCCCAGCTTCCAGAGCAGGCTTGCTGCTCCTTAGTAAGCCTGGCTTCTGGTAGAGTGGCATGCCCCTGTGGGAGTGCACTGACCACCAGGGGGCAGCTCCTGCATCTGACCCTTGGTGGTCAATGCACAGCATAGTGACCAGTCATTCCTCTGGTCATTCTGCTGTCTAGTTGATTTGCATATTAGGGGTTTATTATATAGGATTAGGCATTGTTCTAAGCCTTCCTCGTGAAGCTTCCATGGTGAGGAGGGGGTGAGAAATGAAAAAAAATATCATTGAAATGTATACTATGGTAGTTGATGACTACTGTTGAGAAAAAGCAAGGAATGGTGGTATTATTATTATTACCTACTTAAAAGCAGGGAGATGTTATTTTAAATATAAACAGAGCCTGAAAGGTCTCATGGCCATCCCAATATATTGACTGACCCCAGTTGCTCCCCTACCCCTATTTCACCCTACATGCCAACCTTAAGGATTCTAAGCAGGTGGAACAACATCAATGAAACAGAAAGGTGCCATGCATAGACAACAGAGCATAGTGGTTAGAAGCATAGATTCTGGGTGAATATGTTTATGTTTAATTCCTAGGAATGTGACTGTGGGCAAGTTGTGCGAGTTTCTTCATTTATAAAAAGATACTATGCCCTGGCTGAGGTGGCTCAGTTGGCTGAGTGTGATCCCATGCACCGAAAGTTCACCAGTTCAATTCCCAGTCAAGGTATATGCCCAGGTTGCAGGTTTTATCACTGGTCAAGTGCATACCAGAGGCAGCCAAGAGATGTTTCTCTCTAATTGATGTTTCTCTCTCTCTCTCTCTCTCTCTCTCTCTCTCTCTCTCTCTCTCTCTTCCTGCTTCTTCTCTCTCTCCCTCCTTCCCTCCCTTTAAAAAAAATTAATACAAAATATTTAAAGACAATAAAAAATAAAATTATAATAATGCTGCTTAGCTTGTGGGGTTCTTGTCATTTAATACTTGCTAGAGAACTTAGAACCATTCCTGCACATTGATACTTAGATCCCATCATAAAGAAAATGCAAATTTAACAGGAAAAAAAAAAGGATACTAGAGAAAGAACTACCAATATCATCCCATTAAAGACCATGGATTCTGAGCTGCTAAAGGTGGAGGAAGCCCTGGCCAGTGTGCTCAGTTGTTTGACCTTGGACCCTGTGCATTAAAGGGTCATGGGTTTGATTCCCAGTCAAGGACAGGTACCTGGGCTGGGGTTCAATTTCTGCCCCCAGGTGGGGTGCGGGTGGAAGGCAACCAGTGCATCTGTGCCCTCACTTGGATGTTTCTTTTTTTCTCTCTCTCTTCCTTTCCCTCTTTCCCTCTTCCACTCTCTCTGAAGAGCAATAGAAAAAATATCCTCAGGTGAAGATTAACAACAACAACAACAACAAAAAAGTGGGAGGTGGGGAGGAAGAGATAAGCCTGGGTCTTTTTTAAAGTAACTATAATATGGGTTAAGAAATCATAAATAACAGAGGATTTTTTTATATATATTTGGGAGAATTTATCAACAATTAAATTATTCTGTACCAAAAGGGACATTATGGATAAATGGCTATCACTTTTCATAAATTTATTTTACTCTCTCCAATTCAAAGCATCTCTACTTATTCAGGAAGTTTTGAGGCCATGCTCTTTCTCAAGTATCAATGAATCTTGGACGTTTTACTTGTTTCTTCTAGTTTCCTTTTGTGGGAATAGAAACTAACCTGGCTTTACTTTCCCTACTTAATTCACCTCTTTTGTTTCTGATTTTATTTATTTGGGATAAGATCTCTTCAGAATATTTTCCTAAGGGATAAGAGAAAGGACAAGCATTATGCTAAAATATAAAATAAACACACTGCATATTTTTTAAAAAAACATGGTTTAAAGACAGGCATAAAGAATAGAAGATACACGAGGTGAGGCTATTAACCTATCACCTGGCCTCCTCTTCCAGAGGCAGTGCCTGTGATAGCAGCAGCAGTGATGCTATTGTACCTACTGTACTATTGTCCAGGCACTGCTGTCCCCCGGGAAGAGTCCCGGAGTGATGGAGCATAAACTAAATCAAAGAATTCAGAGAATAAGTGCGAGATGAGCAACAAGTCCGGATGACTCTCTTGGAATGTTAGCATCCAAGGAAAGGAGAAATAAGTTAACAGCTTGAGCGTCACCAAGGTCAAGAGCTTTTTGTTTGATTTTTTTAGGGTGGAAAGACCTGAGCTTATTTGTTGGGCTGAGGAGAAGGATAAAATAAAGATGCATCAAAGAGGCAATAATTACTAGCAAAAACACAAATAGAAAGTTTGAATTGCTTCATTTCATTTTAGCAATGAAGCTTCCTAGCTGATTCTATGGGCAGGAGGCATGAACCCACCACCTCCTTATGACTGAACCAATTGAGCTGTGTTGCCTCTTGTTCCCTTGATTTCTTGCCCCTGCCTTGAGGAAGTTTCTCTGAACAGCTCGGCAATGAGTGGCTCCTTAAGTGTCATGCCCTTGGCTCACCAGACTTTGGTAGAATTTGGCACATGCTAAGGCTTGTTCTTATGGGCATTCTTTGCCTTGAGCTATCCTTTTCCCTTGTAAGACCTGATGCTTCAGCCACACAGGTGTAAGAATGGTAAGGGCAAAAGGGAGCAAGAGGAGGCTTGATAACCTGAATATTATTAATGTTTCCAGAGTTGAAGAAAGTTCCAAACAACATTCCTCCAGATATTGTTAAACTTGACTTGTCATACAATAAAATCAACCAACTTCGGCCCAAGGAGTTTGAAGATGTTCATGAGCTAAAGAAATTATACCTGAGTAGCAATGGCATCGAATTCATCGATCCTGGTAAGTTCCACAGACGAGCCCTTTTAACTGGTGACAGATGTTCTCTATTTTCCTCCCTATGGCAACGTTTATAGTAAATACAATTAATTTTTTAAAAAACTAAATAAAAAAATGTTTGAATTTAAATGTGATTAGTTTAGAATTTGTTTAATTAGAACTTTAGATTAAAACTTGCTTAGCACTCAGAAACATTTGCCAAAATGTTGTTTTGGGAAGTATGTAATACTATGTATTACTAAGCAATAGTTATTTAATTAGTTCAAATAAGGTGTTTTATAGAATATGATAAAAAATAAGAGAATATGGCTAGTGAAATTCTAAACGTGATTTTTAAAGGGAAATTCGGATTTGGCATTTTCTTTGATATTCATTAAGTTCCAACTTGTTTAAAGTAGGACTTAAAAAAAAAAACTTGTTTAAAGTAAATTTGAAACAATCTGCTAAGCACCAAGTTCATAAATTACGATAAAATGTCCTCAAACCAGAGCCAGTCATATTTTATCTAATCCTAGATCAAGATCAGTTCTTCCCATCTTTCAAAGCTCTTCTTCATTTTCTAAGCAAGCCTCTGGCAAAAACAAGGGTGGTAAATTACACAATGGATTTAGAAAGAACTGAGGATTGCTGCAATATTAGTCAGATTGGTAACATACATATTCTGTCTCCTCACAGTGCTATTTCAATTTGAAAAGTCTTATCTATCAAAAATGGTTATTAATACTATTAAAAGTGCAATGTTAATGTCATAAACATTGTGAGCACAATTTTTTGCTTTTCTTAATGGCAACTTAATGCCATTAATAAAACATTAAGATTTTAACAATATAGAAGCAAAAATTGAAAATGAATGTCCTAGAACTACACAGATATATATTTAATATTAATAACATTGTTTAACCGTATTAAGAAACCATACTTTTTAAACATTTCTCAAGGGAACAGCAATACACTACACTTATATCTAGTCTGTATAGATAGTGTAAACTTGGGATTATCTTTAAATTGTGAAGTCAAAGCAATTTTCACTTCACAGTGAGTAAGTATGATTGCTCCAGAGACAACTCTCCTCCCAAATGAAGCAATAATCATGCTCGTGTGCAGGCCAGCCAGGCCACAGGGTGAAGGACCTAGAGGTGGAGACCTTCTTTTGCTCCAGGAGAACCACAGACCCTCAAAATAAGCATGCCAGGTCCCAGGTTCCTGGGCAAGTGTCTAATTTCCTTCTAATCTTGAATAACCAACTATCAAAAGTATCCACGCAGCCCTACCGGGTTTTGCTCAGTGGATAGAGTATTGGCCTGCGAACTGAAGGGTCTTGGGACTGATTCCCATCAAGGGCACACACCTCTGTTGAAGGCTCCATCCCCATCCCTAGTAGGGACAAGTGTAGGAGGCAGCCAATTGATGTGTGTCTCTTACATCAATGTTTCTCTCTGTGTATCTCCCTATCCCTTCCACTCTCTCTAAAAATCAATGGAAAAAATATCTTTGGGTAAGGATTAACAACAACAACAAAAGTATCCATGCAAACAAATTTTAGAGCTACCTCTAAAAAAGGCTTTAAGTTACATTAATTAAAGTAGTGAATAATAATGCAAACAATATTTTAATTATAATAAAACTACCTTCTGTAAAGAAAACTGGAGAAAAATAAGAGACGACAACACAAATAGATAATAGTGCAAAATGGACGTGTTGTACGTCCAGGGATCTTTTCCGCTCATCAGTTATGAAGTTCTTATACTAGTAATTGCGAGCACTCTTTTTCCATCCCTGGGATCTCCTTTCCTGAAGGCCTTTAATGTTGTTTACCCACTATGTTTTCCTCGCTGATACACACATTGTAAAATGCAGCAGTAGTATTCTTTCTCCTTGGTTCAATTCAGTCCCAGGAAAGTATTTTCTACGTTAACAAATGTGTATTGAACACCTACTTTTCTTGGTATACTATATCTTCTGGAACAAAAAAAGTATCTCAGCATTTAAAATGACCTAAAGAAGTTTTCAAATAAAAGACCTATATTTTGGGGCCTTTGAGATGACACCCTGCCAAAGTAGGCTTACTTGACGACTTACACTAGCAGATACACAAATGCAATAAGATCTGCCAGTCCTTAGGTCCTAAAAGTTTAGGAGATGTGAACGACAATCTCATGAAATTCCAGATATTATTGCAAAAAAGGGGGGAAAGAAGACACCCTAGTAGGGGTCTTACCTCCCTTAAGAACCAAAGGAAAACTAGCTTTTCAACATGCCTGGATTCAGATGGTTTAAGTAACAACTGTAGTGCTTTCAAAATAAAATCTAGGAATGTTTACACATGCTTTCAATCTGAAGGGCTGACTTGTTTTAAGAAAAGTAAATTGTTGAGATCATTGACTCACAAATGTTAGCAAATAGAAAAAAATGCAGTATCTTCAGAACAAAGATGACAAGAGCTGACCTTTTGCTCCTTTCTTTCTTCTGCTCTCCCCACCCCACACCCCTAATTCTTTGCTTTGCACCAAAATAGAGTTGTTTTTGAGGGGGAAGGGGGGAATATGGGTTTTGTCTGAGAACAAAATGATATGAAAATGCTTGATGGTATTAGTATGAGGACATGTTTTCCAAATTCAAAATAAGAACACTTTATGCTCTAACAAGAGTATTTTAAAACAGCAATGAGGAAATGTTTGAAATCGAAACAAAACATTTGAAATTAGGATTGAACTATACATTTTAGGGTCAGTGGACATCAACTAAAATAGGAATCATCTAGGTTTAGATTTCTTTACTTTAAAAAAAAATAAAACTTTTTTTGTCTTATTTTGTATTATGTCTTTGATATTTGTTGTAAAGTATCCACCCCTGAACAGAATTAAATACATATGATTCAAAGCTGATAGCTACCATAGTTTGCCAAAACACAACCAGATGTTTTCAAAATGTTGATAAAATTGTTTTGTTTTTAGACTCTACAGGACTCTCTAAACTTTAGATTCTAAAGGAATATAATTCCTTTTCTCTAACCGGGAAAAGACTGTTTTTGTTTTTTTTGTGTGTTTTTTTGACATTTTCATAGTTTACTGCTATCCCAGTAAATCATCACCAGACACAATTTCATGTTTTATGCATTTTTATCTTATATTTGAAATATTTTCCTAATTCATGCCGGTTTTGTGGCATCTTTCCAGTGAGCATAAAAATGCATGTGAGCCCAAAATACATCATTTAGAAAGCTAACTTAAAACTGATTTTAAGCATATAAAATATTGTGTTCTAGTTAATTTAATCAAGGGGAAAGCTTTGTTTGAGTAAAAATATATTTTAGCACTTCTCATTCAGATACATGTACTGTTAGGGAAATACAATTAAAACCAAAATGCCCCTGTTCCATGCTTCCATGTCTCTGGATCCACTCGTTCATCTGCTTATTTTGTTCATTGGAAGTCAGGAGAGAGGGGGGGTGGGAGGGTGGGAGGTAATCAATCAAAGACTTTGTATGCATTTATGCATAACCTATGGATGCAGACAATGGGGAGGTGAGAGCCTGGGGCAGAAGGGGGGTAGGAGGGAATAGAAGGGCTTGATGGGGGGGTGGGGGGGGACATATGTAATACTTTCAACTCATAAAGATTAAAAATAAATAAATAATTGAGGGGGGGGGGCACAAGATGTTCTTCCAACACAGAAATCCTCTCCACAAAAATAGTAGAGAAAGAAAAAAGCATTAAACCAGATTGCACATCACAGGCAATCTGCTAAGAGATTGCAAAAACAGAAAACTCTCACATTTTATATAGCCAAACAGATACAATCCAATGCATACATGTTTTCAGGATAAGTGATAGCTAGTCCTTGAGTAAGAGGACTTGACAAGAGCATTTGTCACACACCATTAATCCTAACTTTACCGGGTGATTGAGGTGACCAACTGTGTTAGTGAATTGGCTTTATCAAGAGGAAAACAAACTTTTACCTTTATGAAGAGCAAGGCTCCTACCCTCCCACAGAAACTGGGAGATCGGGGTACTATCTTTCTCGATGATTACATTTCAAGGAGAGGGCTCCCAGGTCCTTGAGAAAGACATTTCTGACTCAAACGTAACCAAAGGCCTTAGTCTTCTAAAAGATATTTATACACTTCCAAGAGAGGAGAAAGTACTTAGAATTATAAGTTTTTTGAAGTATGTGCTCTGAGAAAAAAGGAAGGGATAAAATATTTTCTTTTCAACAGGGTAAATTAAGTCTCTCATTTTTAACATATTTGTTCTTATAAACAGCATACAATCGCATTTAACCTAATTAATTACTCACTGGTTTAATAAATATTTTCTGTTTCTAGCTGCTTTTTTAGGACTCACACATTTAGAAGAGTTAGATTTATCCAACAACAGTCTGCAAAACTTTGACTATGGAGTATTAGAAGACTTGTATTTTTTGAAACTCCTGTGGCTCAGAGATAACCCTTGGAGATGTGACTACAACATCCACTACCTCTACTACTGGTTAAAGCACCACTACAACGTCCACTATAATGGCCTGGAATGCAAAAAGCCTGAAGAATACAAGGGGTGGTTTGTGGGGAAATATGTTCGGAGTTACTATGAAGAATGTCCCAAAGACAAATTACCAGCATACCCTGAAACATTTGACCAGGATACAGAAGAGGATGAATGGGAAAAAATACATAGGGAACACACAGCAAAGAAGCAAAGTGTAAGAATCACGATAGTGGGATAATTTAGAAATTCTTCTAGTTGCAACTAGTTATATATTTGCTATCCTGGTGTCAAAAAAAACTCCACATGTTTACATTTTGATTAACTGTATTGCCTATTTATGCAGGGTTATCCAACTAAAGGAAGGTTTCTTTAATTATTTTTATTATTAGAGTAATCAAGGAAATACTCTCATCCTGTTTGCCTGCCTATTTGCAGAACAGCCTTCGATGATGATTCCAAACTAGTAGCCTGCGGAAGATGGCTTCTAATGACATTGCAATTTCATAATGTCCTGTATAAATGTTTTTACTGCTTTTTAAAAATAATTTTCAAAATGTTCATTTTTACATGCCTTTTGATAGCTGTACGGACATACCTAAACACAACCAAAATGAAAAGATACAAATGCTTGGTAATAATAAAATGTCATTATCTTCCCTTTGACCTCACCCCGTCCCCACCCCCACTGTTTTCAATAAGTCAGCTTATACATTGAATAAATTTCCATTTCTGATTCTTGTGCATTCCAAATTCTCAGCTACTCTCATTGATTCTTGCAAAACTGTCAAGCTAGACCTGAAGGAGAATTGTCACAAGCAACAGTAGAGAATCTGAGAATTACATTGGAGGCTGGTCAGAAAATGAGGAGGAGTTGTAGATGATGTGAATCATGAGCCCTGGATTGGTATAAATACGGCGAAAATAAAGACAGAACTGGTTTTTCAATAGCATTCAGACTAGGAAGCCATCTGTTAAGAGGGAAGTGGCTAAGCCCTTCCCGCTAAACTAATAGTTTAAGGAGCATAAAACAAAGGACGAAATTAGGATTCAGGGCAGGATTTGGGATAAAGCAGAAATGAAAAAGAAAAAGTTATATCAAAGGAAATGAGAGAGGGCTGGTGCCTGAGAGGCCCTATCATTAGGGTTTGAAGGTTAAAATGAACTCACTGAGAGCAACAGATCACACACACACACACACACACACACACACACACACACACACACACAGTAGGTAATACCTGGAAACTGACCCCATCAGTTTGCATTTTTAAAAAATCTTTATTGTTGAAAGTATTGCATATGTGTGATGAGGGCATCACCTTCTCCTGCCATTGACCAACACTAGCCCACCACCACCCCTCACCCCAAGCCAGTTTGCATTAGCTATACTATTAAAAGAAAACTAAAATGAAAGAAATGTGTACATATTCCTAAAAGTCTCTCTTTTTCTTTTTTATACAGATTTCTTACTCACATGGAGTGAATACATTTTTTATTTCTCATCTCAAGATACTCCTAAAATGTTTATCAACTAGTCTTATTTGGTACTTGCACAAATTCCCAAAACACAGGAAATGATGCAGGGCAAATAATAATGAGCATTTCTTAAGTACCTGCTAGATGCCAGACTCTACATTAAGAGCTTCATATATTCTATTTCTAATTATAAAAGAGTTCTCTGAGGTGGGTAATATTATCTGCCTTTTCCAATGAGAAACCCAAGGCTTAGGTAACTTGGACCAAGTCACAGTGCTGACAAGTGGCAGAGCTAGGATTCAGGGCCACCTAAGCCCTTTCTGTTGTGCAGGGCTGCAGTGTGTGCTTAATTATTTTTTTTATTACAGTTGAAATCCAATATTATTTAGCATTAGTTTCAGGTGTACAGTATAGTGGTAACACAGTCATAAACTTCACAAAGTGCACCCCCTGATACTTCCAGTACCCATCTGGCACAGTGGGTTATTGGAATACTAGAGGCCAGTACATGAAAGTTCATGCACTGGAATGGGGGTTCCTCAGCCTGGCCTGCCCACTCTCATAGTCCTCAGAGGTGGGAGGTGACCCGGCGATCAGGGGAAGGCAATGCCCCCATCACACCTCTACTGCTGCTACTGCCAGCAGCACAAGCTTCAGCTGTCCTTGGTTGCCTGAGCTTCAGACAGCCCTGGGAGATTGGGGGCGCTGAGGAGACTGGGGAACTCTGAAGGCAGGCATGCGGATCCTTGCCGTACTCCTGCTGCCACAGCAGGGCTGAGGGGACTGGGCACCGCCATCTTGTGGCATTGAGTGCCACCATCTTTGAGGGGTATGACAGTCAATTAGCATATTCCCTCCCTATTGGCTGTGGGCACCGCCATCTTTGAGGGTGAGGCAGTCAATAAGCATATTTTCTCCTTATTGGCTGTGGGCACCACTACCCTTTTGCGATGGTGTGAGGGTCAATTAGGATATTCCCTCTTTATTAGATAGGACTAGAGGCCCAATGCACAAAATTCATGCAAGAGTAGGCCTTCCTTCCCCAGCTGTCAGTACTGGCTTCCCTCTAGCGCCCATGACCTGGGTTTTCCTTGCAGCTCTGGCTTCATACAGAAGGTCATTGCTCTAATTAGCATATTATACTTTTATTATTATAGATTATTGATTATATTCCTTATGCTGTGCTTTACTTCCCAATAAGTATTTTGGAAAGTAAAATACAGTTGATAACCAATCTGTACTTCTTAATCCCTTCACCTTTTTCACTGAGTCCCTCAAACCTCCTCCCTTCTGGCAACCATCAGTCTGTTCTCTGTATCTATGAATCTGTTTTTGTTTTGTTTGTTCATTTATATTGTTCTTTAGGTTCCACATAAAAGTGAAATTGTCTGGCATTTGTCTTTCTCTGTCTGACTTATTTCACTTAATACAATATCCTCCAGGTCCATCCAGGTTGTCACAAATAGTAAGATTTCATTCTTTTCTATGGCCGAGTAATTATTCCATTGTGTAAGGGGTTAATGTAGTAGTTGGTGGGGGGGAGAGCAGGAAAGGGGGCTTCTGCAATACTTTCAACAATAAAAATAAAAGATAATGAAAATAATTTGGTAGATCTATAAGTATTGGGATGAAAATATTTCTAAGAGACAAAGAAAACAAACTAATGTAGCCTCTTTCATGTTAAAAATTTTAACTTTTTAGTCACATATATGTAAATGTATTTTTTAAAAACAGAAAACGTAAGATTGGGTATCTTTCAGTAAGTGTATAATTTTGAGGGAAATTTTGCTTTAACTATATATTGTTAGAATTTTTAAAATGAGAATATGTTCTTCTATTGTATTTTAGGAGATAAATTGATGATATGTAGATAAACACATGCTAGACACACAGAAAAGGTGATCAGTTAGAATAGAGAAAAAAATCAACTCCTAGGGTAAACAATCCAATAAGAAGCTTATACATTATAAGCTTTTTATATGCTTGTAATTGACATTCTTATGGCCTAAGACTGTAACTGAAGTTTCCATTTTCTTTTTACTTTTCTTTACATTTGTTTAATTAAAATACAAGAAAGCAAAAACAGTTGTAATTAACATACTTACTGACAGATTTCAAAGTTTTTGATCGGAGAGGACAACCACGAAAATTCAAGCGCAGCACATTGAGACGCCACCTTTGCAGAGTATACAGTACATATTTATCCATGACCACATTTTTCACTGAGGAAAAATCAATCTAAAGAGGATAAACAGAAGATTTCAAGAAATGGAAAGATCTTTGGCCTATAAAATTTTAAAATAATTTTAAAACATCAAGGACTAAAATGTTTTTTATAACATCACTCATTTGGGGGGCTTTTGTTGTTGGTTTTTTTCATGGTCATTCCTAGGTTTAATTACAAACAGATTCAAAATGGCCATTCCAGGTCAATAGCTGTGAGGGTTGGTGGCTCACATCCACCCCAACCCAGATCAGTTATCTTGGAGTGGACTGGACATCCCCATCATCTCAACTGAGCCCCAAGGCTGCATTCAATGTCAATGCAATCTGAGTTAATATTTCTGCCTTTTGTTTTTTGAGCACAGACTGTATGTTGAGTCCTTGACCAAAGGAAAGACAATTTAGAGTGGGCGATTATAATGACCTTTTCATAAGTCATAATTTGGACATTATTCTAGAGAAAAGGAAGAATCACCTGAATGGACCTGGCTCATTGTATGTAAAATTGAAGATTACAGAGGTTTATGTGAGTTCTGGGTGGCCAGGGCTAGTTGATAAACAATAACATTGATATCATAGAATTAGTAGTATTTTTCAGTTGAAAGGGTAAGTTCATGAACATACACATTTTTGCCTTCTCAACAAAGCAATTCTTAGTGATAAAATGCTTGTTATAGTTGTGCCACGTTTGAGCATTCACAAACAAAGGCCAAAAAGTAATTGAAGATGAAGGACAACATGGAATTATGGAAAGAAATTTGCTGAACATAATGAAACTTAACTTCCTATCCTGGCTTTGTTATTTGTGGCCATGTGCTCATACATTCTCCATCTTTACCCAGTGAGGTCTCTGAGCAGAAGTGCTGGCTGTTTCTGCCACTCTTCAGAAGTATTGTCTTCATCTTAATATTGTATATATTCTTTCTCTTCCAAACCATTTGAATTCATTTTTTTCTTCTTTAAGGGTTTCCCAAAGGGAAAAAGTAACCCCCAATCTGTCACTAAGTAAGATAGATAGATAGATATTATAATTTCAGACAGGGAGATAGAGAGAGAAACCTTAATGATGAGAGATAATCATTGACTGGCTACCTCCTGCTCACCCCCTATTGGGGATCAATCATATGTCCTGAGCAGGAATCAAACCATGAGGTACCTCCTGGTTCATAGGTTGATGCTCAAACACTAAGCCACATGGGCTGGGGGAGATTTCTTAATTTAAACCCAACTTTACTTTGATTCTCAGAGTGTGGTTCTAGGACCAGCAGCATCAGCAGCATCCAGGAACCTGTTGGAAATGAAAATTGTCAAGCCCCACGCTGAGGGTTCTGTGGGTGACCATGGGCAATTTGTTTTACCAAACCCTTCAGATGATCCTGATGCATGCTGAAGTTTGAGAGAAGCCTCCTTAAACTAAAAATAAATTTAAGACAGGAATACTCAATTTGTTAGCCATTATGGGTTACCTAAGACAGAAGCTCATTTTCTTCTTGCCAATGTTGCACAAGATAAGAGCACAACAGTACAGCCAAACAGTGGAATGGTGTTCTGATGGATATAAAAATGTTGAGATGACTTATCAAACTAGAGCCCTTAACATGTTGTCAACTCCTTTTAGTTTCTTTGTGTAAGTCTTAGAGTTTCTGTAGAATGGCCCTGCCATTTATTCATAGGCTAGTCTCAGCACAGATATCATTAGTCCTCCTCCAATCATCAACAATCAAAATGCAGTGGCAAAGTCAGTTATTGATTGAACTTTAGGCAACAGAGGGTATGTTGCCACTGCAAAATTGATTGATGACCTCAATGATCATAGTTGCTGAGATTAAAGCATTATCCATGAAACAGAATAGAGAAGTCATCGGGATAATACATGCTTATCTTTTTGTTGTTGGCTGAAACCTCTCCCCAATGTCTTTCTGGACTGAGAAACACAGGCATTTTCTAAGTTACAAGAACAGTACAAAAATAGTTCGATGGGAAGGACACAGAGGTGCCTGCCTAGAAAGTCCATATTAGAAAATGCCTAGGCGTATGTGTGTCTGTATGCAAACAAGCTTTGTTTACACGTTGTGCATTTTAGCCCTATTTCATCCTCAGTTGTTTTTTTCTTTGTGTCATATTAAGGGCTGCTTTGTTATATTTTTGAACAAATAATATAGCTTTTATTTATTTCATGCTCCTTACCTACAGGTTCTACACTCAGAACTTTACTTGCAGCGCTTTCATTTATCTCTGCAGCATCCTGAGTAATGTACTGGTAGGCCTAAACAGTACAATAGAACTTTATATCAATCCAAAAATAATAGTCAATTTATTTCTACCATTCACATTGGAAAAAAACTAATCATGTGCCTCTTAAAAAAATAACATTGCCTTTTTCTCTCACCTTTCAGGCTCATGCCTGCACAAAAGAGAAATAAGTGCACCTAGTCTTGATGACTACATTGCGAGGAGAGGAAGGAATGTAGCCACTACTGCATTTGGCTTAGAGCAGCCCATTCTCTTTTGAGAACTAAAATATGGCCATCCACTGTATAACGATATTTCAGCCAATGGTGGGCCACATGTACGAAGGTGGTTGCGTCAGATTATAATGGAGCTGAAAAGTTGCTATCACCTAGTGACACCATAGCCATTGTCACATCATGATGTAACACGTTGCTCGCGTGTTTATGCTGATGCTGGTGTAAACAAACCAACTGTGCTGCCAGTTATATAAAAGTATAGAACCTACAATTTTACACACAGTGCCTAATACTTGATAATAAGTGGCTATGTTGCTGATTTAGGTATTTATTATGCTATTAGTCATTATTTTAGTGTGTACTCCTTCTACTTATACACTCAAAAAGTTCTCTGTAAAACAAGATGCTGTGTTATACCAGGGAGCGGCCTCATACATCTCCGGTTTGCCATATCTTTTAATCGCATCGTTTTCTCCTGTGCTTGATTTAATCTCACGTTGTTTTGTATAGCAACATGCTGTACACACTTGATTGGTAGCCAAGGAGCAACAGGTTGTGCCATACAGCCTGAGTATATAGTAGGCTATGCCATCCAGGTTTGTGTAAATGCACTCGATGATGTTCACACAATGACAAAATCACCAGCAGCACATTTCTCAGACACATCCCCATGTGTCAAGCAGCACGTGACAGTAAAGACACAGCTTCAAGTAGTGGCTACTTACATGATTCCACAATGAGCTATTTTGTGTCATTGCCATCCAGGAGTGACAAACTTGACCACACATTACCACATCTTTTAAACTGAGGTTGAAGAAAATCTACACACAAAGAAGATAAATATATAATTTCAAAAAATATGAATTTTGATGTAATTCTTCCGCTTAGCATTTTTGGCTATTAATAATGATAATGTAATCCATATATTGCAGAAGCAGGGATTTAAGTGCTAGAGCTTTATCTGAAGATAGGAATTTTATCTAAAGCACCATAACTTGCACTAGCTGGTTTGGCTCAGTGGCTAGAGCGTCGGCCTATAGATAGAAGGGCCCGGGATTCGATTCCAGACAAAGGAACATGATGGGGGTTGTAGGCTTAATCCCCAGTAGGGGGAGTCAGGAGGCAGCTGATCAATAATTCTCTCATCACTGATGTTTCTCTCTCTCTCTCTCTCCCTCTCTGAAATCAATGAAAAAAAAATATATATATATATATGTGTGTGTGTGTGTGTGTGTATTTAAACAAGAAATAAAACAGGAGGAGGAATCCAAGATGGCGGCATAGGTAAACACCTACACTGCTGCCTCGGACAACAATTTCTAAACTACAACTAAAAGACAGACCGGACATCATCCAGAACCACAGGAAAGCTGGCTGAGTGGAAGTTCTACAGCTAGAAGGAAAGAAAGGGGCTCACGGAGACCCAGAGGAGCTGCAAAAAGCCGAGGTACTGAGACGCGCGCGCTGAGAGAGCGGGTGCCGGAGTACCTGGCTGGCTTTCTCTGGCGGGAGGGAAACGGAGACTCCCAATGGCATTGAACCCTTTATTTTATGACACTAAACCCCAGATCCAGCAAAACTCATACGGGGGGAGTTTGGACTGTGAAAAGGGAGAGGTGCACGGAAATTTAGGGGAGTCGCAGAAGATCAGGTCTGGTCTCGCACGTGGACAGTGCTGCGCGCAGGACAGACTGCTGATTGTGCCACTGGCTTTCGCGAGTGGGCGGGAGACAGACCCTCTGAACTGTGCCACTTCTGACTCCACTAAGCCCCTGTTTCGGGCGAAACCCTGGGGACCTAGACTCGTGTGGTCCTAGGGCTCAGAGGAGCTGGAAAGGCAGCGGTTAGAGGCACTGCGGGTGCACGCACACACAGGGACCGCTCCAGCGATTACCCAGTCACGTGAGACTCAGGGGCCGTGGAGGGCGGGGCCGACTGGAAGGCAAGGCGGTCCCTTAAGCCCTGAGACTCCACCCCTCCCAAGCTCAACAGAGGCTTCTTCGGTTTTGCATCTGGTATCATAAGGCTGAATCCAACACAGAAGTTTTCCCGGCATAGTGAAAATGCCGAAACAAGGGAAGGGATCACAAACAAAAGAAATGGAGAGAAAAAAAACGACTGGATATAGAGTTCAAAACCACGCTTATAAGGTTTTTCAAGAATATGCTAGAAAAATTCGATAAATTTAGTGAGACCCAAGAGGAGATGAAAAAGGACCAACTAGTGATACAAAAGAGCAAACTAGAGATGGAAAAGGTCCTACTAAAGATGATAAAGGACCAAATAGAAATTAAACATACACTGACTGAAATAAAAAATATTATACAGAGTCCTAACAGCAGACTAGAGAAAGGCAAGAATCAAGTAAAAAATTTGAAATATAAAGAAGCAGACAACATTCAACTGGAAAAACAAGAAGAGAAAAGAATTCAAAAATGTGAACATAATGTAAGGAGACTCTGGGACAGCTTTCAGCGTACCAACATCAGAATTGTGGGGGTGCCAGAAGAAAAGAGAGAGAGCAAGATACTGAAAACCTGTTTAAAGAAATAATGACTGAAAACTTCCCACATCTGGTGAAAGAAATAGACTTACACGTCCAGGAAGCACACAGAACCCCATATAAAAGGAATCCAAAGAGGACCACACCAAGACACATCATAATTAAAATGCCAAGAGCAAAAGAGAAAGAGAGATTATTAAAAGCAGCAAGAGGAAAAACAGTTTATTACCTACAAGGGAGCACCCATACGACTGTCAGCTGATTTCTCAACAGAAACGATGCAGGCCAGACGGGAGTAGCAAGAAATATTAAACGTGATGAATAGCAAGAACCTACAACCAAGAATAATCTATCCAGCAAAGCTAACATTCAGAATTGAAGGGCAGATAAAGAGCTTCACAGATAAGAAAAAGCTAAAGGAGTTCATCAACTCCAAACCAGTATTATATGAAATGCTGAAAGGTACTCTTTTAGAAGAGGAAGAAGAAAAAGGTAAAAGCCAAAAAATTATGAACAACAAATACATATCTATCAACAAGTGAATCTAAAAATTAAGTGAATTAAAAATTTGATCAACAGAATAAACTGGTGAATATACTAGAATCAGGAGCACAGAAAGGGAGTAGACTGATAATTCTCAGGGGGGACGGGGTGAGGGGTGTACAGGGAGAGACTGGACAAAAATCATACACCTATGGATGAGATCAATGGGAGGGAGCTAAGGGCAGAGGGAGGGGTGGGAGCTGGGTGGAGGGGTGCTATGGAGGGGAAAAAAGAGAAACAAATGTAATAATCTGAATAATAAAGATTAAATTTAAAAAAAAAAGAAATAAAACATTAGAAAATACTAATGTTCTGTAAAACTAGAGAGTGTCCTAAATTCTAGTAATTATTCAGGAAGAAAGTATAGATATTAATTTACTTTAAGCTTTATTAAGGTAAAGGTACATCCTAAAATTTGTGTAAGTGTTGCCAAGAACAACTTAGAGAAAAAGGGAGGCAGGAAGCAATACCCTAAGGGCTGCCCACTGTGAGAGAACTCAAGACCTAGTAAGCCCCAACACACAAAGTGGACAGAAGAACAAACACAGCTACTCTGGGTGGGCCGAGCCTTTATTTCCTGAACCTTTATTCCAGAATCACCAGTGCTCCTCGGAAGGTCACTAACTTAGTTCCCTCAGGCTGCTGTAACAAATTACCACAAACTGGGTGGCTTAATACAACAGAAACACATTCTCTCATGATGTCTGGAAGTGTGAGAGTACATCCTTGGCAGGGCCATCCTCCTGAAGGCACTAGCAGAGTGTCCTCTTTTTCTTCCTGGCTTCTGGTGGTTGCTGGCTTTCCTTGGCTTGTAGCTACTTCACTCCAACCATTGCTTCTAGCATAATGTGGGCTTCATTCCTCCTGGCAGTGTCTGAATCTCCCGCTCCTTCCTTTTATAAAAACACTGGTCATTGGACTTAGGACCTACCCTCTTCCTGGGTAACTCCATCTTAGCTAATTACACCTGCAAAGATCCTATCAAATAAAATCACATTCTGAGGTTCTGGTTAGACATGAATTTGGGGAGGATATTATTCAACCCAGTTCAGTGACCTAACTCCTCTATTTCATCAGCAAAATCAGGCTTTATGATGGGATAATCTCTCAAGTCTTCTTCCATACCTAATTGTAATTGTTAGTGTTACGTTAAAAGGGTTTACTTTCCCACATCAACGTGATTAAATTATTTTCAACTAAAAATCCTAACAGGATATTATTTGTAATTTTTTAAAAGTTCTATCTAATTGGATCCTACATATCATATAGATGTTAGATTCTTACATA
This sequence comes from Lasiurus cinereus, assembly GCA_011751065.1. Classification (NCBI taxonomy): domain Eukaryota; kingdom Metazoa; phylum Chordata; class Mammalia; order Chiroptera; family Vespertilionidae; genus Lasiurus; species Lasiurus cinereus. The sequence continues at coordinate 31,246,524 of JAAGEH010000307.1, forward strand.
AGTGGAGACAGACTTTTATCTGAAAGGTATACTTGCATTCTTGTCTATATAGAGAAAATAGGAGCTATTTAAAAAGGCCATATAATGCCTTTTCCAATATGTGGGGAGTTATTTATTTATTAGTTTACTTAACACTTATTATTAAGCACCTACTCAGTGACAATCATACCCTACTAATTCCATAGAATACTGTCCAGGAATATCTTAAAGGCAAGTGTCCCACATCTCAGTGTGAAATAAACTTTGCAAAGAATTTAAGTGCAATTACCATGAACCTCACTTTCTCCTGGGAAGTCATGGCATTGTAGTATAATAGATATTGACAATTCTTAAATGTTAAATGCATTCATACGTGAAAAGATTAGAAAACAATTCCATAAGAAACACAGGCTGTTGCCAACATGGAAACCTGGGGAAAACATCAGGGAGATGAGTGTGGATTTTTAATTCAATTTCATAGATAATCACTGCATGGTTATTCTCATGGGTAACACACCCTAACCCCCTAACTGGAAAGATGTAGCACAGAAGAAAAAAAAGGAAGTTTTAAGAAAACTATATGCCAGTGAAACTATATCCCATATATTAAAAGTGTAATATGCAAATCGACCAAATGGCAGAACAACCAGTAGGTGGGGGATAGGACCAGTGAGCAATCGGAGCGAGGCCAGGCAAGGTGCATGCCAGTGGGCAGAAGGAGGGTATGTCTATGGGGGGACCTCCCCAACAGCAACCAGTGACAGCAGAGGAGCAATGGGGGGGCAGGGCCAGCTGCTCGCTGCCTGTGCCTCCCCTGATCAGCCCGCTGGTTGCCTTCCACAGAGGAAGACTAGACTGTGGAAGCCCACTGTGGGATATCCCCTGAGGGCTCCCAAACTGCAAGAGAGTGCAAACTGGGTTGAAGCATCCCAAACCCAGTGCATGAATTTTGTGCACTGGGCCTCTAGTATAAGTATAAAGTCTGAGGCTACTTGATGCTCTTATTCAATGTGTATCAGTACCTGCTAGATGCCAGGGGGTATTTCAAGCTTTGGAAATAAAGAGGAAGAACATCTAGGGGTCCATGAACAACTAAAGAGGTGAGCAAGGGGACTGAAAGCCTATGTCATGAAAGAAATGGAGAGTTGTAACGAAGAGGACAAAAGATGAGAGAGGAATCTTGCACCCTAGGAGGAAGAAGAATTACAAATGCAAAGAAGCCTGCTCTCCTCTAAGTTGTTGGAATGAGTCCTGCTAGTTATATTATTCCAGTTAAGGAACATAGAGGCAGCTGCAAGAAGTATCTTTCTAGAGTCTGAGACTTGTCAAGCCTCCTGTCCACTTCTTGTACCTCCTGACTCTGAATGACCCTCCTGGAAGGGACCAGGGATGGTTCTTGGGATGGGGAAACTATGAAATGCTGACAATAATCTGAAACACAAGGCGCACAGCAGATATTTTCATTTTTATAGGACCTCAAGTGATGGAACTAGGATCTCTGAGAGGGGAAATCAGCAGATTTCAGCTTTATCTAAGAAAAGATCTCTAAGCTAATCCCTTCTAACATAAAGACTCTATGATTTTAAGATGTTGTAACTCTCTGCTCTCCAAAACAAACAAGTTCCAGAATTCCCTGTGGTGTTAGATTGGTATTGGAGTATCAGCACATGTCTTGCAAATGGGAAGGACCTCCACACAGGGAGAAGCATCAAGGAAAGTCTAAAATAGGGTGGACTGGCTGGGAAGGGTGCCTATTCACTGACTATGATAGAGCATCAAATGTGTTACTGAGGGGATACTGATGGAGTAGAGGAGCCTTTTGGAAGAGATGAACTTTGAACTCTTCTAGTAAGGGTTCTCTTCCTCGCTTGCAAATGGCTACCTTCTTACTGTCTCCTCACAAGGCAGAGAGGAAGCTCTTTTGTCTATTCTTAGCAATCATCTTGTTCTAAGGGCACTAGTCCCATAGGTGGGGGGGCTTCACCCTCATGACCTCATCTAATCCTAACTATTTCCGAAAGACCCCACCTCCTAATGCCATCTCATTGAGGGTTAGGATTTCAACATATGAATTTGGTGTAGACACAAACATTGGGTCATTAACACACAACTATGCAGAACTGGGATTCAGACTGTAGTGTTCTACATTTAGGATTTGTTTCCCTACACAATTTCCACAGAAACTTTACCCCACTCTAGAATGATAGATTGTTCCAGCCTAAAATAGAATGAGTTTATTTACTTATAAAACACCTTTCAGCATAAAATTCAGTCCTCAGCATATAAATACCATTTTGAACATTTTTCCAAATGCTCATAATTATTAGACATTTTCCAATCATAAACTACTTAACAAGTGATCATGATTTCCTTCACTTTTGCTGACAAATCCACCTAAGAAATATTCGTGTGAAAATTCTGCCAACATCCATATACTTGAAGGTTAAATGTGTTCAAAAGTAAACCTCAGTTGTTTAATGAAGGCATTCTCTTTACCCAAAATCAAAATGAAACCTTGACCGGTCAAAAGTTTCCTGTTCCTTGTTTAAACCAATCATTCCTTTTTATATAACATCTCATGTCAAAAAGTATAACAACACTTTCACTCCCAAACAGTTAGGGAAAGTTTTAACCACATCCCCTTTGGATAGAATTCCCAAGAGTAAAACGCTTAACAACTGAGCAATCCGAGTCCCTGGCTAAACTACATGTTCTACCAAAATTTTAAATATTGATACAACACCTGGACTATTCTTAGCAATTATCTTGTTTTGCCTACCTAAAGTAGGGCATTCTATAGACATTAATTTTATTTTTAATGTGGTATTTCTGATGCTTAAATGGTAGATATTCTAAGATTTACCTAATGTGAGCTTTTTCTCATCTATATAGAATTTTAAGGCAAAAAAACCATTAATGTCCAAGTTTTTCACTCTGTATTCTTCTTCTATCTTTCCCCAATTTACACTTGTTCTTCACTATCTGATACAGCTACCAGCTCTATGTGGCTATTGAGCACTTGAAATGTGACTGGTATGACCGAGGAACCAAAATTTTAATTTAATTTAAAATCTGAAGCTTTATTTGGTTATTGGAAAACATTTAATTACACATGGAGCAATCTGGGTATGTGAATACTTTTTCAGGTGTGACATGAGATCTAAATGCAATCTGTATTTATATTTGTATATCTGATATATCTGTATATCTGATTAAGTGTATCTAATGAATATTTAATGTTAGAATTGAAAATGGTAAAAGCATAAATTACAAACTTGATGTCAAAGACAGTGTGAAGTAAAGAATATAAAATATCTCATTGGCAATTTTTGTGTATTGGTTAAATGTAGAAATGATAATAATCTAGAAATATTTGGTTAAATAAAACGTATTATTAAAATTTAAAAAATAAAATAAACTTATTCTCAAAGCAAACATACACTGAGTAGTGACCAGATTATCATTACCACCCCATCAGTACTTCGTTGGGCCACCTTTTGCCTTCAATATTGTGGCAATTCATCTTGGCATTAACTCCACGAGATGTTGAAAGATAATGTGAGGGTTCTGACACCATGCCTGATGAATAGCACTATCCAGCTCTGAGATTTGATGGTTGTGGAACCAGCCGCCTGGTGGCTCTTTTAACTTCATCCCACAAATGCTCAATTGGATTGAGATGTGGTGACTGTGGGGGCCACCTAAGCAAGGTAAAGTCTCCTTCATGTTCTTGAAACCACTCCTGCACAATACGAACATCATGGCATGGCGCATTGTCTTGTTGGAAGAAGCCATCTCCATTAGGATATACCATCAACATGAGAGGATGAACTTGATCAGCAATGATACTTAGGTATGTAGTGCTATTCAGATGAATTAAAGGGCCCAAATCATGCCAGATAAACATCCTCAAACCATAACACTGCTTCCACCAGCTTGAAGGGTTGTACTCATGCATGAGGGTTGCATGCTTTCATGCTGTTTCCGCCAAATTCTCACTCTGCCATCTGCATGATGCAACTGGAAATATGATTCATCAGACCACATGACTTTTTTCCACTGCTCAACTGTCCAATCCTTGTGTTCCTGTACGAATTGGTAACTGTAGACAGCAAAGGTGTTCGAACAGGCCTTTGGCTTCCATATCTCATACAATGCAGTGTACAGCTTATTTGCCTGCAAACGTTAGGAGGTCATAATAATCTGGCCTCTCAGTGTATACCACCTAGAATATAGTATCCTAAAAAAACATTGTAATATGTTTCCAAATGCCATTAAAAGTCAAAATACTGTTTCAGACATAAATTCTATATGTATAAAGCATTCAAGCATCCAATTCCAGGGATATATAGAGCAATATTTCTATGTGTTACTTAGAATTTAAACAACTTAAAATATTTTGTAAGAAAGAAAATGATTACGTGGTCAAATAGATTTGGGAAATCCTGATCAAAACAAAACAAAACATTACAAAACATTTACGAATCTAGAGAAAGAATTTAATAATAAACACATATCTATTAATCAAATTTAACAAATATTACCCTTTTAGAAACTAAAGTTAAGAAGTTTTCTTTAGGGCCTTATTTGAACCCAGGAAAACAGTGACATTAACCATTTACAGTAAACCTAGTTTTTGTATTGGCATTTGTATTGTTTTGTGTTTGTTTGATTGTTTTGTTAACCTTCACCCAAGGATATTTTTCCATTGATTTTAGAGAGAATGAAAGGGAGGGGGAGAGACAGAGAGAAAGAAACATCCGATGTGAGAGAGACACATCGATTGGTTGCCTCCTGTATGCATCTCTACCAGGGACTGGGATCAAGCCTGCAGCTGAGGTATGTGTCCTTGACCAGAATCAAACCCAGGATCCTTTAGTCTGAGGACTGACTCTTTAGCTACCTAGCCAAACCGGCCAGGGCTGTATTTTTTTTTAATGGAAAGCCTCCATTCTTCCAGCTTCTAAGATGCCATATTACCCATCCTGGTGTTTCCCTGATCACCCATTTCTGGTTCTCTTCTTCCTCAATTTGTCCTTGTATTAGTCCAAAGAAAGAGAATCAAAAAATATACAGACATAGATTATATGTATTTACTATATATATATGTAATATATAGTTTGGGGTTCTTTTTGTTTTTTGGGTGTTTTTACTATAGAGAATTGGCTCCCCATATTATGAAGGCTGAGAAGTCCAAATTCTGCAGCTGGAGACCAAGCGAGCCAATTGTATTGTTCAAATGTGAGTCCAGGCTCATCTGAGTCAGAAGGCAGCAGATGATGGAGATGTCCCAGCTCAAAGGCAGTCAGATATAGAGAGAATTCCTTCTTACTCAGCCTTTTTCAGTGGACTGAATGATGCCTGTCCATTAAGGTGGGTCATCTGTCTTACTCAGTCTACTAATTCATAAGTTAATCACATCCAGAAACATCATCATAAAGACACCCAAAAATCATGTTTAACTGTGATAGTAATAATAATAATGATACAATACAAATATAAAATAAGAAATTGGGTGTGACATATTAGGGAGTGGAATGAAGTGTGAACGCCCTTAAAAGAGATGTGCATATAAGAGAGAAAAAAGTTTGTACCCCACATGTAAGACCAGATAGCAGAACACCTGGGACCCACTGATAAGACACACTGAAGACGTCTGCTTGAGCACATAAAAGAGAGCAAGCTCCAAAGGAGATCAGAGCCGCTTGTCTGCTCCTCCACAGTCACTCTCCGCTCCCCTTCCTGTATCCTGTCTGAACTCTGCGCTCTGCCGTGGACCCTGAGTCCGAACCGTGAGCCACAAGCCGAGGCCTCTACAAGACGCCGAGCAGCAGCTGCAACGTCCAACGTCCAGTGTGTGTGTCTGTCAGCGCGGAGCTCCGGGTGGCCTGTCGAGGTCTGGAAACCACCAGGACTCTGGTAAATAAACCGCGTGTGATTCGTGCATTGCCTGTCTGTCTCCTGTGTAATTTATGCTCGGCCAATATTTAATAAGTGCCGTGAGTCATTCGTATAAGTGCATTCTATTGGCAGAGGATACTCTTGGCCACATGTACTTGCGTCCTTAGATAAATTCTAGGACAACAACCAAATATCTTGGCACCCCATGGCCCATTCAAGTTGACACATAAAATTAACCAATGTGGTCTCCATTGGCAATTTCTAAAATCATGGTTATTCCCCAAAACTTACTCTTTGGCACCAGCAAAAATTTTTTAAAATCTCTCCCTCAAAGAGTTTGTTCATTCTTCAGGCCTATGTTTTATTTGTCACAACTACTTAATAAAAAAAAATTTTTTTGAAAAGAACTTTAAATTTTATTTTTCAATTATAGCTTATATTCAATATTATTTTGTATTAGTATCAAGTGTACAGCATAGTGGTTAGACAATCATATACTTTACAAAGTGTTCCCCCTGATATTTCCAGTACTTACCTGGCACCATGCAGAGTAATCACAATATTTTTTAATATATTTTCTATGCTGTACTTTCTTCCCTATGATTATTTTGTAACTAACTATTTATTTAGTAATCCTTTCACCATTTTCACCCAATAACCTAAGCCCCATCCTCTCTGGCAGCATCTGTCTGTTCTCCGTACCTATTAATCTGTTTCTGTTTTGTTTGTTTATATTATTCTTCAGATTCCATATACAGTGGTACCTCGAGATACGAGTTTAATTTGTTCCGTAACCTTGAGGCATGGGAAACTATGAGACGCTCGAGTCTCAGTAAACTGGTGGGTCGTGTGCAGCTGGCCGGTCCGCGCGATTACTCCTATCTCAAATGTTGCTCATATTTCAAAGCAAAAATCACTGGCTCGATGGCTCGTATCTCAAAAAATCTCGTATGTTAGGGCACTCGTATCTCGAGGTACCACTGTATAAGTGAAATCATATGGCATTTGCCTTCCTCTGACTGATTTATTTCACTTAGCAAAATATCCTCTAGGAGAATCCAAGATGGTGGCATAGATAAACACCTACACTGCTGCTTCGCACAACAATTTCAAAACTACAACTAAAAGACAGAACGAATATCATCCAGAACCACAGGAAAGCTGGCTGAGTGGAAGTTCTACAACTAGAGGGAAAGAGAGGGGCTCACGGGGACCCAGAGGAGCTGCAAAAAGCTGAGGTATGGAGACGCACGTGGAGAGAGTGGGTGCCGGAGAACCTGGCTGGCTTTTTCTAGCGGAAGGGAGACGGAGACTCTCAACGGCATTGAATCCCTTATCCTATGACACTAAACCCCAGATCCAGCCGAAACCCATACCAGGGGAGTTTGGACTGTGAAAGAGGAGAAGTGCACAGAAATTTGGGGGAGTCACAACAGATCAAAAGTCTGATGGCGCGCACGGCACTGCATGCAGAGGACCAACTGCTGATTGTGCCACTAGCTTTCGGGAGTGGGTGGGAGACAGACCCTCCCAACAGTGCCACTTCTGACTCCGCTAAACCCCAGTTTCGGGCGAAACCCTGGGGACACAGATTCATGTGGCCCCGGAGCGCAGAGGAGCTGGAGGGGTAGCAGTCTAGAGGCACTGAGAGAGAGCACGTGCGCACAGGGACCGCTCCAGCGATTACCCAGTCACGTGAGACTCCGGGGCCGTAGAGGGCGGGGCCAACTGGAAGGCAAGGCGGTCCCTTAAGCCCTGAGACTCCACCCATCCCAAGCTCAACAGAGAGGCTTTTGCAGTTTTGCAAGTCTGGTATCATAAGGCTGAATCCAACACAGAAGTTCTCCCAGCATAGTGAAAATGCCGAGACAAGGGAAGGGATCACAAACAAAAGAAATGGAGGAAAAAAAACGACTGGATATAGAGTTCAAAACCACGCTTATAAGGTTTTTCAAGAATATCCTAGAAAAGTTGGATAAAATTAGCGAGACCCAAGAGGAGATGAAAAAGGACCAACTAGAGATAAAAAAGAGCCAACTAGAGATGGAAAAGATCCAACTAGAGATGATAAAGGACCAAATAGAAATTAAACACATACTGACTGAAAAAAAATATATTATACAGAGACCTGACAGCAAACTAACAGAAGGCAAGAATCAAGTCAACAACTTGAAATATAAAGAAGCAGAAAACACTCAACTGGAAAAGCAAGAAGAGAAAAGAATCCAAAAATGTGAAGATAATGTAAGGAGCCTCTGGGTCAGCTTCAAGCGTACCAACATCAGAATTGTGGAGGTGCCAGAAGAGAGAGCAAGATACTGAAAACCTATTTCAAGAAATAATGACTGAAAACTTCCCACATCTGGTAAAAGAAATAGACTTATAAGTCCAGGAAGCACACAGAACCCCATATAAAAGGAATCCAAAGAGGACCACACCAAGACACATCATAATTAAAATACCAAGAGCAAAAGACAAAGAGAGAATATTAAAATCAGCAAGAGGAAAAACAGTTCATTACCTACAAGGGAGCACCCATATGACTGTCAGCTGATTTCTCAACAGAAACGATGCAGGCCAGACAGGATTGGCAAAAAATATTGAACGTGATGAATAGCAAGAACCTACAACCAAGAATACTCTATTCAGCAAAGCTATCATTCAGAATTGAAGGGCAGATAAAGAGCTTCACAGATAAGAAAAAGCTAAAGGAGTTCATCAACTTCAAACCAGTATTATATGAAATGCTGAAAGGTACTCTTTTAGAAGAGGAAGAAGAAAAAGGTAAAAGCAAAAAAATTATGAACAACAAATACATATCTATTCACAAGTGAATCTAAAAATTAAGTGAATTAAAAATTTGATCAACAGAATAAACTGGTGAATATACTAGAATCAGGAGCACAGAAAGGGAGTGGAATGATAATTCTCAGGGGGAAAGAGGGGAGGGGGTAAAGGGAGTGACTGGACAAAAATCATATACCTATGGACTCATCAATTGGGGTGAAGGTAAGGGTAGAGGGAGGGGTGGGAGCGGGGTGGCGGGGAGTTATGGAAGGGAAAAAAGAGAGACAAATGTAATAATCTGAATAATAAAGATTTAATTTTTAAAAAAAAAGAAGCATGATCAGATGCTACAGGAAGAACAAGGAAGATGAGAGGTGAGCATAGGGTATTCGATTTGATGATGAAGGAATTCCTGGGGCCTTAATTAGACCAAGTTTCATAGTGGTGGGACTAAAAGGAATAAATAATTTGCTACTCATCCAACATTTAGTGAACATATTGGGATTATGAATTCAAAGCATGGAAGACACTATCCCTGTCTTCAAGGAACTTATAGTTTAAGAGAAAAACAAAAAATAGACAGTTATAACAGACAACAAAAAGTGCTTCAGGGGTAAAAACATTTGGAGGGTAACAACCAAGACCAAGGGAGAGGATAGAAGATCAAAGGTAGCCTTTCTGGAAAAAAATAACATCTAAGCATAAGTGAACCAGTCAGAGGAGAAACGAGGGTCCTGTATAGAGAGGGCATAATGGCTAGAGACAGAGCCATACATTGAGGCAGTAAAAGGCAACTCAGCCTGCTAGAGCAAAGAATTCCTGAGAGGAAATGGTAGACAATGAAGCTGAGACATAGTGAGGAATTAGAACATAAAGGGCCCTACGGAGCATGTTAAAGACAATGGGGATCAAGGAAAGATTTTAGGCAGCAAAATAACAAGAATAAATGTGACTTTTGAAAAATAAAGATAGCTCCTATAAGCAAATGAAAAAATGAGTCAAGGACAAGAATTGATGTTGAAAGACTCAATAAAGTAGCTTTAATAACAATGTCACTTATAGATAATGAGTGCCAGAGGGAATGTGGAAGAGAAATTACAAGTTAAAAAAAAATGCAGTGGAAGATAAAGAGAAAAACTCAAAGATTATTTCTAGCTAGGTCAGTCAAGTTGATGATAATGCTATTCATTTAGAAATAGGATAGGGGGGAGAGAGAGAAAGAAAGGAAATGATTAGTTCTAGGAAATGATGGATTGACTTGTGCCTTTGGAACATTCAGGTAGAGACTGTTTAAAAGCACTTTCTGGGGGTCTCAGTAGTTTGAGATAGAGTCAAGGAGTCTGACAACACACATAGGGATAAAAATAGAGTATTAATTATAGAGAAGAGGATGGTTGAGAAATGTTTGACTTAAAGTAATACAATGAGTTGAATACATATATTGAACTGAGGAATAAATCAATAGAAAGAAAGAAATTAGAGGTAATGCGGCGAGGGAAGGCAGAAGGAAGCAGTAGGGGTATAACAGCTCCCTCCAAATTAATTTTATATTGTAGTGTGATAAAGGAGAATTGTCTTCTGAACATAAAACACAGACTTTTGAGTTAATTGGTAAATTGTTTCAATGCAGATCACAAGCCATCTAGAACAGATGGTAAACTTCTAAATTGAATGAGGTTCAACCAACCATTTCAATGGAACATTGTATGGTATGGAAAGAAAAACACTTGGCAAGACAGGATACATGAGTCAGGAGTAAGTGGTGAGTGGTGTGAGTCATGCATTTAGGATCAATAAAGAAGCTGGCTCTGCTCCTGACGTTATTAGTTCTGAATTTCTCACCCCTCTAGTCACCCAGACTTAATGCTATGCTATGGGCCTCTTCTTTCACCTTTCACTCCACAGACTGCTGGTTTGGTTCTCACACGAGTCTTCCTTTTCATTCTCATGGTGCTCCTTCTTAGAAAAGACTCCTTCTGCCTTCAGACTTTACCTAACCTCTCCCCTCTTTCTCCTCCCCCTCCCACAACCCAAACAAGGCAGGGGGAGGAGAGGAAGGACAGGTAAAGGGTAAAGAAAACAGCTTTGTAAGTCAGCCATCTTGTCACTGCCCACTTGATGAAGCCCAACTCCTGAGTGGATACTCAAGGCCTTAACGATTTAGCCCCATCCCATCATCCAATTTTATTTCTTGTACTCCCAACATAAATTCCCCATTCTAGCCAAACTGACCTACTCAACTGCCCTGAAGTGTTTCTTCCATTTTCTTACCTTTATTTTTCTTTCAATTCTTTCAACAAATATTCAGCAGAGAGAAGCCTTCCCTGACAGCCCTGTCTAGCACACCCCAACCTTTCTTTTTTAAAATTGAGATATAATTGACATTTAACATCACATTAGTTAAATATGGTGTACAATATAGTGATTCCATCTTTGTATATAGTGCAAAATGATCACCACAGTAAGTCTAGTTAGCATCCATAGCCATACATGGTTGCAAGTATTTTTTCTTTTGATGAGAACTTTTAAGGTCTACTCTCTTAGTGACTTTCCAATATACAATACGGTATTATTAACTATTGTCACCATGCTGTATATGACATCCCCATGACTTATTTATTTTATAACCAGAAGTTTGTACTTTTGACTCCCTTTACCAATTTCAACCAGCCCCCGCCTCTAGCAACTACCTACCTGTTCTCTGTGTATCTATGAGTTGGCTTTTTGGTTTTGGTTTTGGTTTATATCACACAATATTTGTCCTTCTCTGTCTGACTTATTTTACTTAGCATAATGCCCTCAGGATTCATTCATATTATCACCAATGGCAAGATTTCATTCTTTGTATGGCTGAATAACATTCCATTGTGTGAATATAGCACATCTTCTTTATCTCATCATCCATCAGTGGACAATCTTCTTTATCTCATCATCCATCAGTGGACATTTAAGTTGCTTCCAAATCTTGACTATTGTAGCTGCAGTAGACATTGGGGCACATATATCTTTTTGTGTTAGTGTTTTAATTTCCTTCAGATGACTACCCAGAAGTAGAATTGCTGGATCATATGATAGTTCTATTTTTAATTTTTTGAAGAACTTCCATAACTATTTTCCATAGTGGCTACACCAATTTATATTCTTACCAATAATGCATAGGGTCTCCTTTTTTCACATCCTCACCAACACTTATTTGCTGTCTTTTTGGTGATATCCATTCAGATAGGTGTGAGGTGATATCTCACTGTAGCTTTGATTTGATTTCCCTTCTGATTTCTGATATTGAGCATCTTTTCATGTGCCTGTTGGTGATCTGTGTGTCTTCTTTGGACAAATGTCTATTGAGATCTTCTGCCCATTTTTTGTTTTAGATTATTTTTACTATTGAGTTGTAAGAGTTCTTTGTATATTTTGGATATTAACCCCTTATCAGATATATGATTTGAAAATACTTTCTCCCATTTGGTAGGTAGCTCTTCATTTTTTAAAATATATTTTATTGATTTTATACAGAGAAGAAGGGAGAGGGATAGAGAGTTAGAAACATCGATGAGAGAGAAACATCAATCAGCTGCCTCCTGTGCACCTTCTACTGGGGATGTGCCGCATCCAAAGTACATGCCCTTGACTGGAATTGAACCTGGTACCTTTCAGACCACAGGCCAACGCTCTATCCATTGAGCCAAACCAGTTAGGGCAGCCCTTCATTTTTTTATGATTTCCTTTGCTGTGCAGAAGCTTTTTAGTTTGATCTAGTCCCACTTGTTTGCTTTTAATTTGCATAATACTTTTATTAATCATATTAATATTTTTTTAAAAATTAAAAGAAAAAATAAGGAGCACATTTTCAATGGGATAGCCAAGAAATTTAATTAATATGAAATATGTCTTGAGCAAGGAACCACTTATTTTTTTATTTTTTTGCCTTTGTATTTGCTGTTCCTTTTGGTAAAGGTGTTCAGTCTTTAACCTGATTTATTTTCTGCATAGCATTAATTCTGTATGACATGTTCTTGTGTGTATGTTTATTTACTTATTTACTACCTGATTTCTCACATTATCATATGAACAAGGCTATTTGTCTAATCCACTGCTATTTCCCCAATGCCTAAAACATTGCTTTGTACATTATTGGCACCAGATATAATGGTTAAATAAAATCTTAATTGAGTGCCTGCTTATGGCAATCTCTTAGGTGCCAAGGATCAATTAGGCATTAAAACAAATATAATTCCTACAATCTCAAAACATATAACTTAGGAGGGCAGACAATAAAACAAAAATGTTATTAAAAATCAATAGCTATTCACAATGAGAAGTGCTATGAAGGGAAAGAAGCAGGCATCACCGCAGGTGTTAATTTTAGATTGGGTAGCTAAGAGAGGTCACTTTGATGGGTGGCATTTAAGCTGAGAGGTACCAGTAAGGAATGAGAAAGACCTAGTCAAGGTAAAAGGTGGGGTGGAAAAGAGTTACAAGTAGGGACAAGAATATGAGCAAAGCCCTCTAGGATTTTTTTTTTTTTTTTGCATTCACTTCTAACATTTTCCTCTGCTGGGATACTAGTTTCCATCCAAGATTTAGAAATGTTTAAAGCTAGAAATAATCATAGAGGCCATCTAACCTACCCTCCTCTCATTTTTACAGAAGAAACTACAAGTACATTCTCTTTGCTAGGGATTTTCAATGTCTTTAAACAGAGGTAGAGAGAAGTTAGATGTCCTGTGGGAAGTCAGCAAGCCAGGAGGGCTAAATTCAGAAGCCCAGTCTCCATGACTTCCCACCAAGGGCTTCATCAGTCAGTCATCTAATTCAACATGCTAATAATAGTGATTTCTACTGAGAAATTACTACATGCCGGGCATTTTTCTAAGCACTTCATGTATATTAATTCATTTAATCCTCACAATAGCAAATGCAAGAGATATTATCATTATCCCATTATAAATCATACAGTTTAGAAACAATAAGATTGTTTAAACAACAGACAGCTGGTGACAGAATCAGCCACCCAGACTTCAGAGTATACTCTCTTACTGTCCACATGCCTCTTTCTATGATATAGTTTTTCATCCTACAAATGGATGTACCATTTGGCAAGGGTGGTTCTTGTTAAAATTAATGTAGCATCTTGTATAATTTAAAAGTCATGAAAATGTTGGGCTCAATGGATAGAGCATTGGCCTGCGGACTGAAAGGTCCGAGGTTCAATTCTGGTCAACGGCATGTACCCTGGTTGCGGGCACATCCCCAATAGGAAGTGTGCAGGAAGCAGCTAATTGATGTTTCTCTCTCATTGATGTTTCTAACTCGCTTTCCCATCCCTTCCTCTCTGTAAAAAATCAATAAAAAAATATTTTTTAAAAATGTTAGAGCTAGATCATTTATAAACTTCTTAGTTTAGATAGAATTCCTGATTACTGACATGATGAAAGCAAGGTTTATGGGCAGAGCAATCCTCATCCAAAAATAAACCAATACTAAAGCAATTTTCAGATATTTTACTTCATCTGCTTTTTCACCCATTCCACAGACCAAAGGCAACACACACACAGTTCCCTCAGAGAGCAATGTGGTTTTGGAACCTTCCCTATCTGTAGCTCACACAATACATACCAGTGAAACCTGGAACTGCTCTCTGCTTTGTTGAATTGAGGTCAGACTGACCCCTTAGGTTATCAAAACATGGATTCAAAAACTCATTGAGAATACTCTTTTGTCTAGCACTTGTAAGTAATTTAATCCAAAAGGTCTGAAACATCTGGTTCTTCTCCTACAACATGGTTTGAGTTTTAATAACTATCCAGGGTTTTGAATTTTTTTTCCCAAGGAAGATGAGTCATCAACACTATAAAATCTGAAGGTGATTTTATAACTTTTTGCAAGTCCACATGCTATCTGTCTTTTACAAACAAACAAAAGTTGTAGTTTAAAATGAAAGCCCTAAGATGCTGCTTATATTTATAAACTAATCAAGCAATTTTACATTTTAAGACAACTATATTATTTAACAACATTAGACTTTCCAAATTCATCAACATAAAGCTTTTCTCTGTATTCCTTGCCAAATGACACACACATACGGAAAAAAAAAAACCAACTTGCATTTTTATGGAAAATTGTCTTTGCCAACCCTCCCACAAGCTCTGAGTTTGACTGATAGTGTATGAGCCCTACCATCTGCTAACTAAGCAGCCTTTCCTCATCACTAAGTGATACTAAGAAAAATTATTATAAAACAGAACCTGACTTGTTTTCATGAGTTGATGTAACTGAATCAAAAAGCAAGCCTACAGTTTAAATGCGTTTCCAAGTTCAAATTGTATCTCATTCCAGATTGCTGTTTTTAATTATTTCTTCAAAACATCAGGCAACATAAATGTACAAATTTCCATTTATTTTAAAAACGAATACTTCCAAATTTTTAAATAAAATTAGATCCAACTCACATTATATTTTTCTGCTTTTACACCTTTGTTTCTCAATTCCCTGAGAATCAGTTGACCAGAGAAGTCACCACATTAAATTCTATTTTAAAACTTTGATTTAAAAATTAACTTTGCAAATCTATTGCATAAATAAGCTTAACAAAATCAACTATTCAAGACATTAAGTGTTAGAATCATTAATTTCTAGTTTTACACTCTTCTGTAAATATACTCTTTTATTACCTATACATTTTTTAAAAATATGTTTTTATTTATTTTAGAAAGAAAGGAGGGGGTAATGAGATAGGGAGAGAGAGACAGAAAGATAGAGAGACATCAATAGGCTGCCTCCTGAACACCCCCCCCCATCAGGAATCAAGCCCACAACCCAGGCATATGCCCTGACCAGGAATCAAACCAGCAACTTCTTGGCTTATGGGTTGACACTCAACTGCTGAGCCACACCAGCTGAGCTACCTGTGCATTTTTGATGGACATTAATAATTTATTATATTGAGAAAAATTTAAGAATATCTCCAAAAATAATGCTGTGCTTTAGTGTCATATCAAAATTTAGTCATTTTAAAAAGAAACATATTTACTCATATTTGTTTAAGGGTAGTAAAATTAAACATATATAATGGTTTTTTAATTCTTGTTTTTGTCTCAAGGGAAAAATATTCATATATATATATGAAAAATTTCCTTAGAATTCTCCAGAAGAAAAACAAAATGATATCAAGGCTATAATTCTAGCCAATGATGTAGGGAAACCAAGTTCTGGTTGCAGCTTTATAGTTATGTGACTTTGGCGATGTCATTTAATTTCTGAGACCCTCAGCTGTCCCTCCAGAAAAAAAGCAAACCTTAACCAAAAGTCTCTTTTTTCTAGTGCCTGTTTGAGCACTCTGGCAGACTCTATTAAGTCTTATATCCCCAACGGCCTCTACATCATTCCATGTGGAAGTGGAGGGGGGAAATCAGGCTGGAAGAAGGGACCAGAAGCGGGATCGTAACTCATGACATGATATTAAGGCAGGACAGTACAAAGTTAGGAAAATTCCTGGGGAAGTGGAATGAGAAAACTGAGACAAGAAAATTAAGGCCAAACAATTTAACCAGTTTACAGCCAGCTCATGAATTGCAAGGCCTTATCTTCCCTAACTAAGGACACTTGAGAGCAAATGGTTTATACCTCTCCTCCCTGCCTAGATACTAAATAGCTTAAATCACCCTGTTCAGGGAAGTAGAGAACAGTGACCAAATTCATGCCATTTGTGTCTGCTAAACCCAAGGATGGATGAAATCAGGGGAACAAATACCAAAAACCCAATTACAGACAGACAGACCCAAGATAAAAGTAGAGTGGTGAAGCTGACCAGAGGATAATCCCAAACTCCCCATATACTCATTTTGATGTATCAGCATATTTAAAATATACCTGAAGGAGGGAGGAAGATGAGTCATTTTTCAAGCAGTTTTGTGAGTTGTGTGGGTTTTTTCTCAACACCCTCACAGTGATCCCACATGTCCTCCAGTTTCTTGTCAGGATCCAGCACTTCCAGCACCCCTTTTAAGTGCTGAGAGGGAAGTTTATAGCTCTATAGGCCTACCTCAAAAAACAGGAAAAAGTGATAATGAATCACCTAACTCAACAACTCAAAGAATTAGAAAGAGAGCAACAAGGAAAGCCCACTGTGAATAGAAGAAAGGAAATAATAAAGATCAGAGCAGAAATGAATGACATAGAGACAAAAACAAACAAACAAACAAACAAAAATAATACAAAAGATCAACAAAACCAAAAGCTGGTTCTTCGAAAGGATAAACAAGATTGATGAACCTCTAGCCAGGCCCACCAAGAAGCAAAGAGAATGGATCCAAATAAACAAAATCAAAAATGAGAGAGGCGAAATAACTACAGACCCCACAGAAATACAAAGGATTGTTAAAAAATATTATGAACAACTCTATTCTAACAAATTACACAACCTAAAGGAAATGCACACATTCCTAAAAAGCTCACAAAGGAAGATTCTAAAAATCTCAATAGGCTGATAACTATGGAAGAAATTGAAGCAGTCATCAAAAAGCTTCCAGCAAACTAAAGCCCAGGGCCAGATGGCTTCACAGGGGAGTTTTACCAAACATTCATGGGAGAACTAAAACCCATCCTCCACAAACTATTCCAGAAAATTCAAGAGGAAGGAACACTTCCAAACTCCTTCTATGAAAACAGCATCACCCTAATACCAAAACCAGATAAAGATAATTACAATGAAAGAGAATTACAGACCAATATCCCTCATGAACATAGATGCCAAAATCCTCAACAAAATTCTAGCAAATCAAATCCAGCAGTACATCAGAAAGATCATACATCATGACCAAGTAGGAGTTATCCCAGGGATGCAAGGATGGTACAATATATGCAAATCAATAAACGTGATACATCACATAAACAAATTAAGAGATAAAAATCACAGTCATATCAATTGATGCAGAAAAAGCATTTGACAAAATCCAACACCCTTTCTTGATAAAAACTCTCAGCAAGAAAAAACAAACAAACAACAACAACAAAAAAAAAACCAGTGCTCTCCAGCCCCATTCACACATCTCTCCATACCTCTGACTTTCTGAGCCTCTGCACGTCCTACCAGCTCTTAAAAAGGGTGCTAGAAGTGCTGGATCCTGACAAGAAACTGGAGGACACGTGGGCTCACTGTGAGGGTGTTGAGAAAAAACCCACAGAACTCACAAAACTGCTTGAAAAATGTCCCACCCAAGACCCCAAGGAACCCACAAAACTGCTTGAAAAACGTCCCACCCAAGCCAACCTGGGGCTTCCCAAGAAGACTTCTCTGTCATATAATTCATGCCAATTGCTTTCTGAAGAGAAGAAGCCATGCCAATCGCTTTATGAAGAGAAGCCCAATGAAAGGGATTTGCTCCACAAAGATGGTCCTGATCCATATGTAAACGCCCGCAAATCAGTTAGAGACTTCTGCGACTGGGCTGCTACGATTGGAAGCTCAAGGATTGATGAAGAATACACCATGAAGCAATTTGACATTAATTATGATAGGGAAGTCAGCCATAATGTGCTCCACTCGATGAAGCTTGGCGAGATTCCTGGGGAACTAAAGAAGGGAGACAGGCTCAAGAAACAGCAGGAGTCAGAATTTTTCCAGGAACTAGAGCTGAAACTGAAGAATACTTCTAAACCAAAGCATGTGAAAACGCAGTATGGAGACTGGTATCTGCACCCAAAACTGTGGAAAAGACAAAGAGCAGATGAACCTTTGATTGACCCCAAGCCCTTACACAAAGACGAGAATTTAAGAAAGGAGCAGAAGAAACAGGAGGAGGAGTTTGCAAAACTTCATGGACTAGCTGCCTTTAAGAATTTCATTCTAAGGAAGGGCTACAGGATGCCAAGTTTCCTGGAGAATATAAATACCAAGAAGGAATGTAACTGTGATTGTAATAAGACTCCTGGAAAATAACTCATCATAGAAGAGTTTAGTAAGATGATTAGACAGATTTTATTTACTATATAGTATTTGGCTATTTTTCTCTCACTGAACATATGCAAAATTTATGATGAGTGTCCAACCATGGTTGTACCACTTTGACTTGACAATATTCATAAATTTTATACCTAATGCTTATAAACATTTCACAGTGGCCTTCTGCCTTTGTTAATCAACATTTTATATACTTTTGTCAACTGTGAGATCAATAGTCTTCTTAGATATTTGTAGCATTGTAAATTTAACATAATTATATCAATTATTTATAAAACATAAATAAAATTATAATAAAAGTAGAATTGTTCTATTGCTTTTTCCTAGAGTATTATTTTCTCTGGTTTTGAGTGAATATTTGCTTTATTATTTCTTTACAATTTTCTTTCATTTTGAATTAAGTTACTCAGGTTTTCCTTCCTTTTAAACCATGTTGGCCTTGATAATAACTGTGTACCTATAATATAAGGCTATAAATCATAAAGTTTAATGGAAACTCAAGATGACATATATTTTAAAATAATTCTTTAGAGTTATTTTTTGTTAAAAATGTTAATGCTGTGGCCAAGCCAGTGTGGCTCAGTGGTTGAGCATCAACCTATGTACCAGGAAGTCAGGGTTCAAGGTCAGCGCACATGCCAGTGCTATGGACTTGGTCCCTACTGGGGGGCATGCAGGAGGCAGCTGATGAATGATTCTCTGTCATCAGTGATGTTTCTCTCTCTCCCTCTCCTTTTCTCTCTGAAATCAATAAATATATACTAAAAAAAAAAAAACTCTCAGCAAGGTGGGAATAGAAGGATCATACCTCAACATAATAAAAGCCATATATGACAAACCCACAGCCAACATCATACTCAATGGGCAAAAACTAAAACCATTTCCCCTAAAAACAGGAACAAGACAGGGATTCTCACTCTCACCAGTCCTATCCAACATAGTGCTGGAAGTACTAGCCATTGCTATCAGACAAGAAAAAGAAACAAAAGGCATCCAAATAGGAAAAGAAGAAGTAAAACTGTCCTTATTTGCAGATGACATGAAACTGTACATAGAAAACCCTAAAGACGGCATCAAAAAATTATTAGACATGATAAATGAACTCAACAATGTAGCAGGATGCAAAATTAACACCAAGAAATCTATGGCATTTCTATATACCAATAATGAACCTACAGAAAGAGAGACTAAAAAAGCAATCCCATTTATTATCACACCAAAAAAATTAAGATACCTAGGAATAAACTTAACTAAGGAGGTAAAAGATCTATATGCAGAAAACTTCAAAACACTGAAAAAAGAGATAGAGGAAAACATAAACAGATGGAAGAACATACCATATTCATGGATTCATAAAATTAATATCATCAAAATGTCTATTCTACCCAAAGCAATCTATAAATTCAATGCAATCCCCATTAAAATACCAAAGGCATACTTCACAGACCTACAATGAACTTTCCAAAAATTCATCTGGAATAAAAAAAGACCCCGAATAGCTACAGCAATCCTGAGAAAGAAGAATAAAGTAGTGGGATCTCAATATCAGATTTCAAGCTGTATTACAAAGCCACTGTTCTCAAAACTGCCTGATACTGGCACAAGAACAGACACATAGACCAATGGAATAGGATAGAGAACCCAGAAATAGACCCAAATCACTATGCCCAATTAATATTTGACAAAGGAGGCATGAACATACAGTGGAGTAAAGACAGTCTCTTCAACAAATGGTGTTGGAAAAATTGAACAGATACATGCAAAAAAATGAAACTAAACCACCAACTTATACCATACACAAAAACAAACTCAAAATGGATAAAGGACTTAAACATAAGATGGGAAACCATAAAAATATTAGAGGAATCCACAGGCAGCAAAATCTCTGACATATGCTGAAGGAACTTTTTCACTGATACAGCTCCTAGGGCAATGGAAACTAAAGAAAAAATAAACAAATGGGGCTACTTCAAAATAAAAAGCTTTTGCACAGCAAAGGAAACCATAAACAAAACAGAAAGAAAGCCCACTGCATGGGAAAACATATTTGCCAATGTTATCAACGATAAGGGTTTAATCTCCAACATTTATAGAGAACTCATACAACTTCACACACACAAAAAAAGATAAACAACCAAATCAAAGATAGGAAACTGATCTAAATAGGCACTTCTCAAAAGAAGACAGAAGAAAGGCCAAGAGACATATGAAAACCTGCTCAAAGTCACTAATCATCAGAGAGATGCAAATCAAAATGACCATGCAGTACCATCTCATACCTGTCAGAATGGCTATCATCAACAAATCAACAAACTAATAAGTGTTGGAAAGGATGTGGAGAAAAAGGAACCCTCATGCACTGCTGCGGGGAATGCAGACTGGTGCAACCACTGTGGAGAACAGTATGGAGTTTCCTCAAAAAACTAAAAATGGAACTACCATTTGACCCAGTGATCCCACTTCTAGGAATACATCTCAAGAAACTAGAAACTCCAATCAGAAAGGATATATGCACTCCTATGTTCATAGCAGCACAATTCACCATAGTTAAGATTTGGAAACAGCCTAAGTGCCCATCAGTAGATGAATGGGTTAAAAAACTGTGGTACATCTACACAATGGAAAACTATGCTGCGGTAAAAAAGAAGGAGCTCCTACCATTTGCAACAACATGGATAGAGATGAAAAGCATTATGCTTAGTGAAATAAGCCATGCAGAGAAAGATAAATACTGTATCACATGATCTCACTCATCTGTAGAATATAATGAATGACATAGACTGATGATCAAGATCAGGAAGAAAACTAATAGAGGGGAAAAAATGGCGGCGGAATAGACGGACACGTTTGGAGCTTTGTCGCTGGGCAGAGGGAGAGAGAGCAGCTGAGAGTTGCTTGGGGAGTGTTTGTTGGCAAGTTAAGAGTCAGTTATCCTCCAGGAGAAGGCGGGGAACTGCTGGACGGGGCTCTCCTGGCCAGGCAGCCCCACTGCCATGGGGTTTTTGTCAGCCGGAGCCACGAGCGCGAACACGGAGACCACACCATCTTGCAGAGGGAGGTGGATATCTGCGGCGGTTTGAACACTGTGCTGAATCACTCACCAAACAGCCGGGGACCCAGAACACCGCTCTCCAATCGGCGCAGACACGTGGGCGGCAGATTCAGAGATCCACAAGGCACACAGAAAGGTCAGATTTCGCCTGGGATAAGGTGGGGTCTCCTGCCTCTCAGAACAGAGACGTGCACACTGTGGGAACTGGGCTGAGGGAAAGCTGCCTCTAGAGAGATCCGAGGAGGTGGGGCAGTGTGTGATTCCTAAGTGTGGAGGCAAACTCTCCAAGCTGTTGACAGAGGGGAGCTCAGGAAAACGACTCGTTTTTATCTGAGGCAGAGGGACAGCTTGGGAATTATTACAGTGTCCCGGCTGCAAAATCCCCACAAACCGATTTTGAGAACCACAGAGTAGCAGGATCTGAACATAGCCTAGAGAGTCCTGTGCTTTGTCTCAGAGATCAATTCCGAAACACTGCCACCCAGTAGATGATGCACAAATTGACTCTCGCATAACCACAAAAGAATAAAGAGTTAAAACACCACAGGTGAACACAGGGAACTGCAATACCTTCCCTACTGGGAAACAGGAGTGCCAAGCAGAATAGTGGAAGTGAATTCTATATTTTTTCATTTTTTTTTTAAATTTTTTTTATTTTTCATTTTTACATATTTTAATTAAAAGACTATTTTTTTTTTCTTTCCACCTCAATTGATTTTACCTTTTTAATTATTACATTTTTGTTTTCAACTACTATTATTACTACTAGTATTTTACCTTTTTGGAAAAAAACAAGTGTCATTTTGTTTTCTCTTTATTTTACTTCGGGATTAGAGTTTTACATTCTATTTTCATCTTTCCTTTAGCATAATTTTACTCCAACTCAACTCTACCTTTATGCCAACACTTTCCTCCTAACTTTCCCCATTTTGTTGTCTCCTTTCTCTTTCCCTTTTCCAACTTTAGATTCTCCCTATTCTTTCTCTTTACCTGGTTAAAATTTCACCCCACTTATATATCTAATTTCAAATCCCCTACTACAAGTCCATACAAACCTCTCTCTTCTTGTCTTCACTAGCCAAAAAGTTGTTTTTTTCTCTATGTCGTTTTGTTGCTATTTGCCTGGACAGTGATTGTATCGATTTTTTGAACTTTTTTGTGAGATTGTTTTAGCTTATTCTACTTGTTTTATTTTGCTTTTTGCTTGCTTTGTTTTCTACCTCTCCTTTCCCTCACCTCCCTCGATACCAGTTGTTATTTGCAGTTTGTATTAATCTCTAGGTACTGGTTGCTGGCCTTTATTGGGATTAGTGACTGTTCTATTAGAGTTTTCTCCTGACATCTATATTTTGTTCCCCTTTTCTCTCTTATCCGCTTTCTTTTCTCTCTGACCTTGTTTCTCTCTTTTCTTTTTCTTCTTCTCCTTTTTTTTATTTTATTTTGTTTTATTTTTTGTTCATTTAGTTATTTATTTTTTTCTCCCTCTCCCAATCTGATTTTGGCACTTCTTTCCTTTCTTTTTCCTTCATTTTCCTCTTCTTCTTTCTCTACTTACCCCTAATTTGTCTTTCATTGGTGGTCACCTTATTGGTGATTATTAACATCGTGAATACATTTCTGTTCAGTGCCTTGTGTGCTGTACCGGGTCGTGTTGTAGTTTGTGCCTTTGAATCAACGTAGGAGAGAGAACTACATAACCAGACACCCAGAGAAGAAAAACCATGGGCAGAAGAAGAAGCAGCCCGTATACAACAGATAGGCAGGTATCACCAGAAAAGGAAGTAAACGAAATAGAAGCAGAAATAAGCCTGCCAGAGAAAGAGTTCAGAGAAATGATCATAAGGTGGATGAAAAGAATGGAAGACAAAATCGACAATCTGAGTAAGAGCCAAGAGGAAATGAAGAAGCATGAAGAAATGCACAAAGAAATAAAAATGACATCACTGTTTTAAAGAACTCAATAGAAAGCATCAAAAGTAGACTAGAAAAAGCAGAGCTAGAAGACACAGTAGGAAAAAATACCCAAGTAGAGCAGCTTCTAGAAAAAAAAATTAAAAAGCAAGAGGAGAGCCTAAGAGAACTTTCGGATAACATGAAAAAAAAAAACATTCGCATAATTGGAGTTCCAGAAAGAGTGGAAACTGAACAAGGATTAGAGAACCTGTTTGAAGGAATAATGACAGAAAATTTCCCCAATATAGGAAAGGAAAAACCCACACAAATCCAAGAAGCTCACAGAGTCCCAAACAAAATGAACCCCACAAAACTGACACCAAGGCACATTATAATTAAATTGGCAAACAGCAACGACAAAGCAAGAATCTTAAAAGCACCAGAGAGAAACAGAAAGTTACCTACAAAGGAACCCCCATAAGACTAGCGACTGATTTTTCAACAGAAACTCATCAGGCCAGAAGAGAATGGAATGAAATATACAAAGTCATACAAAGGAAGGGTCTGAATCAAGAATACTGTACCCTCCAAGGCTTTCAATCAAAATTGAAGGTGAAATCAGAAGCTTCACAGACAAAAAAGCACTAAGGGAATATATTACCACCAAACCAGCAATGCAAGAAATGTTAAAGGGTCTGCTGTAATAAAAAGAAATAGGAAGCAAAGAAGGAATTCTGGGCTAAAGGCTAAAAATGGTGACAGATAAATACCTATCAATAATAACTTTAAATGTAAATGGATTAAATGCTCCAATCAAGAGACATAGGGTAATCAATTGGATAAGAAAACATGATCCACATATCTGCTGTCTACAAGAAACCCACCTCAGGAAAAGAGATGCACACAGATTGAGGGTGAAGGGATGGAAGATGGTATTTCAGGCAAATGGAAATGAAAAAAAAGCTGGGGTTGCAATACTTATATCTGACAAATTAGATCTCAAAGTGAAGGACATAACAAGAGATAAAGAAGACCACTTCACAATACTAAAGGGAAGAATCCAACAAGAAGATATAACTCTGGTAAACATATACACACCCAATATAGGAGCACCTAAATACACAAAAAAACTCCTGGAGGGTATTAAGGGAGAGATTGACAGCAATACTATCATAGTAGGAGATTTTAATACCCCACTGTCACCACTGGACAAATCCTCTAAACAAAAAATCAGCAAAGAAACATCAATCCTAAATGACTCACTAGACCAGATGGAATTAATCGACATCTTCAGAACATTTCACCCCAAAGCCACAGAATATACATTCTTCTTCAGTGCACATGGGTCATTTTCAAAGATAGATCATATGTTGGGTCATAAGAAAAGTCTCTTCAAATTCAAGAAGACAGAAATCATATCAAGCATTTTCTCAGACCACACTGGCATAAAATTGGAAATCAACTATAATAAAAACAATAGAAAGAAATCAAACACATGGAGACTAAACAGCATGCTATTAAATAATGACTGGGTAACCTGAGAGATCAAGGAAGAAATAAAAAACATCATGGCAACAAATGACATTGACAACACAACAATACAAAATTTATGGGACACAGTGAAAGCAGTCTTGAGAGGGAAGTTCATAGCCCTACAAGCCTACTGCAAAAAACAGGAAACAATGGTAATAAATTACCTAACCCTACAACTTAAAGAGCTAGAACAAGAGCAACAAGATAAGCCCAGTGTACACAGAAGGAAGGAAATAGTGAAGATCAGAGTGGAGATAAACAACTTGGAGACCAAAGAAACAATTCAAGAGATCAACAAAACCAAGAGCTGGTTCTTTGAAAGGATAAACAAGATTGATGGACCTTTAGCCAGGCTCACCAAGAAGCAAAGAGAGAAGACCCAAATAAACAAAATCAGAAATGAAAGAGGAGAAATAACAACAGACCCTGTGGAAATACAAAGGATTGTTAAAAAATACTATGAACAACTCAATTCCAACAAATTGGACAACCTGCAAGAAATGGACATTTTCCTAGAAAAATATAACCTTCCAAAACTCAACGAGGAAGAAGCCAAACATCTCAATAGTCCAATAACTATGGAAGAAATTGAAGCAGTCATCAAAAAGCTTCCAGCAAATAAAAGCCCGGGACCAGATGGCTACACAGGAGAGTTTTACCAAACATTCAAGGAAGAATTAAAACCTATCCTCCTCAGACTATTCAAAAACATTCAAGAAGAAGGAACACTTCCAAACACCTTCTATGAAGCCAGCATCACCCTAATACCAAAACCAGATAAAGACAACACAATGAAAGAGAATTATAGGCCAATATCTCTCATGAACATAGATGCCAAAATCCTCAACAAATCGGATCCAGCAGTACATCAGAAAGATCAAACACCATGACCAAGTAGGATTCATTCCAGGAATGAAGGGATGGTACAATATCCACAAATCAATAAACGTGATACATCACATAAACAAATTGAGAGATAAAAATCACATAGTCATATCAATTGATGCAGAAAAAGCATTTGACAAAATCCAACGCCCTTTCTTGATAAAAACTCTCAGCAAAGTGGGAATAGAAGGAGCATACCTCAACATCATAAAAGCCATATATCATAAACCCACAGCTAACATCATACTCAATGGGCAAAAACTAAAACCATTTCCCCTAAGAACAGGAACAAGACAGGGATGCTCACTCTCATCTCTCCTGTTCGATATAGTACTGGAAGTATTAGCCATTACAATTAGACAAGAAGAAGAAATAAAAGGCATCCAAATTGGAAAAGAAGAAGTAAAGCTGTCCTTATTTGCAGATGACATCATATTGTACATAAAAAACCCAAAGGACTCCATTCCAAAACTAATTAATTAATTAATGAATTAATTAATGAATTTGGCAATGTAGCAGGATACAAAATTAATGCTAAGAAGTCTGTGGCATTTTTATACACTAATAGTGAAATTACAGAAAGAGAGACTAAAAAAGCAATCCCATTTACCATCGCACCAAAAAAATTAAGATACCTAGGAATAAACCTAACTAAAGAGGTAAAAGACCTATATGCAGAAAACTACAGGACACTGAAAAAAGAGATAGAGGAAGATGTTAACAGAGGGAGAATCAACATCATTAAAATGTCCATACTACCCAAAGCAAACTACAGATTCAATTCACTACCCATTAAAATACCAATGACATATTTCACATACCTAGAAAGAATTCTTCATAGATTCATCTGGAACAAAAAAAGACCACGAATAGCTACAGCAATTCTGAGAAAGAAGAATAAAGTAGGTGGGATCTCAATACCAGATTTCAAGCTATATTACAAAGCAACTGTTCTCAAAACAGCCTGGTACTGGCACAAGAACAGGCATATAGACCAATGGAATAGAATAGAGAGCCCAGATATCCACCCAAACCACTATGCTCAACTAATATTTGACAAAGGTGGCATGAACATACAATGGAGCCAAGATAGCCTCTTCAACAAATGGTGTTGGGAAAATTGGACAGATACATGCAAAAAAATGAAACTAGACCACCAACTTACACCAAATACAAAAATAAACTCAAAATGGATACATGATATTATTCTACAATATAGTTTAATTTTTGATATTTCACAACAGCATATTGTACAATTATCCCAAACAAAATTACAAACTAATTCTTTGAATGTTTAACAGCAATTTAAAAAAAGAAATGAAATGATTTAATCTCTTTCAGAAGGAATTAAGGCACTGGGAAGGCACTTGAGCATTCTATACTGACCCTCTTACTCTTTTGCCAAGAGGGACTCTCTTCTCACAATACAATGGCCTTTAGCTGTAGCCTGAGCTTTCTATTCACACTGAGGTTGAAGCCTCCAGGTGGCTGGTATAATGGATCTATCTCTCACCAAATGGTGTGAGATGGGCCCTCCCTGGAGAAGGAACCTGAATTCCCCAAGATATGTGATCAGTGCCAGGGCCCCGCCAGCAGGCGAGGGGATCCCAAGGCAGGTGCTGGGCTTGGAGGCCATAGGGACATAGGCTACCAAGGAGACAGAACTGAACCTCACAACACCTTGCTTGGCCCCAGAGGATGACTGGTTAGCCAGAGATGGGTAAGATTCCTCAGGGAAGGAACAACTTAAGACAGGTACAGTCGCAGAAGGGTCATCAGGAGACAACTTGGGAGTCAACAGAGATGGGGCATAGACCCTCATACCCCCAACCTTGCAGGGGTCTGAACCCTCACCCCTTCTGAGGGAGGTGTCCTGCCCCCATGGCTACTTCGCTTCCCACGTTCAGTACAGATCGGGACCCAGGTAACAAACAGAGACTGGGCCCAGCTCAGACCAGGACCTAGGTAACAGACAGAAACTTGCCTACAGCAGCTGCCCTATACCTAAATTCAGCCTAGCACTAGGAATGCTCAGTGCCTACTCAAGAATGCAAATAATCCTTTCCACTAATATTTACAGGATAATCTAA
Organism: Lasiurus cinereus; assembly: GCA_011751065.1. Taxonomy (NCBI): domain Eukaryota; kingdom Metazoa; phylum Chordata; class Mammalia; order Chiroptera; family Vespertilionidae; genus Lasiurus; species Lasiurus cinereus. The sequence continues at coordinate 31,274,602 of JAAGEH010000307.1, forward strand.
AATTGTTGGTAGAGTATTAAATTATACAGTAAGAGAGTAATTAAGCTTTCAGATTAATTTAAATTGGCGAATTGAAATAAGTGAACAGTCAAGAAAATTTAAGTGTACTGGACAAAAAGTTGTTTCTAAAGTATTAACTAAAATTTCTACTGGTAGTTCATCTCATGGTAAAATTGCTTAACATGCAATGAACATAAAACAGGCATATTTGTGTGCAAAAAATTAAAACTTAAAGTTATTAAGATTGCATTAAAAATTTTTACAAGTCTCCATTAGTAAAAAAAAAGGGGGGGGGATTGGGGAGTAGAATGATATCATGTAAGGAAAAATATCTGGTAAGTAAATTACATCTAGAAAATTTTTACCTTAAAAAATTAATTTTCATTTGTAATACTAATAGCAAGACACCTATGAAAAACACACATGGTGTCAAAATAAGCCAAAGGAAAATCAGGTGGGCAAAAATAAAAAGGACCCCAACTCAATTTTATAGAAAAGATTCCTTTATTATGCTTAGTGAAATAAGCCAGGCAGAGAAAGATAAGAATATGTTTATATACTTTCAGAAAACAACTCCAAAACCAAGTGGACTCCTGCAACAGAGATGAACTGACAGGTCCACTTCAACCACGAAGACAAGAAGAGAAACAGTCCAGAGACGGAAGAAACTGACGATGCCTTGCCATGTGAGCAGTTAGCAGCTGTGTGTCACTACAGGATGCCTAGGACCAAACTAGAGAAGGTCGGACCTGCATTGCCACCATTTGTTCACTATCCAGATACCATTGCTGACGTGTACACATAAGGAACTGTTTGACATTGAAACTGGGACTCATAACTGTTGGACATTGAAATTGGGACTCAAACATTTTTTGTTCTTATAAGTTTATTTCTAGCCTGCAGAGGCAAGATGTTTTAAAAGAAAGAAAAGAATCAGGGGGAGGGGGGGAAGAGACAGATACAGAGGCAAAGAACCAATGAACAGACTGTCATGCTACAGTGGGAAGGCAGGGGAGGTTGGTAGGGGGGAAGACAGGTGAGGGCATGTACTGGGGGTTGGGGAAGGCCTGGGGGAGGTCAATAGGGGGGGAAAAAAGGAGATATATGTACTACTATTTATAATACTTTAAACAATAAAAAATAAAATAAAATAAAAATAAAAATAATAAAAAAATAAAATGTACCTGGAAAACTGATGAATGTTCTGCTGAAACTCTCTCCTAAGATTCTGGCCCCCAGAAGAGAGAAAAAAAAAAACCCTCTAGACAAATGATGCTGGGTGGGCACTCTCTAGAGCAAACCCATGCCTGATCTCAGTCATGACCTTTTTTTTTTTAATCATCCAAGAGAAAAGGCCACATGGTCATCCTTTAATAAGAGCAGAGCTTGTGCAACGGAACTTTGTAGCTTTGAGCAGAGGCCAGGGCAGGCTAGGGCAGGCAGTAAGCTTGTCTTCCTCCATCGCCAGAGAAACCCAAGCCTCCTGCTTCTTCCATGGCTGCAGCCATCTTGGTTGGGTTAAGGTGCATACTTGTTCCTGACTGGCTGGTGGGCATGGCTGGTGGATGTAGTGAAGGTACGATCAATTTGCATGTTTCTCTTTTATTAGTGTAGATATCCTATTGTATTAGGTTTTTCTCACTGCTGCTGTAACAAATTACCACAAATTTAGGGGCTTAACACACAAATTTATCTTGCAGTTCTGGAGGTCAGAAGTCTGAAGCAGATCTCAGTAGGCTAAAATCAAAATGTTGGGCTGCATTCCTTCTGGAAGCTCTAGAAAGAATCCATTTATTTTCCTTTTCCAGCTTATAGAAACTGTTGGGCATGAAATTTTTACTTTCTTCTAAACTCTAAATATTCTCAGGGAGGCAGCAGGCAGTGGAAGCTCATCCTGGGCTAACCCCCTGATCCTGTCAGGCCCCCTTTCTCTGATTTTCCAATGACCTAACAGTATGGCTCACTTCTTTCCTGTAATGTTTCTAGGGAGCCAAAGCAGAGCACCGCCTAGGCTCTCTCTGTTGCTTCTTCAACCCTAGGACCTTCCCCAGCTTTTTAATAAACATACTTTCAAAATCATCTGGACTCATTTTGTGAAATCTTTCCTGCATGAATGCAAGAACCCACACACAGCAGGCAGGCCCAAGGCAGACCCACTCCGGGCCTAGTCCCCATCTGTGACATTATCAGAAAGTAACATTTAAAATGCAAAAACTGGCCATGGTTTTCACTGCCCTGAGCAATATCCCAAATAATTCTACATGTTTCTGAGATTCTGAAATGGGTTTTTCCGAAAGGAATTCTAAAACTTCAATTATTCCAACATAAACTCTTCCCCATAAGTTTCGAGTTTGGTTAGGGAGATGAGGATAGCAATGTTTTTAAAAAGCAAGGACTAAAAGGGCTGAAATTGCCCAAAATCATATCACCAATAAATGGCTGATGCAGGATATGAACCCAGTTCTCCAGAGAAACAGAGTCTGGGCTTTATTTTAATCACTCTATTATCAAATTGAAAAACCTTTTATGAGAAAACAGACAAGTTCATAGCCTGTCATAACAGTTGAAGTTTCTATGTACCAGTCTCTGTTAGACCCTGGGTCATATTATGAGATGGTTTGCTGACTCGGAGTGTTTTGGATCTTTATTAGTTGGCATTTTTGGTCTCTTTGAATTGGGAGATGGAAGAGGATTAAACCAAAGTTTCTTTATGTACTGACTTCTTAAATACTTCCTTGCTTTTTATCTGATACCATTGTGTATGGGATTTTTTTGTTACTGTTATTGTTTATTTTGTTTTTGCTTTTTTACTGCAACCAACAAATCTTTTCTGGCAAGGCAGAATGCCCTTTTATTTTTTCAATATATTTTTATTAATTTCAGAGAGAAAGGGAGATGGGGAGAGAAATAGAAACATTAATGATGAAAGAGTATCATCCATTGGGTGCCTCCTGCATGTCCCCCACTGGAGACTGAGCCTGCAACCTACGCATGAGCAGAAATCAAACTATGACCTCCCAGTTCATAAGTCAACGCTCAACCACTGAACCACACCAGCTGAGCAAGAAAGCCCTTTTACTAGTAAATACTAGCTGATGACTAGCAGTTCGAATCCAGGTGCAACAAGGCCAATTGGCTGATTAACTCATCCAACCCCTCTCCAAGTACCCTCCTGCCTAGCAATCTTGCAGTTAGACATGATCGGGTGATAAAGTTCCAGCCTAAAATACATCAATGAAAGTTTTGACTGTGGAAGCTTAGGGAATATTTTCCTAGTAAAGACAGACAACCTTTTTGCCTTCTGACTCTGGGACTTTTCCCCTTATTTTGACCTGGCAGCTGAACATGAGGCTAACAATGGAGTAGCCATATTATAACCAGGAGACAATAAGCAAAAAGGTGCTAAGGGTTGTGGGGTGAAAACATAGAAGAATTACATTTTTAGAGGGGCAACCTTGCATTGTCTTCCTCTGGACTTCATTTTATAAAACACAAATAGGACCTTATATCTTTAAGCCCCACAATCAATCATGTTTTTTTATATCTTTAGGGGCTTAGAACACTCCCATCCCTGTTGCATCTGCACACTCTCCACCTCCATCTCCAATTATGACATTAGCTCTGACAGTAAAAAAAAGACTGGTGACTGGAGTTAAGCCTGTTTGATGAGGTGTGGGCAGTTATGCACCGCCCCTCTCCATCCTGCCACTCAGCTCCTTCCTCTGCTGACTTCCATGTATCTAAAATCTGTTGCACCTTAAATGACAATATATGTTTGAAGGAGAAACATTACTTTCATTCTTATTTCCTACAGCTTTAATTTCATTTTTTATTGTCATATTTATCTAATAGCTTCCAAATGTACGTATAGCCTCATAAAATGAGATAGCCAACAGCTAATTATAAAAGATATTTCCTCAAAATATGGCTTCCGTTATTCATGTAAGGTTCGTAAAACCACCCTTTAAACGAACATTGTGAAAATAACTAGTTAAGACATAAATTCATACAAACCTGCAATATTACTCTTTCTGGTAACTGTGAAATGTCACATTCTTTCGTTTCATCTACAAAAAGGATTTCAGATGAACTCTCTTCAAGAGAAACGATTTTTTCAACAAATCTTCTGCTTTTAATCTTGTTTCTCCATTTTTTCAATTGAATTTCATGTTTTAACAACTGCCATGAAAACAATTATGAAATTGTTGTAAGGGTTAAATGAGATTATAAAGTACAAAGCTTGACACAATGATAGGACCTATTAAACATCAGCAGTACATACATTATCATAATTCAGAGCATTTTTAATATTCTTTGAACCACCAAAGAATTAGAAATCATTTCCATTAGTTGTCATACAACATTGGCACAGACAGTCACCTTGAAAATGTGGTCCAGCCAGCCTTTGAGGTTCAATGGTTGAGCATTCTACCCATGCACCAAGGTCACTGGCTTGATTGCCAGTCAGGCTACGTGCTTGGGTTGCAGGCTCCATCCCAGTAGGGGCTGTGCAGGAGGCAGTGGGTCAATGATGTTTCTCTCTCATCTATGCTTTTATTTCTCCCTTTCCCTTTCTCTCTCTCTCTAAAATCAATAAAAATATTTTTTTTCCAAAAGATGTGGCCCAACATCCTCTTTTATAAACAAGGAAGCTGAAGCCCACAGTGTCAAGTTTCTAATAACAATAGGATCTGTATTTGTGGCATAAAGGGAGGGAGGTAACACAGAAATAAAAAGGAGAGTCAGAAATAAAGAATTTGGGGATTTGCCTGACTTATCATTACAGAAAGTCCCAATTTTAACTTTCCAAATAGTTCTGAAAATTGAATAATAAAGGAAAAAGCCTTTAGGGTAAATAAGTGTTTGACCCCTTCTCACACACACACACACACACACACACACATACTTTTGTTTTAATATATATATATATATATCCTAAGTAAAAGCATGCATTGGAAAGCTAGCACACAGAAATGTCCTCTTATTCTCCTCCCAGCACACACCCACCATCCTCACTCCACCTAGGTGCATGCAGAATGCTTGTGAGGGCAAGGAATCACACAGCTAAAAGAAAACGTCTTATCTAGATACCCAATTAACTAAACTATAATCCACATCCACATTAAGGATAATGATATTATTTTATATACTAGGATAATGCACAAAATTCGTGCACCGGATGGGGGAAGGGGTGTTCCTTAGCCAAGCCTGCACCCTCTCCAATCTAGGACCCCTCCATTTAATGGGCAGTCAGACATCAATCTCACAATCCAGGACTACTGGCTCCCAACTGCTCACCTGCCTTCCTGATCAATGCCTAACTGCTCCCCTGCCAGCCCGATTGCTCCTAATTGCCCGGTCCTGCCTCCTGATTACCCCTAACTGTCCTCCCCTGCAGGCATGGTTGCCTCCAACTGCCCTCCCTGCTGGCCCAGTCACCCCTAACTGTCTTCCCCTGCTGGCCTGGTCATTCCTAACTACTATCCCCTGCTGGCCTGGTCACCTCTAACTGTCCTCCCCTGCAGGCCTGCCCCCCCCTCACCATTGCCATCCCTGATGGCCTGATTGCCCCTAACTGCCTTCCCCTGCCAGCCTAGTCACCCCTAACTGCCCTTCCCTGCGGGCCTTGTCCCTCCCAAATGCCTTCCCCTGTAGGCCTGATCCTCCCCAACTGCCCTCTCCTGCAGACCTGATCACCCCCAACTGCCCTTCTCTGCCAGCTGTGTCCCCCCTACCTGCTCTCCCTGCAGGCCTTGTTCCTCCTAACTGCCCTCCCCTCCTGGCCTTGTCCCTCCCAAGTGTCCTCCCCTGCTGGCCTGATTCCTCCCAACTCCCCTCTCCTCCTGGCTATCTTGTGGCAGCCATCTTGTGTCCACATGGGGGCAGCCATCTTGTGTGTTGGAGTGATGGTCAATTTGCATATTACCTCTTTATTAGATAGAAATAATAGGCCTTATTATGTAGTAATATATATCTACTGTGTGCAAAACATTGTGCTCTGTGTATGGAGATGCTTAAGAGAACACTACTGTCTGCTCTCAGGGAAGTTCAATTTGAGAGGAGTAGACAGGGGCAGATTGGTCTTGTACAGTTACCTACTTCCCCATTAGACAAGCAATGATCAGACTAGGGATCCTGGGGTCCAAACTCTATCTTAGGACACAAAGTAGTAGAAAACACTGAATGAGCAGACTTAAAACAGTGGTACCCATGATGTAACTGTTTAACTGGCAAGGTTGAAAATGTAGTCCACAAAACGCAAATGCTAGAGGATATCCTGCTAGCACCATCCTGTGAGTATTCAATCTCTTCATACTCTCTATAAGTGTGCAGGATCGTCAGTCTCTACATCTGCACCAGTTTGGGGTGGGAGGCATTAATCCTGCCTTCCTCGGGGGCAAGCACAAAACAGAAGGTTTACTTCGTTCCTATTTTTCTTTTCTTTTTTTCCTCTGCTTTTCATTTCAAAGAATATTAATAAAACATTTAAACAATGTAACTACAAACTTTTCCAGCATGTTTTTCTGTCTAATCCCAGAAAATAGTATGAATATTCTGAAATATTAAGTAATAATATATTAATAACTTAAGCAAACTAGAGATATTTTTAAATATGGAGGAGTTTGCTTGGGTCCTCTATTTTAATTGCTTTAGTTGCTAATGTCCAGTTAAGAATGGCATTTAAGCTTAGCAATTCAGCCATTTAAAAATAATTTAATATTAAGATTATAATTTATTAAATTGAATGATGAAAAAGAATAAGTAGCAATCTAATCTTATCTAGAAAAAAATACATTTATTCCCTTTTTATCATTTATTTCTCTATTATAATTATATGTCTTTCATGTTAGATATCTATTTAAACACATCTTTAATCAAAACTCTTAGTATCTTTACCAATAAGTTTAGACAAAATGTTAAAAATAATTTTTCTTGATGTTTATAGTTGAAATGAAACAACAGAATTTATTAGGAAATACTTTAGATAACTGAAGTGAAATTTAAATTATTAAGTTAAAAGAACAAAGATCCCCATCAAAAGGACATATAGTCAAGATTTTGGTATTTTTCACACATAGCATTATTATCTAAGGCAAAATCAATATAATAGCAAAATTTAGATTATAAAAAATTTAAGTTTCTACTATATCATACCAGCTCTTCTTCTCTCCTTTTACTTTGATTTTTTGCTTTATCCTTCCATTTATGTAACGTTACTATTAGCTTGTTATAGCGGAATGTGTGTTGTAACCGCAATAGTACATCTAAAGAAAATTTATTAGATTACTGTATATAGTTAAAACTGTTTCCAAAATATATTTAATATTCTATCATGTTTATAATATGAATCAATATTGTATCTAATAGGTTTTGTTTGGTTTTAATTACATCTGAAATTAATTACTTTTTACAGCAGTAGATAGTACTACTGAGACTTTATTATACTGTAAAATCACCTTTCCCATAGGAAGTAAGATGTAATAGATGTAAATAAAATTTCAATACACCGCTCACAGAGGGCAGGGGCTTTTTTAGAGCCTATCCCCCCGGTGCTAAAACCTTCAGAGGATCTACTGTGATAGTTGCCATCAAGAGGGAATGATTCTTGCGATTTGCAGCAGCCATAAACAAGCAGTCTCTGGTGAGCTGGACAAAACCTAAAAAAGAGGCTATAGTTCTCTATCCCTGCTCTTAAGATCACATACATGCACTGTCCATTCATTACAACCATCAAGGATTTAAGCAAAAGAAAATTATTTTTCTTTAAGTTTCCTCAAGTGTCCATTAAATGTAATATCGATAAAGAATATAGAGCTCTCTACAAAAAATAGTCTATTTTGAAACCTATCTAATATACCAGTTCTTAGTTATGTAAAGAAAGGTCATAGTAGATCCCTATTTATATTTACATTAAAGGCCCTGTGCATGAAATTCATGCACGGGAGGGGAGGTCCCCTTTGTCCAGCCTGCACCCTCTCCAATCTGGGACCCGTCGGGGAATGTCTGACTGCCTGGCCTAAACCAGCAGTCGGACATCCCTCTCACAATCCTGGACTGCTGGCTCCTAAGTGCTCACCTGCCTGCCTTCCTGGTTGCCCCTAATGCCCCTCCTCCACTGGTCTGGTCACCCCTAATTGCCACCACCACTGGCCTGGTCACTTCTTAATGCCCCCTCCCCTGCCAGCCTGGTTGCCCTCAACTGCCCTCTTCTGCCAGCCTGGTCACCTCCAACTGCCACTCCTGCCAACCTGGTCACCCCTCACGCCCTCTCCCCCCCTCTCCCCACCGCCATCAGCCTGGTCACCCCAGGCAGCCTGCTTGTTCAGTCATTTGGTCAGCCCTCACTAACTCCCCTGCCGAGCCAGTTGTAGACAGCCATCTTGTGAGGGTGTGAGGGTTAATTTGCATATTACCTCTTTATTATATAGGATTTGTGTATACATCACAAAAATACATATAGAATTTTATTTAAAATATGCCTGAGTTTAATCTTATTAAATACTTTAAATTAATGGATTTATGTTTCATGACAATTCTCTAGACATAAAAATAATAAATTATCAATTGAGACAGACTCCTAGATAGAGAACAGGCTGACAGTTCTGGGGGGGCTACAGGGTGGAAGGATTGAGCAAAAAAAGACAAAGAGAAAGAACTCGTAGACATGGACAAGTTAGGTGACTGTGTGAGGGGGGACAGGGGGAAGGTAGAAGGAGGTACGAGGAGGGTACAGGGAAAATAAGTGGTGATAGAAAAAATAAAATATATATATTTTTAAGCAATAATAATTATAAATTCCTTAGTATAAATTATGCTTAACTATTATTTTTTCATTCTTTGAATACAGGAATATAGAAAATAAGTGCTACCATGTAAGGATTTACCTTGAAGTTGCTCTTTTACATTTTTCATATAAGACCACCAGTGACAAAACATGGATTTTTGAAGTCTTAAATTGTCATGTTTAATTGCTATTTCCATTTTTCTAGCTAGAATGTCTTCATCCTTTACATGAGGGATTGCTATGTGTTTCCAACTTCTATGGGCAGAAAATAGAAAAAAATAATATTTTAATGTTATGCTAATACATTACTAAATAAACTGAGAGGGAGGAAAAGTAATACCTCCTCAAAAACCACAGCACAGAAATAAATTGTTTTTATTGCTTTATTTCTAGGCAGTCCTTGTCTACATTTCTGAAGCCCAGAAAATTCTTAAAATTCAAAAATTATTTTATAACTTATATAGAGGCAAAACTAGACCTGGCCTAGGGTAATTTTGCACCAAAATCTCTCTGCATATGACATATGGCTGGTCAAAGTCTTCCTTCTTTTCACATAGTTAGAGTATATATCTACCTAACTGTAGAAATACTAATATATTCAAATATGTTTTTTTTTCCCAATGTGCTGTCACAGACACCACTAAAATTTTATATAATAAACATGGGCTATACAGAGATTACCTTTCTAAATGTTCTTTTAAAGGAACCTAAATTCCAAAACACATCTGGCTCTAAGGGTTCCAGATAAAGAGAATTATGAACCTCCATTTTCAATTTTTGGACTTTTACTTAAAAACTAGAGGCCCAAGGCACAAAATTCTTGCAAGGGGCTTGGCCCCTGCCACCACAGCAGCCACCTCTGCCTCTTTCCTCACAGTCCCGGCTTCATCCAGAAGGTCGTCCAGAAGGACGTCCTGTCTAATTAGCATATTACGCTTTTATTGTTATAGATAAAAAAGAAAAAGTGATACCTTGAAGAAATAAAGAATGTGTTTTAGACAAATTGATGGAGAATCCAAGAAGGCGGCATAGGTAAACACCTACACTGCTGCCTCGCACAACAATTTCAAAACTACAACTAAAAGACAGAACGGACATCATCCAGAACCACAGGAAAGCTGGCTGAGTGGAAGTTCTACAGCTAGAAGGAAAGAGAGGGGCTCACAGAGACCCAGAGGAGCTGCAAAAAGCTGAGGTACGGAGACGCGGGTGCGGAGAGAGCGGGGGCCGGAGTGCCTGGCTGGCTTTCTCTGGCAGGAGGGAAACGGAGACTCTCAAAGGCATTGAATCCCTTATCCTACGACACTAAACCCCAGATCCAGCCGAAACTCATACGGGGGGAGTTTGGACTGTGAAAAGGGAGAAGTGCACGGATATTTAGGGGAGTCGCAAAAGATCAAAGGTCTGGTGGCGCGCACGGCACTGCGCAGAGGACAGACTGCTGATTGTGCCGCTGGGTTTCGCGAGTGGGCGGGAGACAGACCCTCCCAACTGTGCCACTTCTGACTCCACTGGGCCCCTGTTTCGGGCAAAACCCTGGGGACCTAGACTCGTGTGGTCCTGGTTCGCAGGGGAGCCGGAAAGGCAGCGGTTAGAGGCACTGTGGGTGCGCCCACAAGGACCGCTCCAGCCATTACCCAGTCACGTGAGGCTCAGAGGCCGTGGAGGGCGGGGCCGACTGGAAGGCAAGGTGCTCCCTGAAGCCCTGAGACTCCACCCCTTCCAAGCTCAACAGAGGCTTCTGCGGCTTTGCGTCTGGTATCATAAGGCTGAATTCAACATAGAAGTTTCCCCGGCATAGTGAAAATGCCGAGACAAGGGAAGGGATTACAAACAAAAGAAATGGAGGAAAAAAAATGACTGGATGTAGAGTTCAAAACCACGCTTATAAGGTTTTTCAAGAATACGCTAGAAAAGTTGGATAAATTTAGTGAGACCCAAGAGGAGATGAAAAAGGACATACTAGAGATGGAAAAGGTCCAACTAAAGATGAAAAAAGACCAACTAGAAATTAAACATACACTGACTGAAATAAAAACTATTATACAGAGTCCTAACAGCAGACTAGAGAAAGGCAAGGATCAAGTCAAAAATTTGAAATAGCCGAGACCGGTTTGGCTCAGTGGATAGAGCGTCGGCTTGCGGACTGAAAGGTCCCAGGTTCGATTCCGGTTGGGGGCATGTATTCTGGTTGCGGGCACATCTCCACTGTGGGGCGTGCAGGAGGCGGCTGATCGATGTCTCTCTCTCATCGATGTTTCTGACTTTCTATCTCTCTCCCTTCCTCTCTGTAAAAAATCAATAAAATATATTTAAAAAAATAAAAATTTGAAATATAAAGAAGCAGAAAACATTCAACTGGAAAAGCAAGAAGAGAAAAGAATCCAAAAATGTGAAGATAATGTAAGGAGCCTCTGGGACAGCTTCAAGCATACCAACGTCAGAATTGTGGGGGTGCCAGAAGAAGAGAGAGAGCAAGATACTGAAAACCTATTTAAAGAAATAATGGCTGAAAACTTCCCACATCTGGTCAAAGAAATAGACTTATAAGTCCAGGAAGCACACAGAATCCCAAACAAAAGGAATCCAAAGAGGACCACACCAAGACACATCATAATTAAAATACCAAGAGCAAAAGACAAAGAGAGAATATTAAAAGCAGCAAGAGAAAAACAGTTCATTAGCTACAAGGGAGCACCCATATGACTGTCAGCTGATTTCTCAACAGAAACGATGCAGGCCAGATGGGAGTGGCAAGAAATATTCAACGTGATGAACAGCAAGAACCTACAACCAAGAATAATCTATCCAGCAAAGCTATCATTCAGAATTGAAGGGCAGATAAAGAGCTTCACAGATAAGATAAAGCTAAAGGAGTTCATCAACTCCAAACCAGTATTATATGAAATGCTGAAAGGTACTCTTTTAGAAGAGGAAGAAGAAAAAGTTAAAAGCCAAAAAATTATGAACAACAAATACATATCTATCAACAAGTGAATCTAAAAATTGAGTGAATTAAAAATTTGATCAACAGAATAAACTGGTGAATATAATAGAATCAGGAGCACAGAAAGGGAGTGGACTGATCATTCTCAGGGGGAAAGAGGTGAGGGGTGTACAGGGAGAGATTGGACAAAAATCATACACCTATGAATGAGATCAATGGGAGGGAGTTAAGGGCAGAGGGAACGGTGGGAGCTGGGTTAAGGGGTGCTATGGAGGGGAAAAATGAGAAACAAATGTAATTATCTGAATAATAAAGATTTAATTTTTTAAAAAAAGAACGTGTTTTAAGTAACTATATCTATAGATAAAATCAGCACACCTGGCCAAAAGTGAGCTTTTTTCCATATGGAGACTATTAAGAATAAGACTACAAAGAAGAAATAGCATATAAACACTCACGTTCGTACCTAAAGTGCCTCTTTACTAAATGTCCAGTGTAAAAAGTGCACGCTTTTATCATCAAGTCTGGAGTCATCTAAAGTAAATAAATCAAATGACAAATATTATAAACAAACGCAGGCCACCTCTGGGAGGTCCACAGGAAAATGAGACCAACGGTTGCATCTGGGGAGCATAACCCAGCAGGGAGACAGGAACCAACTTGAAGAACTACTTGCCATTTATATATTTTGGAATTTTATTGTGAATGCCTATTACCTATTTTTTTCTAACTTTATTGTTGAAAGTATTACATAGGTCTTCATTTTTCACCCATTTACCTTTCCAACCAGCTCCCACCCCCACCTCAAAGCCCTCACCACCCCTTTGTGTCAACGGTTATGCATTGATGCATATAAGTTCATTGGTTGATCTCTTTCCACTTTTTTAAAGATAAAGTCACAGCTTTAAAATTTCCCGTTATATTACACTTACTTTAGAGCATTTAAGGTAAGTACTATGACATTATTATTAGCAGCTATATTGACAGGATTATAATGCTGTGAATCTGCTGGTCACTCTGTCACTATTAAATTGGGTGATTTTGCCTTCTCAAGAGTATAAAATGAGATTTTTCTTTCTTTTTTTTTTAAAAAAAAAGGCATACAGAAATTCCTCAATTACCAAGCAGAAATAGAAAACTATGTATATTAAAAGTGTACACTGAGGAAACGCTGAAAAAGATGCCAATTTATCACTTGCAACTATTCATAATAATACACATTAATAGGAAAGGCTAAGGATTATTGAAATCTTCTGTACCTCCTGTCCATTCTTTAATACATTGATACATTTATTATATGTATGTGGCTACTGTAAAGTGCTTAATGCTGTATGTTTTCTATGATGTTATTGCCACCCTCTTTATCATACAAATACATAAACATGTGGCTATATCTATTTGGTATAGAGATGTTTGGTACATATCTATTCCAACTTCCCAGAATTCTGAATTCTATTTTTCTAAGACAACTCTTTTTCATCTTTGCACATTGCTGTAAATCTTTGTTACTAAATATAGCAAACAAATATTATTCATGAATTTATTTCAGGCATACAACTAAGGCCCTTGGGCCCCCTGATAGTCTGCTTTATGTTTAGTGCCATTTGGAAATCCTCACTTTTGATAGGGATTATATACAAAATATTCCTTTTTTAAAATATATTTTTATTGATTTCAGAGAGGAAGGGAGTGGGAGAAAGAGAGAAACATCAATGATGGCAGAGAATCATTGATCAGCTGCCTCCTGTACACCCCCCACTGGGGATTGAGGCCACAAACTAGGCATGCACCCTTGACTGGAATCAAACCTGGGATCCTTCAGTCCACGGGCCAATGCTCTATCCACTGAGCCAAACCAGCTAGGGCCAAATTACTCCTTTCTTAAAATTAAATCTTTATCATTGAAAGTTTTACATGTATCCTCATTTTCCCTCATTGACTCCTAGACTGCCCCTATCCTCTCCTTGCCCCAGGCCTTTACCAACCTATTGTCTGTGTCCATGGGTTATGCATATATGCATACAAGTTCTTTGGTTGATCTCTTCCTACCCACCTCCACCTTCCCTCTGAGATTCCACAGTCTGTTGTATGCTTCTGTATCTCTACATCTATTTTGTCCATCAGTTTATTTTGTTCATTAGATTCCCCATATTAGTGAGATCTTCTGATACTTGTCTTTCTCTGACTGGCTTATTTTACTTAGCCTGATACTCTCCAAGCCCATCCATGCTGTCTCAACGGGTAAGAGAGCCTTCTTTTTTCACAGCTTCATAGTATTCCATGGTATAAATGTACCACAGCTTTTTATCCACTCATCTACTGATGGGCACTTGGGCTGTTTCCAGATCTCAGTTATTATAAATTGTGCTGCTATGAATATAGGGGTGCATACATTCTTTCTGATGAGTGTTTTGGATCTCTTAGGACATATTCCTAGAAGTGGCATCACTTTATCAAATAGGAATTCCATAGTTAATTTTTTGAGGAAACTCCATACTGTTTTCCATAGTGGCTGCACCAGTCTGCATTCCCACTAGGGTTCCCTTTTCTTCACATCCTCACGGCACTTGTCACTTGTTGATGGTAGCTATTCTGACAGGTGTGAGGTGATACCTCACTGTTGTTTTAATTTGCATCTCTCTGATTATCAGTGACTTGCAAATTACTCTTGTGATGAGTAATCCACTGAAGTCATCTACTAAATTCTGATTTTGGGGTGTGAGGTAGGGGGAGGAATCCAGATCAGTAAAGTAAGAGTATTAGGAATATCATCGCAGGAAAACCAAACCTGGAATGAGGTGGCAGAAGCAAAGACAATTTCATCTACATGACTATTGATTCCTCAATTTCTTAAGTCTAAACTTCTCTTTCGAAGATACAACCTGAAAAGTGCTATATAAATATCTACAATAAATGGCATAGTTCATAAAATATAAATATATTACACAATCAAATGAATAGTAATAACTTTGAAAAGAAAAATTATAATTTAGCCAGTAACACTTGAACTTGACTTTTGATCAGCTCTTTAAATCAGCATAAAAGTATTGTTTTATTTCTATTGTTGAAAGACTTTGTAATATTTTTTAGTAGTTTTCCCTAAATTATTGTTTTAATTTCACATGTATTGTTCTCCCACTTAAAAAAAACAAAACACGCTAATAGAATTAAAATAGATGATTTTTCCTCATCCTCTTGTTTTCTCCACAGGGAAGCATAGCTTTAAGAAAGCAACTCCAAGAGACTGGCCTGCAACAGGAGCTCCAGGCCTGTGATCACCAACACCACCAACCCTACCTCTTCCCCACCACCCTCTGCCCCACCCTGGGGCTGGGCATGGATCAGCTCCACTGCAGCTCAGCAGTGCCTCTGGCTGGATGAACCATCAGTCACAAGCAAGTACACTGGGTAACATGGTTTAACTTCCAGTTTTCACCACTG
Organism: Lasiurus cinereus; assembly: GCA_011751065.1. Classification (NCBI taxonomy): domain Eukaryota; kingdom Metazoa; phylum Chordata; class Mammalia; order Chiroptera; family Vespertilionidae; genus Lasiurus; species Lasiurus cinereus. The sequence goes on from JAAGEH010000307.1 coordinate 31,289,775, forward strand.
CACTCCTGCCGCATGCTTTTCTACTCTTCATAGCCGTTGTACATTGGCTAATTGCTTCTGATTAGAAAATGTTCTCTAACTTTTTTTTTATCCCAGCTGGCAGTGTATTACACAAAGTAGGAGCTCAACACATATGTACAGATTGATTGAATTAGACAGCTGCCAGCTCTGCCATCTGGCCACTGCAAATGGAAGGTAAAGGATTCGGATAATTTTGTGGACAAGTTGCTGAATAAAAGAGCAACGTGGTGTTGGTATAGAGGACCTAAGAGTGAGAGCTGTTTCTGGGCCCTCACAAACCACTCACATCAACTTCCCACAAGGGCTACAGCACACAAGCACCTGCTGGCTATAACGGAAGAGAGGGCGGTGTGGTGGAAGGTGTATCACCATACGATTTCTGAGAATCCAATTATTTTGTAAGATTAGTTTTGAGTCTGGAAATTCAAGAGAAAATTCTGCCATGGGAGGTGGTTTCTGAAGTTAAAGGGTGGGGAGGAATCCAAGATGGCGGCATAGGTAAACACCTAACTGCTACCTCGCACAACAATTTCAAAACTACAACTAAAAGACAGAACGAACATCATCCAGAACCACAGGAAAGCTGGCTGAGTGGAAATTCTACAACTAGAAGGAAAGAGAGGGGCTCACGGAGACCCAGAGAAGCTGCAAAAAAGCTGAGGTACGGAGACACGCAAGTGGAGAGAGCAGATGCTAGAGTACCTGGCTGGCTTTCTCTGGTGGGAGGAAGGAGACTCTCAACTACATTGAACCTCTTAGTCTACAGTACTGAACCCCAGGTCTAACCGAAACTCATACAGGGGTAGTTTGGACTGTGAAAAGGGAGAAGTGCATGGAAATTTAGGGGAATCTCGAAAAGGCAAAAGTCTGGTGGTGCACACAGCACTGTGCGCAGAAGACCGACTGCTGATTGTGCCGCTGGCTTTCACGAGTGGGCAGGAGACAGAGCCTCCCAATTGCACCACTTCTAACTCCACTAAACCCCAGTTTTGGGCAAAACCCTGGGGACCCAGACTCATATGGTCCTGGAGCACAGGGGAGCCAAAAAGGCAGCAGTCTAGAGGTACTGTGTGCGCGCACAGGGACCCCTCCAGCGATTACCCAGATTCATGAGATCCAGGGACTGTGGAGGGCAGGGCTGACTGGAAGGCAAGGCAATCTTTTAAGCCCTGAAACTCCACCCATCCCAAGCTCAACAGAGAGGCTTCTGCAGTTTTGCAAGTCTTATATCATAAGGCTGAATCCAATACAGAAGTTCTCCCGTCATAGTGAAAATGCTGAGACAAGAGAAGAGATCACAAACAAAAGAAATGGAGGAAAACAAATGACTGGATATAGAGTTCAAAATCACGGTTTTAAGGTTTTTCAAGAATATTCTAGAAAAGATGGATAAATTCAAGCGAGACCCAAGAGGAGATGAAAAAGGACCAACTAGAAATTAAACATACACTAATTGAAATAAAAGATATTATACAAAAACCTAATAGCAGACTAGAGGAAGGCAAGAATCAAGTCAAAAATTTGAAATATAAAGAATTAGAAAACAATCAACTGGAAAAGCAAGAAGAAAAAAGAATCCACAAATGTGAAGATAATGTAAGAGGCCTCTGGTCAGCTTCATGTGTACCAACCTCAGAATTGTGGGAATGTCAGAAGAAGAGAGAGAACAAGATATTGAAAACCTATTTGAAGAAATAATGACTAAAAACTTCCCCCACCTGATGAAAGAAATAGACTTATAAGTCCAGGAAGCACACAGAACTCCATATTAAAGGAATACAAAGGGGACTACACCAAGACACATCGTAATTAAAATGCCAAGAGCAAAAGACAAAGAGAGAATATTAAAAGCAGCAAGAGAAAAACAGTTCATTACCTACAAGGAAGCATCCATACGACTGTCAGCTGATTTCTCAACAGAAACTCTGCAGGCCAAAAGGGAGTGGCAAGAAATATTCAACGTGATGAATAACAAGAACCTACAACCAAGAATACTCTACCCAGCAAAGCTATCATTCATAATTAAAGGGCAGATAAAGAGCTTCACAGATAAGAAAAAGCTAAAGGAGTTCATCAACTCCAAACCAGTATTATATGAAATGCTGAAAGGTACTCTTTTAGAAGAGGAAGAAGAAAAAGGTAAAAGATAAAAATTATGCACAACAAATACATGTCCATCAACAAGTGAATCTAAAACTTTGATCAACAGAATAAACTGGTGAATATAATAGAATCAGAAGCACAGAAAGGGAGTGGACTGATAATTCTCAGGGGGAAAGGGGTGAGGGGGTGCAGGGAGAGATTGGACAAAAATCATACACCTATGGATGAGGTTAATGGGGGAGAGGTAAGGATAGAGGGAGGGATGGAAGTGGGTGGAGGGTAGCTATGAAGGGGAAAAAAGAGAAACAAATGTAATAATCTGAATAATAAAGATTTAAAATAAAATAAAATAAAGTTAAAGGGTGGCAATGTTGAGGTAATAAACTCAACATTGTAAAAGAACTTTTCCAGCATTTATTAAGAATTGGACATTCGAGAGAATCCAAGATGGCGGCATAGGTAAACACCTATACTGCTGCCTCGCACAACAATTTCAAAACTACAACTAAAAGACAGAACGGACATCATCCAGAACCACAGGAAAGCTGGCTGAGTGGAAGTTCTACA
>JAAGEH010000307.1:31297465-31536738 GCA_011751065.1 Lasiurus cinereus
GCTGACAGTCGTATGGGTGCTCCCTTGTAGGTAATAAACTGTTTTTCTCTTGCTGCTTTTAATATTCTCTCTTTCTCTTTTGCTCTTGGCATTTTAATTATGATGTGTCTTGGTGTAGTCCTCTTTGGGTTCCTTTTCTTTGGGGTTCTGTGTGCTTCCTCGACTTGTAAGTCTATTTCTTTTACCAGATGTGGGAAGTTTTCAGTCATTATTTCTTTAAACAGGTTTTCAGTATCTTGCTCTCTCTCTTCTTCTGGCACCCCCACAATTCTGATGTTGGTACGCTTGAAGCTGTCCCAGAGGCTCCTTACATTATCTTCACATTTTTGGATTCTTTTCTCTTCTTGCTTTTCCAGTTGAATGTTTTCTGCTTCTTTATATTTCAAATTTTTGACTTGATTCTTGCCTTTCTCTAGTCTGCTGTTAGTACTCTGCATAATAGTTTTTATTTCAGTCAGTGTATTTATTATCTTCTCTTGGGTCTCACTAAATTTATCCATCTTTTCTAGCATATTCTTGAAAAACCTTATAAGCGTGGTTTTGAACTCTATATCCAGTCGTTTTTTTTCCTCCATTTCTTTTGCTTGTAATCCCTTCCCTTGTCTCGGCATTTTCACTGTGCCGGGAAACTTCTGTGCTGGATTCAGCCGCAGAAGCCTCTGCTGAGCTTGGGAGGGTGGAGTCTCGGGGCTTAAGGGACCGCCTTGCCTTCCAGTCGGCCCCGCCCTCCACGGCCCCTGAGTCTCCTGTGACTGGGTAATGGCTGGAGCGGTCCTTGTGCGCTCGCGCACCCGCAGCGCCTCTAACCGCTGCCTTTCCGGCTCCCCTGCGAACCAGGACCACACGAGTCTAGGTCCCCAGGGTTTCGCCCAAAACAGGGGCCCAGTGGACTCAGAAGTGGTGCAGTTGGGAGGGTCTGTCTCCCGCCCACTCGCGAAAGCCAGCGGCACAATCAGCAATCCGTCCTCCGCGTGGTGCCGTGTGCGACCAGACTTCCGATCCTTTGCAACTCCGCTAAATTTCCGTGCACTCTCCCTTTTCACAGTCCAAACTCCCCCCGTATGAGTTTCGGCTGGATCTGGGGTTTAGTATCGTAAGATAAGGGGTTCAAAGCCGTTGGGAGTCTCCGTTTCCCTCCCGCCAGAGAAAGCCAGCCAGGTACTCCGGCACCCGCTCTCTCAGCGCGTGTCTCCGTACCTCAGCTTTTTGCAGCTCCTCTGGGCCTCTGTGAGCCCCTCTCTTTCCCTCTAGCTGTAGAACTTCCACTCAGCCAGCTTTCCTGTGGTTCTGGATGATGTCCGTTCTGTCTTTTAGTTGTAGTTTTGAAATTGTTGTGCGAGTCAGCAGTGTAGGTGTTTACCTATGCCGCCATCTTGGATTCCTCCCTGCATAATTTTCTTAAACTGAGGTAGTTTTATTGTTAGTGGCCTTGTGACATTATTATTCTGAAATAAAAATTTTCCATTGAAGATTAAGCTAAGTGAGGAATTATTTTAATGTCTATAAGCATCAAGATTCATTCAAAGTGGGTCAGCTGGACCAGGGGTGCCTCCTGATGGGATGCACTAGGAAGAACACAACACCCCCCAAAGCAGCCTTCTTGTCACCAAGAGTAAAAACATGGGGGGAAAGAACCTGAATATCATGTAGATTTAAGTACAATTTGCAGGAAATACAAGAAACAGAACAAATTAAATGACACCGGAGGAAACCATGAGAATGTGGGACATTTCACATGACACATTATCTGTTTTACTCAATAAATGACACAGGGAAAAATAAGAACGAATGAGTGTATTGCACAACAGCCAAGCCAATATGTGGATTCTGTATGGATTTTGACTTAGAACCATAAGTAAAAAGGCACTTTTGAGACTTAGGGACACCCGAATATGGACTGAATATGGAATTTATGTATCAGAATACAATCAGCACTGGATTATATTCAGGAATTATTGCCAATCTCATTAGGTGGACAATGGCACCTAAAAATCTCATTTCCTGTTAGAGATGCACACTGAAGTCATTACTGGTAAAATAATACAACTCCTGGGATTTGCTTTCTATTGCTCCAGCAAAAAAGGGTAAGGGGAAAATAATGAGCAAGCACGGCAAAATGTTGATAATTGTGAAGCTGTATGATGGCACTCTCTCTACTTTTGTGTTATGCTTTGTGCTAAAGATTTTTTAATGTTATGGATGCCTTTTCTTCTTATAACTAGTAAGCCCATCTGGAGATGTCATTTCCTGTGAAATGAGAATCAAATCTGTGAAGTTAGTTTCCTTCTTACAATGGTTGATCCTTTCATCTTGGGACACAGTTAAAGTATATGTCTACTGTATGAGAACATTTCCTATTTCCCTATAACTATTTGACTTACAGTTTCCTGTAGGAAATCTTCTGTTTCCATAAACAGAAACAAATCTATATATTTATAAATAGGCACATGCAGACAATCCTTGTTTTGCTGGACTGTGTAGTGTGAGACCATAAAAATGCCTGCTGAAACCATGCAAAGCAATATTAATAACCAATATTGTAGCCTTCAAAATGTTTTTTCAAAACATTAAACACTCTATTACTGGCAGTTATTACTGTATAAAAGAGAAAATTAAAAATGAAAGCTAATATTTACTATATGTGATTAAAATACCAAGAAAATTGCAAATTAGTGTTATCTCTTTGTTTAAAAAAAAAAAACTTTTCAATTTTCACGGAGGGTGAAGAAGAAATGACTTAATCTAAAGCCTTCTACCTAGCAATCTAAGGCATCTGGAGATTTACATTTTGCAAAGTCACATCTAGTTTCCACTTTTCCTAACTTATAACATGAAGTGGGCATCTTTCCTATGTCTTGGTGACCTGTCATACTCCTTTCTAAGTCAGGATCAGCTTCCAACATTTTTTCCTCTGTGTTTTCAACATCATGAAATACTTCTCTGAGAATTGCTTTTTAATAAAACTTTGTTTGAAGTAGCTTTGGTGTCTGTTGGAATTCTGTGCATTTTTTTTTAAATTCTCTATATGTTTTTATCTAGACATTGGACACAATCCAATTGCATTTTTTAAGATTGCTTTCAAAATACTGACAATGAGGTTTACCCCTCAAGATCAGTCATTTTTAACAATTTTAATATCTTATAAGCAATGGTTCTCAAGCTTTTATTCAAGAGACATTATACTCAGAGCAGAACTATTCTAGTGGGAAAAGGGTGAGGATGGGGGATCATCTGGGTCTCTCCTTCAGCTCCTGAGGTTGCTCCTGAACATCTCCAGGAAGTTGGTTTTCGGTTTTCTTCACTCACAGTAGATTAGAGGTCTATGTTTGATAAAGTCAAGTCATTAAGACACCAATCACCGTGATGCAGATCAATAAGAATCAGACATACTGGTTCTTCCCAGTACATCAGTGCCTCAGATTCACCTCAGGCTTGGCAGAAATATCCCACCCCTCCATTTCTGTCCCTCTGTTGCTGACCAATGATTAGGATCAATGATTGCTGTTACTCTCTACCCAGTCTTCTAAATGATGCTTCAGATTGTTCCTGGATCTTGCCACCCACCTTGACTGTGGCTTTCATTTCACTTATCAATGCTCAACTTCACCAGCCACTCCCCAACCCTACCTATGCTTACTGAGACATCAGCCTGGGATCTGAGGGTCTCACATGTGGTCCTGCACACATCTAATTTATGTCAATATTTCTCTCCCCACATGCCTTCTGCTATTTTAGCTTCTTTTAGATGCACAGTCTTTGTTCTAAAAGCGTCCATGTCCTGAATTACTTCCCTGCCCTCTTTAAAGGATCAAAAACAGCTGTTGGAGCTGGTTGTTCCTGTCATTAACAACTGGCCTGGCTTTTAACTTAGATCTCATTGGTCATATCTTTATGGGCATAATTCCTGAGCAGATGGCAGGGAGAATGAAGGGGGGTGGAATACAGAAAGAAGTAGATTAGGAAGGAAAGAAAATATCCTCCTTTAAAGCATTTCACCACACTATTTTTATCATTATAAAAATGCAAGAGAGGAGGGGAAAGAGAAGTGATACAGGGGAAATTTAATATAAAACTTTTATCAGAAAGAGGGAGAATAAATGCCTGTCTCAATGCTTCGTGGAAATTTGGAGGGGGCTGGAGGGTGTTACTATGAGTATGGCTGTGTGTATGTATATATGTCTTCGTGTGTGTGTGTTTGTGTGTATATGTGTGTTTGTGTGTTGCCCCATCACTTTTCGGAGTGCCCCCAATTGCAGGATCAGTCTGCTCTCATGCCACTTTTAAAATCTAAATTGTATTTAAAAATTTCCATCAAAACGTAAAAAATATATTTTAGAATGCTTGATTACTGATCCTTACCAGCTGATCATCCAATCCAAAAAGTTGTTCCAAGTAAGTTTCAGATAATCTCCGAATTTTGGGTTTCATTGATGGATCAATGCACATATCCCTTTAATAAAACACAATCAAAAATTAATTTCATTTTATAGTAGTTGGTTCCATAATTAAATCATTGGCTATTTAGATGGAGTGTATGGAAGGGGAAAGAAGAGACAGGAACCTGGAAAGAAGCATAGCAGAACCACCAGTAGGGCTTTTTCAAACTACCTCCCCCTCAAGATTTTGCAGCATCCCCAGGAAGGCATGCCTCCTTTTCCTCAAGTCCAACCTGAAATAAACTGCCCTAGAGCACAAAGTACTGACGAAAGCACTATTTTTCGAGGTGAGAACCAGTGGACAAATTGTCCCTTTCAAAGTCCTTATGGACTTAAAAGCATGTGGAGGGATTCTTTAACAACCTTGAGACTGGAAGCATTCATTAGTAAGACCTTTTTTAATACTCTACAAGTGAGCATTTATTTTACCTTCAAAATACCTCCCTACCACAAATCGAAGCAAGACTCACCAGAGAAGACTTTTGAGGCCATTTTTCATTATAAAGATGATCATTTCCTCTAAAAACCTCAGCGGATCCTGAGGAAGTGTAACAAGCAGACCACACAACAGAACCTGTGGAAAGGAAAGGAAATCAGTGTTTCTGGATCTGCATGTTCTCAGAGCAACAGATAGACCCCTCAGCCAACTACAAAGTCAAGTAATATGACGGTTGTAAGTATGCATGCTTTATAGATACCCCTCCATATTTATTCAGTGTTAATATTGTGCAAAGTAGGACCAAAACGCAGTTTACCTTTACTCTCTTTTAAAATCTATCATAAATGACACAATAGAGTCCCTGCACAGTGTTTTCCTTAGGTGAGGAGTGCTTTATAGACAAATTGAAGACATTGTTGTGTTCTTCAGATCAGTAGTTTCCACCCTTTTGAAATATGAGGAAGTTCTTTTTAAAGGAAAAATTCCTCAGAGCCAACCACAAAAATGATTGAGAAAAATCCACCATCAAAATTTACTGTGGGGTCTGGTCAAGATGGTGGCACATGTAAATGTGATATTCGGAAACTACATCAAAATTACAATTAAACTATAAAACAACCATCATTCAGAACAGCCTGAAATCTAAGCGAACAGAAATCCTATAACTAAGGGGATAAAGAAGAGGCAGCCTGGCCCTGGCCAGGTGGCTCAGTTGGTTAGAGCATCATCCCAATATGCCAAGGTTGCAGGTTCCATCTCAGGTTAAGTTACATACAAGGAGCAACCAATGAATTCATCAATAAGTGGAACAACAAAATTGATGTCTATCTGTCTGTCTGTCTGTCTCTCTCTCTCAAAACTAATATATTTTTTTAAAAGTCGCATGGAGACTGGTTAGGAAGGATGGAAGGGCAGTGAGTGGAATGTGTGTTGGTTAAATATTGAAAGGGGTATCTCAGCTGCAGAGGTCCCCTCTGAGAAGTGATGGGTCCCAGCCCCACACCAGGCTCCCCCAGTCTAGGGTTCCAGTGCTGGGAAGAGAATCCCTGCACCTCTGGCAGTGAAAACCAGCGGGGATTGTAGCTGAGTGAAAAGGAGGCCTGCTAGCGTCCCAGGCATTCCTCTTAAAGGTATGAGAAGGTAAAGTACTTCATGGGAAATACAGTTAACAATATTGTAATAACTATGCATGGTGTCAGATGGATACCAGAATTATCAGGATGATCACTTCATAAGTTATATAAATGTCTAATTATGGGGTGGTATACCTGAAACTAATATGTCAATTGTAAGTGAAAAACAAAAAAAAATTATTAAATGTGTGAATTCAAGAAGTTTTTTTGAAATGTTTTTGTATTTTATCATTCACAACATCTACAGACACATCCGATTGGTTGCCTCCTGCATGCACCCTGACCACGCCAAGGATCAAACCTACAACCCAGGTATGTGTCCTTGACTGAGTGCTTGGGATGACTCTCTAACCACTGAACAACACAGGCCAGAACTATGGAGTATTTATTTGAAAATGTGTAACATGGTCCACTTACTGGATCTAAGGATATATTTAAAGCACATGGAACTCAGAAAGCTGCTGCCATAATATTTTCCTATTGAAGTTCTCCCCAAGGAAGCAGCTTTGGTCAGATATACAAAATTATTTTGTATTTCTCCATTTGAGACAGAGAAAGTTTATAGCATACAGCCTCTGGGAATCACCTGTAATCCTCTGAGACATTCTCTTTGCTTTTCCTTTTCTGTCTCTAGCGGGGTGGAGTGGGGGCTTTCTATGGCCCTTCTTCCAACTATAGCCTCTTCTTGCTAGCTTTTTTACTATTCCTCTCTCTCTCATGAACAAAATAATTTCACTTCTTGAGTCATGTACAGTTTGTCCCACCTCCTCTGGACAAGTGCTAGCAGATCCTTGGCCTCTCAAAAGTCCTCACAGTATTCCTCCAAAAAAAAAAAAAAGGATAGTGTATCCTGACTGGACCCTACACATTTCCCACCTAGCTCCATGAACCCCTCTTAGTGTGCAGCCTGCAGGCTAAAATCCAGCCCTTAAGATTATGACAAAATGGTAAATCCCGGATGTCTCTCCCTCTCCAACTCTGCCTCCTCACCTAGCCCCACCACTGCTCACAGTGAGCCCTTAGCCATTCACTAACTCCTCCCCCAAACCTAGAGAATTTACTTGCACAGGAGATCAGGGGTTCTCAACACAGCTGCAAGCTCTACTGAATAGTCTTCTATTACCAAAGGGATGAAATCTTCTATCACATGGAGGCCAGACTTCAAACAGCTCACTGAACAGCTCTGATGAAAAGTCATCTGCTCTCTTGCACTTGTGTGCCTAGGTTCCCCTCGCACTGAGTTTCTGTACTCCCTGTTCCGTGCTCCCTCCTCCATCTTATTCTGGCACCTTGAAGACCTCAGAGTGACCTCCCTCAGAATCACCTGGGGAGTGATTTGGTCTCTAAGATCGGGGCTAGGAACCTATGTTTTTATTAGATTCAGGGTGATTCCAACCTAAATATATTCTATAGTCTGAAAACTAGTCCTTCATTGAATTCATCTTTAAGGTGAATTTTTTAAGAAAGTTGGGATCTGATTAATGAATATGAGAAATTGTTTATTTTTCATATTTCCATGCTCATAGATCAGAAAACTACATTTCCTGAAAAGCTAACTTGCAGAAGTCAATCAGGTTGAAAGGATAAGTCTCTGAAATGCTAATAAAGTCATATGGAACCAGCCAAGTTTGAATGCTCGCTTTGCATAAGAAATCTCACTGTTCATAGTTTCCTACTAGGCAAAATAAAATAGCCTAAGGTTTTACATATTATTGTGTGAACTGTGCTTAGCTACATGCCAATAAGAAATATAGTTAGGCCAAAACTGGTTTGGCTCAATGGATAGAGCGTTAGCCTTAGGACTGAAAGGTCCCAGGTTCGATTCCGGTCAAGGGCATGTACCTTGGTTGCGGGCGCATCCCCAGTAGGAGGTATGCGGGAGGCAGCTGAACGATGTTTTTAACCCTCTATATCTCTCCCTTCTTCTCTGTAAAAACTTAATAAAATATATTTTTTAAAAAGAAATATAGTTAGTAACTTAATAGCTTTTTTTTCTGCTTACTGAGAATAAAAATCACAAAACCATTAGCTTGGTCTTCATAAGCAGAGGTGAAATATGCAAAAATTCCCAAAATATGAATGTTTGACTCTCAGAAATATTTTTTAATATATTTTTATTGATTTCAGAGAGAAAGGGAGAGGAAGAGAGAGATAGAAACTGGAGTTCGAGTCTGTGGCTTTTTTATACACTAATAGTGAAATTACAGAAAGAGAGACTAAAAAAGCAATCCCATTTTCCATCGCACCAAAAAAATTAAGATACCTAGAAATAAACCTAACTAAGGAGGTAAAAGACCTATATGTAGAAAACTACAGGGCACTGAAAAAAGAGATAGAGGAAGATGTTAACAGATGGAAGAGCATACCATGCTCATGGACTGGGAGAATCAACATCATTAAAATGTCCATACTACCCAAAGCAATCTATAGATTCAATGCACTACCCATTAAAATACCAACGACATATTTCACAGACCTAGAAAGAATTCTTCAAAGATTTATCTGGAACAAAAAAAAGACCACAAATAGTCACAGTAATTCTGAGAAAGAAGAATAAAGTAGGTGGGATCTCAATACCAGATTTCAAGCTATATTACAAAGCAACTGTTCTCAAAACAGCCTGGTACTGGCACAAGAACAGACATATAGACCAATGGAATAGAATAGAGAATCCAGATATCCACCCAAAACACTATGCTCAATTAATATTTGACAAAGGAGGCAAGAACATACAATGGAGCCAAGATAGCCTCTTCAATAAATGGTGTTGGGAAAATTGGACAGATACATACAAAAAAATGAAACTGGACCACCAACTTACACCAAATACAAAAATAAACTCAAAATGGATACAAGACTTAAACATTAGATGGGAAACCATAAAAATACTAGAGGAATCCACAGACAGCACAATCTCAGACATATACTGAAATAACTTCTTCACTGCTACTGCTCCAAAGGCAATGGAAGCTAAAGAAAAAATAAACAAATGGGATTACATCAAAATAAAAAGCTTTTGCACAGCAAAAGAAAACATCAACAAAACAACAAGAAAGACCACTGTATGGGAGAACATATTTGCAAATGTTATCATTGATAAAGGCTTAATCTCCAACATCTACAGCTAACTTATACAACTTAATAAAAGGAAGACAAACGATCCAATAAAAAAATGGGCAAAGGACCTAAATAGAACCTTTTCAAAAGATGACAGAAGGAAGGCACATGAAAACATGTTCAAAGTCACTAATTATCCAAGAGATGCAAATCAAAACGACAATGTGATACCATCTTACACCTGTCAGAATGGCAATCATCAACAAATCAACAAATGACAAGTGTTGGCAAGGATGTGGAGAAAAAGGAACCCTTGTTCACTGTTGGTGGGAATGCAGGCTGGTGCAGCCACTGTGGAGAACAGTATGGAGTTTTCTTAAAAAACTAAAAATGGATCTCCCATTTGACACAGCAATCCCACTCTTAGGAATTTATCCTAAGAAATTACAAACACCAATCAGAAAGGATTTATGCACCCCTATGTTCATAGCAGCACAATTTACAATAGCTACAATTTGGAAACAGCCTAGGTGCCCGTCAGCAGATGAGTGGATCAGAAAACTGTGGTACATCTACACAATGGAATTCTATGCTGCCATTAAAAAGAAGGAATTCTTACCATTTGCAGCAACCTGGTTGGAACTGGAGAGCCTTATGCTTAGTGAAATAAGCCAGTTGATGAGGAGAAGCATCACATGATCTCACTCATTTGTGGATAATAAAGAACATTATAAACTGATAAACAAAAGGATAGACACAGAAGCAGTAAAGCATCAAACAGACTGTCAAATTACAGCAGGAAGTTTAAGGAGAGGTGTGGTAGATAAGAGATCAACCAAAGGACTTGTATGCATGCATATAAGCATAACCAATGAACACAGATACTGGGGGATTGGGGTATCCCTGGGAGCGGGGGGGGGGGGAGGTAGGGGCGGGACAATGGGGAGATATGTATACATGTAACACAATAAAAAAGAAAAAAGAAACTGGGGTTCAAGCCCTCAACTTGGACATGTGCCCTTGATCAAAATAGAACCCGGGACCTTTCAGTCTGCAGGCCGATGCTCTATCCACTGAGCCAAAACGGCTAGGGCGACTCTCAGAAATAATAATCAAGGCTTTATTATTGCTCATTTTCTTAGTAAAAACTTACACAATCAAGGACAAAAAAAGACTATGACTTAATTATCCAGATTGGCTTTATCAAGCTTGTAAATTCACAAAACAATTGTGCAATCCTCAACTTTCTTTTGGCTCTGCCTCCCTAATCTCAGTCCCCAATATTTTTCAAATATTCTGAAAGCTGTCTGGGTACTGATGACAAATGTGGGTTAATCCAGGACAGTTGCGTCTACTTTCCACTACTACCCATCTTTCAAGGAGCAAGATGATGCCATGGATAGAGTCCACTGGGTTTAAATCCTGCATCTGCAATCTTTAATGTGTAACCTCTGACAAGTTACTTCTCTCTCCCTGTTTCCTTAACTACATATGGGATTATGAAGGTACACATTCCATATAACTATAATGAAAATTGAATACATTAATATATGTAAAGTACTTTGAAGAGTGTCTAGCACAAACTAAGTCCTCAATAGATAATAATGATAGCAAGCCATCATCATTATTTTTAACCATTTCACTACTAATTACTACTACCATTAGAGGAAAAGACTTGGACAAAAAGAAAATAAATTTAAAAACATTTCCTTGTATCATTCAAAGGCCATTGTAATGACAGAGTGAGACTGGCTTTATACCAAGTCTAATGGAAAAGATTAGGACAAATGCATTTGGAAGGAAATGTTTGGGAGAGAAAACTTGATAGAACAATAGTTTAGATATAAATAACAAGATAGTAAATGTTATTAGAACTATGGGGTAAATACACAACACTTAAGAGAGCACTTAAGAGAGTATCTTTGAAGCTACTCAGATAAACATAGTGAAATCTGCTAAAGGCCTAAATAGCAATACAGAAAATAATTGCCCCATGAGTGTAGAGGTAAAAGTGATTACCAAATGTTTGTGGGGTCCTTAGCAGTTGGAGAATCTTCCAACTGGCAAGGAGAGGACAGAGGGCTTGAAGGTAGGGTTCTCTTGGCAAGAACAAAGCCTTGGGCTCAGGCAAATTTGACTGGAGTAAAGGATTAATGTAAGACAGGAATAGGCAGAGTCACACTGTGAAAAAGCCAGAACCTGGGACCGGTTCTCCTTTAGACCCAACAGGTCACTCATGATCAAACCCCAGCAAGATCATTCATATGGCCAAAGGTCACAGGTCGCCGTGCCTCAGAGAGTCACAGTTCAGTTTGTTTCCAAGATCCAACTAGGATGGCCCTGACTTTTCAAGGTTGTATTCTTGTTTCTGGACTTCATAGATGAGACAAAGAATGGCCCAGTGATTCACAGATCCAGGGATTTTGAAACTACAAACCCAGGGCTCCTCCCTTACCCACACCCTGCACTCACACAAAGTTGTGTGCATGTGTATCTTCCTCCAGAAGTTGAAGGGTTTTTTGGTATACTATTTAACTGGAAATATTTTATTCATGTGCAAACCCAGAAACACATTCTTTTTTTCCCATTAATATTAAACTTTCACTGTTGAAAGTATTACATATGTCCCATTTTGCCCCCATGACTACTTCTAACCCTCCCCCGCCCCCAAACCCAGGAAATTGTTTTAAATAGATGGTGGAATAATCAACATATAGTTTGCCCTTTGTTTTATCTTTTTATAGGTGAGGATGCATTTAGAAATGCAATGTCAGAATCACAGTTATAGAAATCTCCTTACTTAGGAACAGGTTTATTCAAAGTCCCTTCTATCTCCCCATCCTCCCAACACTCAAAACAAATCCAAAGTGACATTTCACAACTGCTTGAAATCCTCATCTATGGAAAAGTTGGAATCGGCATGCTGTTTTTCTAGGGCAAAGCTTAATTTGTTTCTATGGAAGTTATTAAGTTAAAAATTTGAAAATAAAGGGGTTGCTGTGTCTTGTCAACATTTAAATTGAGAGTACCAGATTTTTATTTTAGAAACTTATAACTAAAAGAATACTAAAGATTTTTGAAAGGGGCCAACTGGCTTCAGCCGTTTAAAACCCCATAAAACTTGAGGGGTTTTAAGGCAGATTGCACAGGTGAGGGTATGTAGTCTCCGTGGGGTGAGGAGAACAGGACAACAGAGTCTGATAGCAACTGGTTTGTGCCTGACCCAAGGGGGAGGCAGTTACCAGCTGTCTAATCTCTAGATAAGTGAGTTGTTACTGGAGAAATAATAAATCATATGCCCTGCAGGTTTACCCTTAGAACTGCATCTATGACTTGGCTGGGTTGAAATAATTCAGTAAATATCACCCTCAGGAGAAGTGACAACCTTCTAGCCCCAAGGTTCAGCAAAATTAGCTATTAAAACCAGTTCTTTCTCTCCTACATTGGCTAGTGGTCAGTAATTCCTGATTCTTGCATATCTAGCAAATATTGCAGCAACTAGTCCCTAAGGGGGGAAAAAAGGAACTAAAAAGGCCTGCCCTAACCAGTTTGGCTCAGTGGATAGAGCATCAGCCTTTGCCCCAGGTTCAATTCCCGAGCAAGGGTACCTACCTCCGTTGCAGGCTCCATTCTCAGCCTCAGTGTGGGAGTCAACCTCAGTTGATGAGTCTCTCTCACCTGGATGTTTCTCTCTCTCTCTGTCTTTCCCTCTCCCTTCTACTCTTTCTAAAAAAACAAACAAACAAACAAAAAAAAAACAATGGAAAAATGTCCGCGGATGAGGATTAACAAAAAAATTAAAGAAATTAAAGAAAAGACCCATAATAGAGTCTATGATTTAGAAACAAATAAATTTTTAAAACAAAGATTAGAAAAGTAATCATGAAAGAAACATAAAGCATAAAAACTGCATCGCATCATAAAAATAAAAAAGTACTTATTTTTAAAAATAGAAAACTTTGCGTAAAATCATGATTTGTAATTTAAATATGCCCTCTGCTGGACAGATCTAGTTTTGCAAACTCTTTTATTCTTTCCTAGTTGTTAAACCAAAATTTGAGCTAACAATTTGATGAGCACTTTTTTACTCTCAGATACAATTGCATGAATAGCTGCTTAATCATTTTGTAGGCACTACGCCATAATGTCTCATCCATCTTGGGTCACTATGGGGCAGGCCTGGTCTGCAAACAGTGTGCTGATTTCTGCACAGTAAAAAAAAAAGAGGAAGATAGATTTCTAAATATTTTAATGAACTCCTCTCTGAAATTCTACCAACAGGACTTCATTGTTTGAACTGCTATATTAATGATATCTTTTAAAATTCAATGCCTTTTGAAGGGAATATCTCCAAGGACGGTGATTCCAATTAATGGTGGGGTGAGTATCTCAGAGCTCTGAGGGAGAAATAAACACAGTGAGAATAAGAAATCAGAAAGTAGCCCTCAGTTTTCCTATAGGTCTGTCAGGTACAGGCGCTGAGTGTCTACTGGCAGACATTTAAAAACACACACACACACAAAAAAAAACAACACTGAATTTCTAAAATAAATTTTTCCTAAATCTTAAAATAATTCATAGAAAGCATTTTATTGCTCAAATTCCCAAGTATTTAACCATTTAGTTCATTTATTTTAAATCTAAAATTAAAGTTTATAAAAATACTCAACTCCAAGATTAAAAAAAAAAAAAGGCCATCCTCTATCTCTATGTTTGTATCTTTTGTACAAACAATACATCCATGTTGTAGGAAAGCCATACGAGATACTGATGGTTTATGAAGAAAAAGACTAGGTTCCTGAAACACTGAAAACATGAACCATCAAGGAAGAAATTATTTCCTGACAGAGCCTGGATGACTGATCACAGTTGGTTTGAAATTCACTTTTTAAATCAGAAAAAAAAAATCTTTAAAAACTGCAAGTCCACAGGCTGGTATGGCTCACTGGTTGAGCATCGGCCTATGAACCACGAAGTCACAGCATGCAGGAGGCAGCCAATCAATGATTCTCTCTTATCATTGATGTTTTATCTCTCTCCCCCTCTCCCTTCCTCTCTGAAACCAATAAAAATAAAATAAAAATGAAACTCATGGGAATCCCAAAATACAATACAGATAAAAGCAGAGTTGCTCTTGGATATTGTAAGATTGGTATAGATGGGTGTAAATGGAAGAAGTGGAATTTTCTTGCTCCCTGTGCCTCTCCTCTACTTTAAATCCCTGAAATTCTGCTAAAAAAATAAAAAGGGAGGGAGGGAAGAAGGAAGGAAGGAAGGAAGGAAGAAAGGAAGGAAGGGAGGGAAGGAGGGAGGAAGGGACTCCTAACAGTATGCACTGTATGCAGTGAGCCACACACAGGCTCAGCTGGAAGCTGAACCAGAGTGAGAGGGTTTTAGGAAGGTGCTAGCTGTGACAGAGGCCGGCCCAAGCCCATCAAGGAAACAGGATGTCCAGCGACCTCAGCCATATAAACAGAGACAAAAGGGCTTTCGCCCTTGGGAGACCAGAGCAGGCCTGCAACCCAGCCAGACAGCTGGCTACCTCCGATGAGAAACAGAATTTCCCAGCATTTTCCCATGCTTTTATACTTCCGATACTGTCTTTGTTTATTCCTAAAATTTATTTTCCTGAGGACACTTTTTGTGATTTTTCTTTTCCCATTTTTTCCTTTCATAGTTGCTTTCTCTCACCCTAGGAAATAAAGGCCTGTCTCTCATCCATCAGGAATCTTACTACAAGAAAATTAGGCAGAAAGATTGAGAAACTTGTTCAAAACACACAACTAGTAATTGGCCAGCCAAGAATCAAACCTGGGCAATCTCATAGTAAAAAATGACCCCCTTGTCTTGCTTCAGATGCTTTTGGTTCCAAGTAATAAACCTCAGCTCCACATATATTGGCTCTGACAACTACAAATTCAAAAGATAAAACTTGGGTTTGAGGCAGAAGAGTAAGAAGTTAAGGAAATTCTTTGACATGTGGAATAAGGGAAACTGAGACAAAAGTCATTAAATGAGGCCAAACAATTTGAGCAATTTACAGCCAGCTAATGAATCACAAGTTTTTATCTTCCCTAACCAAGGACACTAGGAGCAAATGCTTTACACATTCCAGACAATCCTGGAACAGAAGGTCTGGGTGCTCCTTAGATGATGTTCTTTGAAAATAAAATTAACCAGGTAAAAATTCTGACCCCTCTATATTCACATTTTGATGAATCAACATATTGAAGGGCACACCTGGAAAACTAATGAATATTCTGTTAAGACCTTCCCCTAAGACCTTTTCTAGAATTCTCACTGTTCTGAGAAAGATTTTTAAAAGCCTGAAGAACAAGGACCCACGGTGTGCTCTCGCTAAAGCATGCTCACACCTTATATCTCTGCTTTCTTTCTCTTAAACTCTAACAGTCCCCATGAGACTTGCAAGCAGGGGAACATTGGGCAGCAGGCAGCTCCTCCTGGATTCACCCGCTGATCCTGTCTCCAAAGCCCCCTTTTTCTCTGACTTACCGGTGAACTAACAGCTGCCCCATCTTGGCTCACTTCTTTCCTGTAACATTTCTAAAGAGTCAGGGTAGCCCTGCTTGGTCTCTCCTGTTACTTCTACCATAAGCCTGTCCTTTGTGTCACTATCCCCAGCGTTAGTAAATGTATTCTCAAAATCTCCAGGACTTGTTGGTGAAATCTTTCCTACATGAGGTCAAGAACCCACACCCTACAGACCAGTCCAAGGCAGATTCACTTCAGGTCCAGACCCCATGTGGTAGCCCGTTTAACCCAGTGACTTACTGATGTCATTAGAAATATGATTTCTTTCCATTTCCCCATGTTGCCTTCCTCAAAATCCACTTCACCCTAAAACCATCTCTCCTTGTGGACACAGGATCATTGCCAATGGCTTCCAGGGCTACATCTTTCCCCCATGAATATCCAGAGATGGCAAATCTCTATCCCAACATTACAACAAGCAGCCTGACCTAATTTGGCTTAGATCACATCTTGCCTTACCCATGATCCTCACCACCACCCGCCATGGTCACAAACATTGTGGCCTAGAAACCTCAATGCACTGGTTGTGTAAGTTAATCAGATTCCTGCCCCAGAGATACAAATAGTCAGTTTCCCGGAAGCATGAGGGCAAAGGGTAGGTTATAAAATAAAAATGTAAGGAATATTAGGAAGTGAGAAGGGGAAAGTAGATGATATATAGGTGACTTGTTAATGTCCAGTATATATCTTCTCCTGGGGAACACAGAAAAGAAAGAAGAAACGAGAGATCATTATAGATACGAGGGCTCAGACCCACATACTGAGTGATTCTGTTGTGATCCACATGTTCGTTGCAGCATTATTTACAACAGCCAAGATCTGGAAACAGACCAAATGCCCATTGGTAGATGAGTGGATAAAAAAAGCTGTGATGCCCTGGCTGGTGGGCTGGGTGGATAGAGCATAGGCCCAAACACTGAGGTGTCACAGGTTTAAGGGCACGTACCTGGGTGGCAGATTTCATTGGAAGTCTCTAGGTGAAGCGTATTTTGGAGGCAGCCAATCTATGTGTCTCTCTCACATCGATGTTTCTCTTCTCTCTCTCTCTCTCTCTCTCTCTCTCTCTCTCTCTCTCTCTCTCTCTCTTTTCCTCTCCCTCTCTCCCTCCCTCCCTTCCATTCTTTCTAAAAATCAATGGGGAAAAAAATATTCTCAGGTGAAGATTAACAACAAATATACAAAAAAAGAGTTGGTCCGACGGTTGTGAGTTATTGTTAAGCTGATTAACAAAAAAAGTTTAGAGGGAAAAAATAACTGTGGTACAGCCCTAATCAGTGCATAGAGCGTCAGCTTGCAGATTCAAGGGTCCCAGGTTCGATTTCGGTCAAGCACATGTACCTTGGTTATAGGCACATACCCAGTGGGGCAAGGGGGGTGGGGTGTAGGAGGCAGCTCTCTCATTGATGTTTCTAACTCTCTATCCCTCTCCCTTCCTCTCTATAAAAAATCAATAACATATTTTAAAAAAAAAAAACCTGTGGTACATTTACACAATGGAATACTGCTCAGCTGTTAAAAAATTTAAAAAAAGGAAATCCTTTTGTGACAGCATTGATGGACCTGGAGATTATTATGCTAAATGAAATAAGTCAAACAGAGAAAGACAAATACCATATGATCTCACTTATATGTGGAATCTAATGAACAAAATAAACTGACCAACAAAATAGAAACAGAGGCATGGATACATGGAACAGACTGACAGCTGTCAGCGGGGAGGGGTACTGTGGGACTGGATGAAAGAAGGTGAAAGGGTTAAGCAAAAAAAGAAAACAAAAAAACATATTGACATAGCACATAGACACAGACAACAGTGTGGTGATAGCCAGAGGGAAATGGGGCTGGGGAAGGTGGAGGTGGGCAAAGTGGTGGGAAATTGGGAAAGAAATTGCTTGGGATGATGATGGGTACATGATACAGTGTGCAGATGATAGGGCTTTATTTTAGTTGTACACTTGAAACCTTTACCCCAATAAAATTCAAGTTTAAAAGAAAGAAAAGCAGCACAGTGATGACAGATAGCCACGTCAACCATAGCCCATCTTGAGACTGTGTCAGAATTAAAATGATGATATTGTGTAGTTGCACTCTGTGAAGATTTACAGCATACAAATTTGAGCTAATATGATGTAAAATACCAATTCTCACTTTGTGATACAAATCCCACAAATAAATATATCTCTTAAGAATGACATGGAGAGAAATCAAGATGGCGGCATAGGTGAACACCTAAACTGCTGCCTTGCACAATTTCAACACTACAACTAAAAGACAGAATGGACATCATCCAGAACCACAGGAAAGTTAGCTGAGTGGAAATTCTACAGCTAGAAGGAAAGAGAGGGGCTCACGGAGATTCAGAGCTGCTACAAAAAGCTGAGGTACAGAGAGGCGCACGTGGAGAGAGCGGATGCTGGAATGCCTGGCTGGCTTCCTCTGGTGGGAGGAAGGCAGAGACTCCAATTACACTGAACCCCTTATCCTACGGCACTGAATCCTAGGTCCAGGCGAGACTCATACAGGGGGAATTTGGACTGTGAAAAGGGAGAAGTGCATGGAAATTTAGGGGAGCCACAAAAGGGCAGAAGTCTGGGGACACACACACCACTGCGCACAGAAGATGGACTACTGATTGTGCTGCTGGCTTTTTCAAGTGGGTGGGAGACAGAGCCTCCCAACTGAGCCACTTCTAACGCCACTAAAACTCCAGTTTCAGGCGAGACCCTGGGGACCCAGACTCATATGGGTCCCAGAATGCAGGAGCTGAAAAGGCAGCAGTCTAGAGGCATTGCATGTATGCGCACATGGACTGCTCCAGCGATTACCGAGAAACACGTGAGACCCAGGAGCTGCATAGGGCAGGGCTGACTGGAAGGCAAGGCCATCTGCTAAGCCCTGAGACTCCACCCCTCTCAAGCTCAACAAAGGCTTTTGCAGTTTTGCAAGTCTTGTATCATAAGGCTGATTCCAACACAGAAGTTCTCCCAGCATTGTAAAAATGTGGAGGCAAAGGAACAGATCACAAACAAAAGAAATGGAGGAAAACAAATGACTGGATATAGAGTTCAAAACCATGGTTATAAGGTTTTTCAAGAATATCCTAAAAAAGTTAGATAAAGTTAGCAAGACGCAAGAGGAGATGAAAAAGAACCAACTAGAGATGGAAAAGGACCAACTAGAAATTAAACATACACTGACTGAAATAAAACATATTATACAGAGACCTAACAGCAGACTAGAGGAAGGCAAGAATCAAGTCAAAAATTTGAAATATAGAGAGTCAGAAAACACTCAACTGGAAAAGCAAGAAGAGAAAAGAATTCAAAAATGTGAAGATAATGTAAGGAGCCTCTGGGACAGCTTCAAGCGTACCAACATCAGAATTGTGGGAGTGCCAGAGGAAGAGAGAGAGCAAGATACTGAAAACCTATTTAAAGAAATAATGACTGAAAACTTCCCACATCTGGTGAAAGAAATAGACTTACAAGTTCAGGAAGCATACAGAACCCCAAATAAAAGGAATCCAAAGAGGACCACACCAAGACACATCATAATTAAAATGCCAAGAGCAAAAGACAAAGAGAGAATATTAAAAGCAGCAAGAGAAAAACAGTTCATTACCTACAAGGGAGCACCCATACAACTGTCAGCTGATTTCTCAACAGAAACGATGCAGGCCAGACAGGAGTAGCAAGAAATATTCAACATGATGAATAACAAGAACCTACAACCAAGAATACTCTATCCAGCAAAGCTATCATTCAGAATTGAAGGGCAGATAAGGAGCTTCACAGATAAGAAAAAGCTAAAGGAGTTCATCAACTTCAAACTAGTATTATATGAAATGCTATAAGGTACTTTTTCAGAAGAGGAAGAAGAAAAAGGTAAAAGATAAACAATTATGAACAACAAATACATATCTATCAACAAGTGAATCTAAAAATTAAGTGAATTAAAAAATTGATCAACAAAATAAACTGGTAAATATAATAGAATCAGGAGCACAGAAAGGGCGTGGATTGACAATTCTCAGAGGGAAAGGGGTGAGAGGGGTGCAGGGAGAGACTGGACAAAAAATCATACACCTATGGATGAGGTCAATGTGGGGGGAGGTAAGGGTAGAGGGAGGGGTGGGAGCCGGGTGGAGAGGAGCTATGGAGGGGAAAAAAGAGAAACAAATGTAATAATCTGAACAATAAAGATTTAATTTAAATTAAAAAAAAGAATGACATGTTCCTTCCTTTTGAATCTAGGTGAAAATAATGTTATACTGACTTCTGAGCCTTGGTCATAAATGGTGATAGAACTTCTACATAGTTCTCTCTGGGGATGCTTGCTCTTAAAACCAAGCCACCATACTGTGAGAAAGTTCAAGTAGCCCATTGAGAGGCCCATATGGAGCAACCATGCTGAATGGTTCACAGACCTCGCTGAACTCCCAGCCAACACCCTGAACCAACTTGTCAAGCATATGAGAGAACCATCTTAAAAATGGACTTTGCCTTGGCTGGTGTGGTTCAGTTATTTGGATGTCAATCGAAAGATTGCTGTTTGATTCTGGCCAGGACACATACTTGGGTTGCAGGTCTGGTCTCTGGTAGGGGGCATGCAGGAGGCAGCTGATGTTACTCTCTTACTTAATGTTTCTCTCTCAAAATCAATAAACTATTCTTTCTTTTTTTTTTTAATGGATCTTTAATGCCCTGTTAATCCAGCCCAGATGGTACCACATGGGGCAGAGACAAGCTCTCCCTGAAAGAGCTTGCCAAAATTTCAGATCCTTAGGCAAACTAAATGATTCCTGTTATTTTAAGTCACTACTGGTAAATTTTGCAGTTGAATGACATAGCTATGGGTAATTTATATAGCAAGCAAACAAAGAAAATGGCTATACAGACAAACCAAGCTTGTAATTCCACCCATTCCTAGCTACATACATTATGAAAAACAAAAACAAAAACAAAATACCCAGACATGCTATCTTTTAGTTTAACTTTTTTATTATGAAAAATATCAAACATATATAAACAATGAACCCCTATACACCATCACCCAGTTTTGACAATTATCACCATTCTGATTCTTATTTTATTTATATATCCGTCTATTTTCCTACCTGTTCTCAATTGTATTTTTTAGGTAAAATTTACATGAATTCAAATGCACAGATCTTAGCTGTATAATTTTGAGAGTGGATACATCCACACCTCATAGTCATTTTTCAAATCCCCAGAAAGTTCCCTTGTTTCCCTTTCCAGCTGTTTTCTGCATCAGTCAAGGACCACTCAGGAGACAGGAATCAAACCAGTGACTTAAAAAAAGAACGTTGCAGAAATCGGTTTGGCTCAGTGAATAGAGCGCCAGCTTGCAGACTGAAAAGTCCCAGGTTCTATTCCAGTCAAGGGCATGTACTTTGGTTGTGGGCACATCCCCAATAGGGGGGCGTGCAGGAGGCAGCTGATAGATGTTTCTAACTCTCTATCCCTTTCCCTTCCTCTCTGTAAAAAATCAATAATATATTTAAAAAAATAAAAAAGAACATTTATTCTATTCTAACAATTAAATTCTAATAAATATTTTAATTCAAATTTACATTGACAACAATTTTAAAAGAATAAGGGTTAACATGTTAAGGAAAACAGGAAATGACAGACCAAATGGATGAGAAGATGCAGAATTTTCATTGGAATGTATAAAAAGAACCAAAGGGACATTCTAGAACTGGAGAACATTCTATCTGAAATGAAGAACTCATTTGATGTATGTGTCAGTAGATTGGGCACAATGTAAAACAAATTCAGTAAGCTCGAAGACAATGAGTAAAAAATATCCAAACTTGCGCACCGTGGGGTAAAAGAACGGGGAAAACAGAACAGAGCAAAAGAGGCATGTAGGACAAAGAACAAAAATTTAACGTATTTTTTATTGGAGTCCCAAAAGAAGAAAGAGAGAATTGGATAAAATAAGTAGTTGAAAATGACCAAGAGTTTTCTAAAACTGATAAAAATTATTAATCAACAGATTCAGTAAGTTCAGTAAATCAGATTTTTTTTAATCAGCCTTATTCAAGAGGTTTGTAGGGGAATTATGTGTTAAGTAGACACCACGTTTTATTTAGGACAGATAGATGAATGAAGTTTAGAAGAGGTTCAACATACAAGGAAATCTGAAATAAAAGATTACATAGTGCAAAGCGTACAGAAGATGGGCTTTAGAAAGAGTGTGAGGCCTGGCAAATTGGGTCCAATGGACAAATGCACAGGGAAATGAGGCACAATGGGATTCATCCTGGTAGCCTCTTAGGGAAAGTAGGCAACCAGGTTAAGATAGGTATGTGGGGCCCCAGAAGACTGCTCTTTTGCACTGACTGGTAATGCGGTAGCAGAGGTGAGTGAAGACTCCTCAAGAGAATATCCTCTTAAACAACAGGGAGCCGCACTTCTGAGGGCCTCCTTTCTCCAGGGGCAGAGCAATACAATAGGCTCTGAGGAAGTGCCACACTGAGGAAGAAACAGGGATGCCTCTTCCAGCTTTGTAATGTTATAGCAAGTGGAGAGCAAAATGAAGAGCGGCTATCACTCCCCTGATGCTCCCTGACCCTCAACTCAAATCTACTTCTGCTACCTGTTCCTGGCCAACCTGGACTATCATCACTCGGAATGGCTTTATCCTGAATCTTAAATACAAATATTCCACTTTCTGACTCCTACCTCCTACTTTTCCAGCTCCCTCACTCAATTACTACCTCTAGCCCTCTTCACTCACCTCTTAGGAGCCTGCACTTTCTACCAATATATCAGTATTATGTTTTATTCTCATTTCCTAGTCCTTAGAGTCTGTGACCCATCACTTCAGGCACTCTCAAAAACCTAACACCTTCACTGTTGCCCTTCTGATCCATATGCCTGGCAAACTCCTATCCTGAATGTGGTTTACTGAGTGTTACTTGAGAAAATTGCACAATGGGGAAGGTGAGTACATGCTCTCTACATATTTTTCAAACATAATTATATAAAGGTAAGACAAATGAAATGCATCACAAAATTTAAAACAATACTGATGTATATAGAGTGAAAAATTAAGAGTTCTCCTCTAAAACCATCCCCAAAACATTTGCTGTAAATAGTTTGGCATATGTTCTGTGCATGTATTATTCTTAAATATAGATACACATATACATTTAAACACACCTATACATTTATACATACATATACACATGTATGTATACATACACAGCTATACATCATACATATATACATATGTGAAATCAGATAAATAGCTAAATTTCAGTAGGCACTTTAATGAGCAACTTGTATTTTCTTTTTTAAAATTTAATATCTGAATCAAACAGATTTTTAGGGGAAGTAATTCTACATAATAGCCTGTTCCTGTATTTACATTTAGGTTATTTACTATTTTCACTATTAAAGATGTTATGATGAATATCTTATACAATCTTCTAATCCTATATGCAGTTATAGCTCCATAGTGGATCCACAGAAGTGGACATGCTTGGTCAAGGTCAGATGTATTTAACATTTTATTAAATTCTCCCAAATCGCCACCCAAAAAGGAGGGGCACTGTACCAAACTGCATGGGAGAGTCACCACCCCAGCTGGGCTCTCAACACTGCTCACCTCCTCTTTCCTTCCCTAAACTTCTCTCTGCCTCATCTCCCCATAACTCACCTCGGTTCCCTTTATCGCTACCCAAACATACACATTCTTGGCAAATATCTCACCAAATAGCTGTTTTTTTTTAAAAAAAAAAAAAGGCCACCAGAGGAGAACTTTCTTGACTTCCTACAAAACCTGCCCACTCCTATCCTGTTATGATGGTGAGGAGTGGGGTCAGTCCTTCCTCCGGTTTAAGGAAATACTAGGTGTGGGATCCTTCCCTTCACAAAAAGTTGGCTACTTTCCCTCTTAGGGTCTCTTCTTCCCCTTTCTCCTTAGCTAACCCCAATCTGTCTTCTGCCTTTATCGCTCCATTGAAACCTCAGGCTGGCCTTGGGCCGTACCTAGACCCCTTCAGGTGCTGATCTTAGGTGACACTATTGCCCACTCTCTCGCCTGGTTTCCTTTCTTTGTCGCTAAGGCACTTCTTTCTCACTCCTAATCTTGACTTCGGGTTCTTCTCCAAACCTTCAAGGTTGGGGTCTGGAGTTTCTGGGCTGGGGCCTTGTGCTCTTTCTCCCCGGGAGATGTCATCCTCTCCCCTCTTTCCACCACCATTCTCGGATCTCTGTCTTCACCCCAGACCTGACCACAGCTGACTTCCTCCTCTTCCATTCGGTTCCACTCCCTCACCCCGCCAAACCCTAAGCCTTCCTCGGGGAAATCCCTTCCGATCCCTCCGCCTTCTAACTCCGCCGCCAAGATGCTCCAGTACCTCGCAAACCTGAGGAATGTAGTTATCCTTGAAGTAATTTCTCAGCCAGGGGCTGGCATTGCGTAGGGAGGCCATGGCCAGAGGCTCCGCGGAAACTGCGCTCCCCGCCTCCTCTCCACGCCTGGGGCGGCAGGCAGGTGCCCAGCAGGGGTCAGGGCCTAGCGCGTCCCGACGTTGCCCGGACAACCGCCAGCCGGAGTGGGCGGGGCGCTGGGGGCGGGGTGGGCGGGGCGCTGGGGGCGGAGGGGGCGGGGCGCACCAAAGCCGCCCCTCCCGGGGGGTTAGCCGGGCGCGGGGCGGGCTTCGGGCCGGGCGGCAGGGGCCTGGGAGAAAGTCCGGGGAAGCCCATCCGGGGCCGTGGCAGGCCCCGGGCGTCCCCCTCGGGTCCCACAGTGCGGCACTTCTCCGCGGAGACAGGCCCTCCGCAGCCCGCCCCTCGCCCCATCTTGGGGGAGCCGCCGGGATGTGTCGTGGCCGGAGTGGGCGGTTTTACTCTCTTCGCGGGGCGGAGCTCCGACTCCCATTTCCTTTCTCCTCCGGGCGGTTCGGCGGCGGCTGCGGCGGCCGTGCGACCCGCTCGCCTCGCAGCCTCCGGCGCCGGCGCCCACGAGCCCCCCTCGCCAGGCCCCGCGCTGCGCCCCGACCCCAGCGGCAGCATGGGCGGCGCCCGGGACGCGGGCTGGGTGGCGGCGGGCCTGCTGCTCGGGGCGGGCGCCTGCTATTGCCTTTACAGGCTGACGCGGGGGCAGCGGCGAGGCGGCCGGGGGCTGCGGCTGCGTCCCTCCCGGTCCGCAGGTGAGGCCTCCGGGGGCGGAAGGCAGGCGGGGGCGGGCGTTGGGGAGGCGGGGGCCGAGGCGCCCCCGGGGGGAGGCGTGGAAGAAGATGCCGCCGGCGCCCGTGGCTTCCCTGGGGACGGGGGGGAGGGAGGAAGAGGGGGAGGGAGGCCCCGGTGCAGGGGGTGCGTGGTCCACTTGTTGGGGTGCACGGTTCTGGGCCGCTTCCCTGCCTCCGCGTCTTTGTGCAAAATCCCGGGATGAGACATGGCCCGACTGGCTGGCTGCCGGGCCCGGCGTCGCAGCTGAGGATTCCGCTTCGCACAAGCACGCCGGCTGCTTCTCGCGTCCACGCGCGCTTCCGGCCTTTGTGTGGCCGGGGGGCTTCCCCCGACTGCGGACGGCGTGGTCGCGGGGCCCCGAGCAGCCGGGAGATTCATTCTGGCGGTGCGTGACCCTCGGGAGAAAGGGCGTCAGGACGCAGCCCAGCCCCGGAGCGGGGAGGGCCTCGGCCTCCGCGGTGCCTCGGCGCGCAGCCCCGGGAGGCGGGGGGCGGGCGAGGCGGGGGGCGGGCGTAGGTGCCGCTCTTTCAAAATGGAACCGTTGCCGCTGGCGGGCAAGGACAGGCTTAGGTTTCTGTCCACAAGTTGACGGCTGCTGCATTCCGGACTCTTTAACAATTTGCCGAATGTTTCAGATCAGGGACGCCGTTAGGGAACTAATTAAAATCACCCACCAGCCCAGAAACCCCGCTCAGCCGATGGAGAACTAAGCAGCTTTATTACAGCGTGAGCCCGCCGCGGGGTTGCTGCACCCGTCGCAGGCTTGCTGCTACTGCAATTGCCAAGACAAAAGAGCTCTCGCCTCTTTGTACTCCCAGATGTGACCCCTTTCGTGTGACGTGTTCGCCCTCCAGACAGACAGCTTGTCCTTAGGAGGAGGGCTTGAGGGGCAGCATTTGCCCCAGGGAAGTGCAGGGAAGCCCACCTCCCTCTGGTTCATCCTAAGGGCCCTGATCGCTGGGCCGGCTATTTGTGTTAGCCCTTATCCTGGGGGAAAATAAGACTTCCCAGGATCTTTCTGATAAGCAGGTGGTTGCAACATGGTGCCAGATGCCAAGCCTGAACTCAAGAGACTAAGATCAGCTCCATCTGGTGTTCCTTGATGTTTACATTTTCCTTTATTTTAATTTTATTGTTGAAAGTTACATACCCCCCTTCCCCTTTTCCCCCATTGACCCCTTCTAGCCTACCCCACCCCCTCATCCCAGGCCTTCACCCTCCTGTTGTCTGTGTCCATGGGTTATGTATGCATATATATATGCATACAAGCTCTTTGGGGGAAATAAATAATCCCAAAGCCGGTAGGAAAAATTTTATTGGATTGTAAAGTGGCAAGAGGTTTGCTTATCTTTTAAAAAGATGTATATTGCCGAAGCTGGTTTGGCTCAGTGGATAGAGCGTCGGCCTGGGGACTGAAGGGTCCCAGGTTCGATTCCAGTCAAGGGCATGTATCCTGGTTGCAGGCACATCCCCAGTGGGGGGAGGGGGGCGGTGCACAGGAGGCGACTGATCGATGTCTCTCCATGTTTCTGGCTCTCTGTCCCTCTCTGTGAAAAATCAATAAAATATATTTTTTAAAAATTATAAAAAAAAGATGTGTATTTATGTCAGAGACAAAAAAGAATTACAAGTTTACTCAAGGAAATGCTGTAAGAAAGGGGAGTGGATGGGGAGGTCTCTTTCCCCTTTTCCACAAAGGAAAAAATCTTTTTAAAGATTTGCATTTACTAGTTACTTATGTACAAAGCCTAATATGTTGTCTTTGTGTCAGAGATGTTTCTGTATACTAGTAAATAATTGATCTGGTGGCCTGGACTCATACTTCCCACTTTTCTGTTTTTTTGTTTTGTTAATCCTCATATGAGGATATCTTTTCCATTGATTTTTAGAGAAAGTGAAAGGAGGGGGAGAGAGAAACATAGATTGGTTGCCTCCCCAAAATGCCCAGACCTGGGGCAGGATCAAGCCTGCAACCAAGGTACATGCCCCAGAATTGAACCCTTGGCCAGAATCAAACCCACGATTCTGCAGTCTGTGGGTAGTCACTCTGACCACTGAGCCAGACTGGCTAGTGCCAAAGTCTTACTTTTTAAACTTAATTTTATCGTTACCCAAAATCACCATTACCTTAGGTCAGGAAGCTTACAAAATAAGTTGCTCACAGTATTTTCTGCCTGAAGCTACACCTTTGTCTTTGAATAACATTGAGAAATACCCATCTTGTCAGTATCATTCTTAAATTTTTAGAAGGTGATATTTTTTTAATTGAGGTACAATTAGCACATAACATTCTTTATATGTGTTTATCAAATCAATATATACATATATCAAATTATAGTAATTTGATATATGTATATATTGCAAAATGATCACCACAATAAGTTTATTGACACCCATCACCACACAGTTACAGGTTTTTTTCCCTTGGGGTGAGAACTTTTAAGACTTACTCTCAGCAATTTTCAGTTATAACAGAGTATTGTTAATTAGGTATGTGCCCTGACAAGGAACCAAACCTGCAACCTTTTGGTGTACAAGTCGATGATGCTCCAATGAACTGGGCCATGCAGCCAGAGCTACTTAATTATTTTAATTACAGCAGTAATACATGTTTGTTGTTTTTAAAAAGTCAGAAAATACTCATTAGTGCAGGGTGAAATATAAGTCACTTTTAATCCCCACACCCAAAGATAACCTCCTATAATAATTTGGTACATGTTTTTAAAAAGAAAAAGTACAGATGTGACATAATATTGTACTTACTTTGTATAACCTTTCTCTTCCCCCATCTCCAATAGTATAGTGTGGACACATGCACTGTCTGACCTATAATCTTACTTGCACTTTTAAGGAATTGTTTTATGTTTATAACACAATTAGAGGCCCAGTGCATGAAAATTTATGCACTGAAGCGGGGGATCCCTCATCAGCCTGCCCCCTCTCACAGTCTTGGGAGCCCTTTGGGGCAGGAGGTGACCCAGCAATCAGGGGAAGACGACACCCACATCACACCTCTGCTGCTGCCACTGCCGGCAGCACAAGCCTTGGCCAGCCGTGGTTACCTGAGCCTCGGGTAGCCACCATCCAAGGCTTGCCTGCACCTTGAGCCAGCCCTAGGCGGCTGGGCAACTGACATCCAAGGCTGGCCAGCACCTCAGGTAGGCCCTGGGGGGCTGAGGGTGGGTTCAGCCACACCACATGCCTGCCATCCCTTCCCCTCATAGTGTTATAAAAATGGTTTTCGATTTCTGCAGAGAGGATTTTTTTTTTTAAGGTTAAAAGTCACTGAGCAGATCCAACATTTGACTATTCTAGCATTTCCTCAGAATGACAGGTTTTTCTTTGTCTTCACCACAGCAGATCTCAGCAATGCCTTGTTCATATAAACCAAACAAAAATGCCACACTAGCCCTAACGGGTTTGGCTCTGTAAATAGAGCATCGGCCTACAAACTGAAAGGTTTCAGATTCGATTCCGGCCAAGGGCATGTACCTTGGTTGCGGACACATATCCAGCAGGAGGTAGCTGATTGATGTTTCTCTCTCATCAATATTTCTAACTCTCTATCCCTCTCCTTTCCTTTCTGTAAAAAAGCAATAAAATATATATTTTTTAAATGCCACACCAGAAACATGATTTGGTTCCTCCTATAACTTTCTCCTGCCAGGGGTGCTTTTAAAATTGTGATCAGAAAAGGTCTGCTTAATGCAAATCACATAACTATAGACAAATGTTTTATTGGATGGGTGTACCTGATTTTTTGAAGAAACAGAAAATGTAATTGGCATTAGGGTTATATATTATTTGCATGCAGTGTCTTACTAAAAAAAACAAAAAAAAAAAACATGCCATTTGTAGATTACAATAGTATCTTCTTCCCAGGGTTACTTAAGAATTATATCAGACAAAATGCTTAAAGTGCTTAACTCCATGCATGGCATCAGAGCGTTCACTACTGTTTTAAAATTTTTTTAATGTCATATTGATTTTAGGTGAACTTTATATCATTTTCTTTTTATGCAGAAGACTTAACCAATGGTTCATATGATGATGTCCTAAATGCTGAACAACTTCAGAAACTCCTTTATCTGCTTGAGTTAACTGAGGATCCTGCAATCATTGAAAGAGCTTTGGTCACTCTGGGTAACAATGCAGCCTTTTCAGCTAACCAGGTAAGTGCCCTCGTCTCGACACACAGGCTCCTCCCATTCTTACACACCAGCAGTGATGGTGACTCCGAGGAGCTAAAGCCTCAGTTTCCTCACCTATATAATGTGACTACTTACACCTATAGCATAAGGTTTGTTTACTTCTGAAAAGCACAGCTTAAAGAGAGGTGATTGTTATGTTTCCAGATCCCTGTGAAGTTGGTCACAGGTATCACATTTGTAATAAGTGTATCTAACATTAGCATTGCATGGCCTTTTAAATTATTTAAAATTCAACAATAGAACAATGAAAGCATCTAACATTTCAGTATGTGCTTTACACTGTAATAACTCTTTATGAGGATGGTTTTGGTGCAGATTGTCCCTGGATCACTCCCAACAACCACTAACCAATGTAAACAGCTTATAAGACTAAAGAGCTTAATTTGAATGCTTTCATCTCTGACCCCATGAAGAAAGAGTAGACACATTTTTTGTTATTATTTTCAGCTGGTGCCCCTTTGTTAACATGTGATGAATGCAAAATTAATTTGAATTTTATATTTTATTGCATTCCAGTTTTCTCCAGTATAGCAAGGTTTACTATAAAGCTCTGGAGATTTATAATGAAATAGAAAGAATATTTGTGCATTGCTCATATTCTTTCAGTTGCAAGTGACAGGACCCCGCTTAAATTATTTTAACCAGAAAGGGAAAATACTGAGTTCAGTTAACTCGGACATCCAAGAATAGGACTGGTTTCAGGCACAAGTGAACACAGTTCAAGGCTATGGAAAGTGTTACTGGAGCTTGCTCTCTTTCTCTCTATCTTCAGTCTTTGCTTACAGCTGCTGCTTTTTATGTGTTGGTCTTTGTGCCTCTGGCTGCAAAGAGGTTTCCTTCACAAGGAAGGAAACTGCCACTGGCCTCTGAAGACTTCATCCCTATAGCTCACAGTCCAGAAGGTGGAATTGCTGTGCTAGGGTCGAGTTGCTGGGTCAAGGCACCATGAACCATGATTAGCGAGGCCTGACTCACAGGAGCATCCTACAGCCATACTGCAGGGATGGGTATGAACACACTGACCCGCAGTCCCACCAGAGACTGTATGGGATAGAGGAGGTGCCATGTCTGCCCCCCAGGGAAAGAGGGGTGCCAGGCAATTAGAAACAACAGAGAATAATTAATTTATTGGCATGCCTGTATTGGGGTAGTTCTGATGCGATCTATACTTATAATAGGGTAATATGCAAATTGGTTAGGGACATTGTACAGCAGGAAGGCAGGGCAGTGAGCTACAAGCAGCGGAGAGCTATAGGACGGCGGGGCAGCTAGTTATGCAGTGGAGAGCTAGGAGTGGTGGTGGGCAGGGCGGTCGGCTAAGGCAAGTGGCAGCGAGCTACTTGTGCATGGATTCGTGCTCAGGGCTACAAGTAATTTTATATCTCTCTGAAATAAACTGTACTCAAGTGGGTCAATGGCCACTGGCAAATCAGTACTTTCTTGAGTAATGAGAGCTAGTGCCCCTCATTGTTAATTATAATGCCTTGATCTGCTTGAGCAGTGGGGAGGGGGCGGGGAGGGAGAACTTTTTTCTAGTAACAGTACTGCAAGTTTTTTGGGAAGAAACTGAACCTGGAACTGTAGAGGGAAGGTTTTTTCCCTCTCCATGCTTTTCCCACCCTTAACAACAGAATAAGGGTATTATTGGCTTTTGGTAAATAATGACTGTAATCATTTTCAGTCTATGTTTCTTGTAACAATTGAAGCAGTTGTACAATTCAAAGTCAGGGCCAAAGGCACATGTATCATAGTGTTGCAATTGATTGTGAGAAATTACCAAGTTACTTTCCCTCTGAAAATTTGGGAACCATTTTTCAAACTATAGAACTCCAGTTCTGCAAGATGTTAATAGGTGTCCCTCTCATCACCTCCACACTGGGAAATGACCCTCTTTGTGTATAGTTCATAGAAATACTAGTACAGTCGGCTCTTGAACAAGAAGAGGGTTGAAAATGTGCAAATAACTTTTTTAAAATTTAATCTTTATTGTTCAGATTATTACAGTTGTTCCTCCTTTTTCCCGCCATAGCTCCCCTCCACCTAGTTCCCACCCCACCCTCTGTCTTTACTTCCCCCGCCACTGTCCACATCCATCGGTGTAAGATATTTGTTCAGTCTCTTCCAGTATCCCCGATAACCTTCCCCCCCAAGAATTGTCAGTCTTTCTATACCCCTGATTCTGATATATTCACCAGTTTATTCTTTTCATCAGATTTTTTATTCACTTGATTTTTATTTTTATTTATTTATTTTTAAATTAAATCTTTATTATTCAGATTATTACATTTGTTTCTCTTTTTTCCCCATCCGTAGCTCCCCTCCATCTGGCTCCCACCCTTTCCTCTACCCTTACCTCCCTCCATTGACCTCATCCATAGGTATATGATTTTCATCCAGTCTCCCTGTACACCCCTCACTCCTTTCCCCCTGAGAATTATCAGTCCACTCCCTTTCTGTGCTCCTGATTCTATTATATTCACCAGTTTATTCTGTTGATAAAATTTTTAATTCACTTAATTTTTAGGTTTACTTGTTGATAGATATGTATTTGTTGTTCATAATTTTTCTTTTACCTTTTTCTTTTTCCTCTTCTAAAAGAGTACCTTTCAGCATTTCATATAATACTGGTTTGGAGTTGATGAACTCCTTTAGCTTTTTCTTCTCTGTGAAGCTCTTTATCTGCCCTTCAATTCTGAATGATAGCTTTGCTGGATAGAGTATTCTTGGTTGTAGGTTCTTGTTATTCTTCACGTTGAATATTTTTTGCCACTCCCATCTGGCCTGCATCGTTTCTGTTGAGAAATCAGCTGACAGTTTTATGGGTGCTGCCTTGTAGGTAATGAACTGTTTTTCTCTTGCTGCTTTTAATATTTTCTCTTTGTCTTTTGCTCTTGGCATTTTAATTATGATGTGTCTTGGTGTGGTCCTCTTTGGATTCCTTTTATATGGTGTTCTGTGTGCTTCTTGGATTTGTATGTCTATTTCTTTTACCAGATGTGAGAAGTTTTCAGTCATTATTTCTTTAAATAGGTTTTCAGTATCTTGCTCTCTCTCTTCCTCTGGCACTCCCACAATTCTGATGTTGGTACGCTTGAAGCTATCCCAG
Organism: Lasiurus cinereus; assembly: GCA_011751065.1. Lineage (NCBI taxonomy): Eukaryota > Metazoa > Chordata > Mammalia > Chiroptera > Vespertilionidae > Lasiurus > Lasiurus cinereus. The sequence continues at coordinate 31,329,627 of JAAGEH010000307.1, forward strand.
AGGCTCCTTACATTATCTTCACATTTTTGGATTCTTTTCTCTTCTTGCTTTTCCAGTTGAGTGTTTTCTACTTCTTTATATTTCAAATTTTTGACTTGATTCTTGCCTTCCTCTAGTCTACTGTTAGGTCTCTGAATAATATTTTTTATTTCAGTCAGTGTATGTTTAAATTCTAGTTGGTCCTTTATCACCTCTAGTTAGATCTTTTTCATCTCCTCTTGGGACTCGCTAACTTTATCCAACTTTTCTAGGATATTCTTGAAAAATCTTATAAGCGTGGTTTTGAACTCTATATCCAGTCGTTTCTTTTCCTCCATTTCTTTTGTTTGTGATCCCTTCCCTTGTCTTGACATTTTCACTATTCCAGGAGAACTTCTGTGTTGGATTCAGCCTTATGATACCAGACTTGCAAATCCGCAAAAGCCTCTCTGTTGAGCTTGGGATGGGTGGAGTCTCAGGGCTTAAGGGGCCATCTTGCCTTCCAGTCGGGCCCACCCTCCACGGTCCCTGAGTCTCACGTGACTGGGTAATCTCTGTAGCGGTCCCTGTGCACGCGTGCTTTCTCGCAGTGCCTCTAGACTGCTGCCCTTCCGGCTGCCCTGTACTCCGGGACCATATGAGTCTGGGTCCACAGGGTTTCGCCCGAAACCGGGGTTTAGTGGAGTTAGAAATGGCACAATTGGGAGGGTCTGTCTCCTGCCCACTTGCGAAAGCCAGTGGCACAATCAGCATTCTGTGCCCTGTGCGCAGGGCTGTGCGCGCCATCAGACTTCCGATCTTTTTCGACTCCCCTAAATTTCCGTGCACCTCTCCCTTTTCACAGTCCAAACTTTCCCCGTATGAGTTTCGGCTGGATCTGGGGTTTAGTGTTGTAGGATAAGGGGTTCAATGCCGTTGGGAGTCTCTGTTTCCCTCCCGCCAGAGAAAACCAGCCAGGTACTTCGGCACCCGCTCCCTCAGCCCGCGCATCTCCGTACCTCAGCTTTTTGCAGCTCCTCTGGGTCTCTGTGAACTCCTCTCTTTCCTTCTAGTTGTAGAATTTCCACTCAGCCAGCTTTCCTGTGGTTTTGGATGGTGTCTGTTCTGTCTTTTAGTTGTACGTTTGAAATTGTTGTGCGAAGCAGCGGTGTAGGTGTTTACCTATGCCGCCATCTTGGATTCTCCTCTATTCACTTGATTTTTAGATTCACTTATTGATAGGCATGTATTTGTTCATAATTTTTATCTTTACCTTTTTCTTCTTCTTCCTCTTCTTAAAGAATATCTTTCAGCATTTTATATAATGCTGGTTTGGCAGTGATGAACTCCTTTAGCTTTTTCTTATCTGTGACACTCTTTCTCTGCCCTCAATTCTGAATGATAGCTTTGCTGGATAGAGTAATCTTGGTTATAAGTTCTTGCTATTCATCACTTTGAATATTTCTTGCCACTCCCATCTGGCCTTCATAGTTTCAGTTAAGAAATCAGCTGACAATTGTATGGGTGCTCCCTTGTAGGTGACTGTTTTTCTCTTGCTGCTTTTAATATTCTCTCTTTGTCTTTTGCTCTTGGCATTTTAATTATGCTATATCTTGGTGTGGTCCTCTTTGGATTCCTTTTGTTTGGAGTTCTGTGTGCTTCCTGGACTTGTAAGTCTATTTCTTTCACCAGATGTGGGAAGTTTTCTGTCATTATTTCTTCAAATAGGTTTTCAGTGTCTTACTCTCCCTCTCCTTTTGGCACCCCCATAATTCTGATGTTGGTATGCTTGAAGTTGTCCCAGAGGCTCCTTATACTGTCTTCACATTTTTGGATTCTTTTTTTCTTTTTGCTTTTCCAGTTGAGTGTTTTTTGCTTCCTTGTATTTCAAATCTTTGACTTGATTCTTGGGATCCTCTAGTCTGCTGTTGGATCTCTGTATAATGTTTTTTATTTCAGTCAGTGTATGCTTAATTTCTAGTAGGTCCTTTTTTATATCCTCGAGGGTCTCACTAAATTTATTGGCCTTTTCTAGAAAATTCTTGAAAAACCTTATAACTGTGGTTTTGAACTCTATATCCAGTCATGGGCTTTCCTTTGTTTCTTTCGTTTGTGACCTATTTCTTTGTCTCTGCATTTTGGCTGCTTCCCTGAGTTGATAGAGTGGCTTTGTATGCAAGGTGTCTTATAGGGCCCAGTGGCTCAGCCTTCCCAGTTACCCGAGGTGGACATACTCGATCCACCCCTTTGTGGACTGTGTGTACAGCCTTGTTGTAGTTAAGTCTTGATTGTTGTTGGTATCACTGGGAGGAATTGACCTCCAGGCCAATTGACTGTGAGGATCAGCTATGCCTACGCTGGGAGAACTTCTGTGCTGGAGACACTCTTATGAGACAAGACTTAAAAAATTGCAAAAACCTCTGTGCTCAGCTTGGCTGGGACACAGTCTCAGGGCAGACAGCCTTGACTTCCAGTCAGCCCTGACCTATGAGGGCCCTGGGTCTCAGTGTCTCTCGGTAATCGCTGCAAGCACCTCTGAGAGAAAGCCGCCCTCAAGTTTTGCCCACTGGTACAGTCCAGATTCCTCCAGAATGAGTCTGGTTTTCTAGAGTATCACCGGCATTAGAGTTAAGTGCACACAGGAGTTTTTGTCTCCATGTACTCACCCTCCCATCCTCTCCATGCACGTCTCTGTACCTTAGCCTTTTGCAGCTCCTCTGAGTCTCAATGTGCTTTCCTCTTTCCTTCTAGTTGTAGAATTTCCACTCAGCCAGCTTTCCTGTGGTTCTGGATGGTATCCATTTTGTCTTTTGGTTGTAGTTTTGATATTATTGTGCGAGGCAGCAGTTTAAGTGTTTACCTTTGCTGCCATCTTGGTTTCTCCTGGCAAATAATTTTTGATATCCCCAGGACTTAACTACTAATAGCCTACTGTTGGCCCAAAACCTTACTAGTAACATAAACAGTCTATTAACACATATTTTGTTATATGTGCTGTATACTATATTCTTAGAATAAGGCAACATAGAGAAAAGAAAATAATAAGGAAGATTGGATGTGGAGAGAGCAGAGTGCCTGAAGAATGGCTCCTTTGTGTATGACACATCCAACAACAACTTGGGCTTATTCCTCACAGGTGGCAGGACACCATGACCTTCCTGTGACATTGTGCCCTACATATATATTAATAATAAGGAAGAGAAAATACAGTCATAGAATATACTGAAAAAATTCCATGGATAAGTGGACCCATGCATTTCAAACCTGTGTTGTTCAGAATTTAGTTGTACTATATTTAATACTCCCCTCTTGGAGCCTTCCAATGCACATGAACATTAATGCATCACAACAAAGAAATATGATGGCTCTTATTATACCCAAAGTTTCTCACACTTGCTTAATCATAACACCTCCCCTTTTTAAAATGGAACATCCATTAATATCTTGAGGGATTGGTATTCCAAAGAACATATTTTAACAAAACACTGCTTTATATTTCTCAATCATTTTTTTATAAATTTGCCTGTATAGAGAAGTGATATAACTAATTTCAAACTGAAATAATTTTGTTTGTAAATTGCTTTGAGATCATTATAGTAACTGCAAATCTTTATATATCGCCATTCATTAGTTTAAATAATTACATCTTAATTTTATTTTCAGTTGATTTTCTTTACCTATTATATTATGGATGGTAAATTTTTTAAATAGGAATTATGGGTTGTATATAGGAAAAATATTTCCAAAGAGTCATTAATTTTTTATTTGTTTGTGAATGCAAAGAAGTCAATGTAGGGAGCTACATATTGAATTTATGGTGCTGTTTTTTCCCCTCTTAGGTGATTATTCGTGAATTGGGTGGTATTCCAATCGTTGGAAGCAAAATCAAGGATCCCAACCACAGTATTAAAGAGAAGGCTTTAAATGCACTGAGTAACCTGAGTGTGAATGTTGAAAATCAAATCAAGATAAAGGTAAGCTATCTAAAATCACAAATGTGTAAGGTTATTGATAAGTGAAAGCGAAAATAATAAAAAGGTCTATAATAAAATTTTAGTTGACTATCCTTTATAATGTTATGGCCAAGAATTACCCTTTTGTCCCAGCTTTATTGAGATATAATTAACATATAACATTGTGTGAGTTTAAGGTGTAGAGAGTGTTGATTGGATACATATATACGTTGCAAAATGATGACCACCATAGTGTTAGCTAATACCTCCATCATTTCACATAGTTACCTTCTTTTTCCTATGGTAAGAACATCTAAAATCTATTCTTTTAACAACTTTCAAGTATATATGGGCTATTGCTTGCACTATAGTATTACTAACTATAGTCACCCTGAATTCAGTACTTAGATCCCCAGAATTTATTCATCTTATAACTAGAAGTTTGTACCCTTTGACCAACATCTCCCGATTTCTCTCACCCACAGCCCCTGGCAACCATCTGCTACTCTGTTTCTATGAGTTAGGCTTTTTTAGATTCTGTATATAAGTGAGATCATTCAGAATTTGTCTTTCTCTGTTTGACTTATTTCACTTCATCTAATGTCCCCAGATTCCATCCATGTGGCAAATGGCAGTATTTCCTCCTCTTTAATGGCTGAATAATATTTCATTGTATATATCACATCTTCTTTATCCATTTGTCAACAGACACTTAGGTTGTTTCTATTCCTGGTTATTGTGAATAATGCTACAGTGCGCTTGGGGTTATAGCTTTCTCTTCGTGATAGTGATTTCTTTTTCTTCAGATAAACACTCAGAAATGGAACTGCTGGATGGTATGGTAGTTCTATTTTTAATTTTTGAGGAACCTCCAAACTGTTTCTGTAATGGCTGCATCAGTTTTCATTCCCACCAACAGTGCACAGGCATGGTTTTTCTCTCCATTATTGCCACTTTTTTGTTTGTTGGTTGATTGATTGATGATTTGTTGATTAAAGTCTTTTTAATCCTCACCTGAGAATATGCCTTTTTATCAATTCTAAAGAGAGAGGAAGGGAAAGGGAAACAGAAATGTCGATTGGTTGCCTCACACATATGATCCAACTGGGGATTGAACCAGAGACCCTTCTGTGCACAGACAGTGCTCTATCCTTGGAACCACTGGCCAGGGCTATTGATTTATTAATGATAGACATTTATTAATGATAGTCACAAGTGTGAGATGACATCTCATTGTGGTTTTGATTTGCATTTCCCTGATATTTAGTGTTGAGCATCTTTTCATGAATTTATTGACCATGTGTCTCTCTCCTTTGGAATAATGTCTGCCCACTTTTTAAGGGGTAGAATAAGGTAGAGGAAGGAGGTCTAAACCAGCCAGTAAGAGGTGCAATGAATTTTTGAATTTGGGGATTCAGTTTAATCCAAGTAGTAAAGGAACCAGGCAAGAGTCGAATAACATCAAAAGATAGATACAACAAATTAGGAAATTATGTTAATTCAACATTTATTGAGCTCCTGATCTGTGGTACAGAGCTAAAAAATGAACATGATTAACATCTTTTTTAAGAAAGCTAGAAGGAAAGATAAGGTAACTTCATAAAGCTAGACGGAAAGATAAGTAATCAAGACAGAACATGATGAAGTACTTTAAGAAAAAATGTAACTAAAAACATCTTTGAGTACATAGAAAGGGGAGATCTCATCAAAGTTTCTGTAAAAGGTAGATTACAACCTGGCTCTGAAAGTTTTCTACAAGTAGAGTTGGGGAGGAGGGAATTCCAGGAGAAAGGAATAAGGTAAAGTGGGCACAGGTCCAGGAATACCTGAGCTGCCCATTTGGTAATCTCATTGCTAGAACTGAAATGGCAAAGGTTCAGAGAACATAGGGAGGTATATGCCCAACACATTTTAGGAAATGCTTTCATATACATCACTATCTTACATAAATATGACATAGAGCTAAGGAAATGCAGTGTTTTTCTTAAAGGAATGATGTGTGATGAAATTGTGACCCAAGAGAGCCAGTTGACTTCATTTAGATCTTGAAACCAGATTAAAAATTTAATCTCTCTTTGCTTTACTACCATTGCTTTAGTTTTTGTGGTATTTATTTATTTATTTATTTATTTTTTAATAAATCTTTATTACGATTATTACAATTGTTCCTCTTTTTTCCCCTTATAGCTCCCCTCTACCCAGCTCCCACCCCACCCTCTGCCCTTACCTCCTCCCCATTGTCCTCATCCTAGATGTATGATTTTTGTCCAGTCTCTCCCTGCACCCACCTCACCTCTTTCCCTCTGAGAATTGTCAGGCCACTCCCTTTCTATGCCCCTAATTCTATTATATTCACCAGTTTTTTCTGTTCATCAGATTTTCAATTCACTTGATTTTTTAATTCACTTGTTGATAGATATGTATTTGTTGTTCATAATTTTTATCTTTACCGTTTTCTTCTTCTTCCTCTTTTTAAAGAATATCTTTCAGCATTTCATTTAATACTGGTTTGGTGCTGATGAACTCCTTTAGTTTTTTCTTATCTGTAAAGCTCTTTATCGGAACTACAATTCTGAATGATAGCTTTGTGGGTAATCTTGGTTGTAGGTTCTTGCTATTCATCACTTCAAATATTTCTTGCCACTCCTGTCTGGCCTGCATAGTTTCTGTTGAGAAATCAGCTGACAATCGTATGGGTGCTCCCTTGTAGGTAATTAACTATTTTTCTCTTGCTGCTTTTAATATTCTCTCTTTGTCTTTTGCTCTTAGCATTTTAATTATGATGTGTCTTGGTGTGGTCCTCTTTGGATTCCTTTTGTTTGGGATTCTGTGTGCTTCCTGGACTTGTAAGTCTATTTCTTTCACCAGATGTGGGAAGTTTTCAATCATTATTTCTTCAAATATGTTTTCAGTGTCTTGCTCTCTCTCTCTTCTTCTGGCACCCCCATAATTCTGACGTTGGCATACTTGAAGTTGTCCCAGAGGCTCCTTACACTATCTTCACCTTTTTGGATTCTTTTTGCTTTTCCAGTTGAGTGTTTTCTGCTTCTTTGTATTTCAAATCTTTGACTTGATTTTTGCATTCCTCTAGTGTGCTGTTATGTCTCTGTATAGTATTTTTTATTTCAGTCAGTGTATGTTTAATTTCTAGTTGGTCTTTTTTCATATCCTTTTGGGTCTTGCTAAATTTATCCATCTTTTCTAGGAAATTCTTAAAAAACTGTATAACTGTGGTTTTGAATTCTATATCCAGTCATTTGCTTTCCTCCATTTCTTTCATTTGTGATCTGTTCCTTTGTCTTTGCATTTTCACTGCTTCCCTGAGTTGGTAGAGTAGCTTTGTGTGCTAGTTGTCCTATATGACCCAGTAGCTCCACCTCCCCAGTTACATGAGGTGGACACTCTTGGTGCATCCTTTTGTGGACAGTGTGTTCAGCCTTGTTGTAGTTAAGTCTTGATTGTTGTTGGTATCACTGGGGGGAATTGACCTCCAAGCCAATTGGTTGGGAGGATCAGCTGTGTCTGTGCCTGGAGAACTTCTGTGCTGGACTCAGCCTTAAGACTTGCAAGATTACAACAGCCTCTGTGCTGCACTTGCATGTGGTGGAGTCTCAGGGCTGAGCAGACAGCCTTGACTTCCCGTTAGCCCTGCCCTACACAGCAGCCCCTGGGTCTCAATGCCCCTGGGTAATTGCTGCAGTCCTCTCTGTGCGCTCGCGCGCCTCCAGACCTCTGCCTTTCTGGCTCCCCTGAGTTTCGGTGTGCTCAAGGGACCCGTATGAGTCTGGTTCCCCAGTGTCTCACCTGAAACTGATGTTGAGTGCAGTTAGACCTGTATTTCAGTGTATTTGGGAGGTTCTGTTTTGTTCCTGCTAGAGAAAGCCAGCCGCACAATCAGCAGTCCTCTTTGTGCGCACCCCCAGACCTCTGCTTTTCGTGGCTCTCCTAAGTTTCTGTGCACTCCTCCCTTTTCACAACAGTCCAGACTCCCCCCATATGAGTCTCACCCAGAACTGGGGTTCAGTGCAGTCAGGATTTTCCGTCTCCCTCCTGCTAGAGGGAGCCAGCCAGACCCTCCACCACCTGTCCTCTCCGCGTGCATGTCTCTGTACCTCAGCTTTTTACAGCTCCTCTGAGTCTTTGTGAGCCCTTTCTTTACTTCTAGTTGTAGAATTTTCACTCAGCCAGCTTTCCTGTGGTTCTGGATGGTGTCTATTTTGTCTTTTAGTTGTAATATGAAATTGATGTATGAGGCAGCAGTTTAGGTGTTCACCTATGCTGCCATCTTGGTTTTCTCCCTCTTTGTAGTATTATTTAAATGTTAAACTTCTTAGCATTTATATTAGAAATTTTTGTTACCAGTTAGAATGTTTGGTGGAGTTCAGAGTAGTTGGGTGAATATCAATTATCTGAGAGAGATCATTTTTCCAAGGTGGAAAGACCATTGCCAGACATAGAAAATAGAATTTAAAAAACCTTCCATCACACTGGGTTTAGTTCTGTTATGTGTGAAATAGGACTACTGCCAGCATTGCATTATTTTTTGCCAGTGGTGGTTAACAATATTATGAAGAAGTAGTTCATATATGTTCCCCTAGGCCTATGTGAATCTTGGGCCATATATAGTTTTGCTTATTTTTGATAGGACTAACTATAAAGCAAAATTCTATTTTACTCTCCCCCCCACCTTCTTTACTTATTTTCTCCTAGACCCTACTGTGAAGGTGCTTAACCCATGGTTCAAACAGACTTCATTCCTACTTAATTCTGTTGTGCTCAGAACAGTTGACTCACTGCAGGAAGTTACTGTTCAGTAGAACTTTGGAGATTCTAAGATGCTCACTTTTTTCCCCCCACTTCCAGGTATACGTCAATCAAGTCTGTGAGGATGTCTTCTCTGGTCCCCTGAACTCCCCTGTGCAGTTGGCGGGACTGAGGTTGCTAACAAACATGACAGTTACCAATGACCATCAGCATATGTTTACCAATTACATTACAGACCTGTTCCAAGTGTTGCTTTCAGGAAATGGAACCACCAAGGTATGAAGGAACGGTGATTACTTGAAGTACAAAAGCTATTGCATCAAGTTTATAAGATTGGAATTGAATTTTCAAGTCCTTCAAAAGAGAAAGTTAAAGTTTATTAAAAATCCTTACATGGGTCCAAGAAAATGAATTATTTTTATCCCCTAATATTGAATTTCAAAATTAACTTGTGAAAATAATATATTTTGCTTAATCAATAGATTGGTATTTATTTGGTTTTCTACACATGAGTTTATCTTCTACTGAAGGTAGCTTGCTTCCTCCCACCCCAATGCCAATGACATCTTGGTATCTTCGAGTGATAGTGCTGGTTAATTGAATTTTTGCTTACCTTGGGGTTAACAAAACATATTTTTGATTCAGCCATTATTGGTTGAAAAGTCTTTTTTTTTAATATATTTTATTGATTTTTTTTTTTTTTACAGAGAGGAAGGGAGAGGATAGTTAGAAACATTGATGTGAGAGAAGCATTGATCAGCTGCCTCCTGCACACCTCCTACTGGGGATGTGCCCGCAACCAAGGTACATGCCCTTGACCGGAATTGAATCTGGGACCTTTCAGTCCGTAGGCCAACTGGTTTTGGTGAAAAGTCTTTTTGATACTACTTTTAAGTTTTAGTAATGGATGTTTCAGTGCTTCTCTTTGACCTGTTACATAGACATAGAAAGGAATAGGTTGAGCTGAATTATGTAGAATCTCAAGAGACACCCTATGAAAGTTACTTGAGTAACGCCTCATACTAGTGTGTATTCTTATCAAGTGTTATTTTTCAAGAAATAGCATAAAAACGGAAGGCAGATTAATCAGAGTTTCTGGTTTGTTGGGTTGATCTATCAGTTTTACTGTATTAGTCTCTGTTCTCTGGCACAGTTGCATAAAAATGCACAAGCATTTTATTATTTGTTTGATTGTTTGTTTGTTTTTAAATTGTCACCTGAGGCCCTGACCAGTTTGGCTTAGTGGATAGAGTGTCGGCCTGCAGACCCAAGGGTCCCGGGTTTGATTCTGGTCAAGGGCATGTACCTTGGTAGCAGTCACATACCCAGTGGGGAGTATGCAGGAGGCAGCTGATAGATATTTCTCTCTCATTGATGTTTCTAACTCTCTATCCCTCTCCATTTCTCTCTGTAAAAAATGAATAAAATATATTTTAAAAAATAAATAAAATGAAAGATAAATAAATAAATTGTCACCTGAGGATATTTCCATTGACTTTATAGAAAAAGGAAGGGAGAAAGAGTGAAACACTGATGTGCAAGAGAAACTCTGATTGGTTGGTTGCCTCTCTACTTACCCCTACATGTGCCCTGACCAGGAATCGAGCTGGAAACCCTGTTGGTGCACAGGACATTGGTCAACCAACTGAGCCACACCGGCTGGCAAAATGCACAAGCATTTTAGAATAACTGATGTGAAGCCAGACTCCAAATACTCAATGTCACTGAAATTATTTCTGAGGTTATTGAATTGTGATCACAGTAGAGCCTCATTATAATCCTTTTAAAGGCATTCAAAATTAAATACAATAATCATATTAGTAATATTTTAACAATATTGCTCCATCCATTGACAGTTTCCAAAATGCATGCACCCATCACCATCTCTGTCTCTCCAGAAGATCAAAGTAACTTCTAGTCCCTGGGGCCCTGTAGAAACTCCCTTCCCTCGCCCCCGCAGCTTGGCACCTGTAGGAAAAATCTTTCTTCCGCCTCTCTGCAGCTGCCTAACCCAAAACCCCAGAGGAACACTTGAGTTCAGAGCCAGGCGAGTCTGACCTTGAGGCTATAAAGATCTGTCTCAGACTTGGTCTATGTTTTAATATATTTTATGACTTTTTAAAAGGTGACTCATGCCCTGGCTGCTGTGGCTCACTTGTTTGGAGCATTGTCCCATACACCAAAAGACTGTGGATTTGATTTCTGGTCAGGGCACATACCTAGGTTGCAGATTCAATCCCTGGTCAGAGCGCATATGTGAGGCAACCGCCGGTCCGTGTTTCTCTCTCTAAATAATAAAATGTGTCTTTGGATAAGGATTATTAAAAAAAAAAAAAAAGGTAACACACACCACAATAGTATGTCCTATTTCTGTTTTTCCATTACTGTGCCTAGTACAATATTTCTGGAATAGAAAATTGGCTTTTTTGGTCTGTCTGGGAATCTAACCACCAAACCACCAATTAGAACATTGTTTTTCTCCTTAAAAAAAAAATTAAAGTTTCAACTTACAAACTAACTTTTGGAGAGTAATCCATTTTTAAGTGGGAAATTGTATCCATGTTAGATATTTTCTTAGTAACCACCAAAATGACTTTTTTTAAATCTTATTTTTAATACGTGATCTCACTGTACTATAATACTGATTCATAACTAAATATAAATAGTGGAAGATTAATGTACATAAACTGCTCCATCTACAGTGAGAGCAAAGAAAACTTAATGGCTTAAAGGAAATGACCCAGAGCCCCCTACAAGATGACACATGTGATAAGAGACAGAGATTTAATGTGGTTTCAAATTGAAATACATACTCTATTATGTTCTTTGGTGTGGTTTGTTTCTGTTTTCCATGTCATCTGTCTTCTACAGAACATAGCAATGTGGAATTTTAGTTCAGGATACTATATGCTGCTGCAGTTATTCCTGGTTGTAAATCTGCCCTCATTGACAGCTAAAGGGCCTTTTAGATTGTGTTGACTTCATCCAGGCTTATTTCATAGTGTTGGGGCCATCCTATTTCAGAACTCTTGACCCAGTTTTCTTAATCAAACTTCAGTGAACGCCAAAACTGGTTTGGCCCAGTGGATAGAGCATCAGCCTGTGGACTGAAAGGCCCCAGGTTCGATTCTGGTCAAGGGCACATACTTTGGTTGCGAGCATATTCCCAGTAGGAGGTATGCAGGAGGCATCTGATTGATGTTTCTCTCTCATCAGTGTTTCTAACTCTCTATCCCTCTCCCTTCCTCTCTGTAAAAAATCAATAAAATATATTTAAAAAAAAAAAACTTCAGTGAAGTTGGAGACAAGTGTTTATTCCTAATACTTTCTATCAGTGTCGCTGGCAGCCAGTTGGGCCACCCAGACCTGACAGTGACTCCAGGAAGTGCACTAAAGAAAAAGGTCGGATATCGTCTTTGCTCTTTCACTTTAAGAGGCTGTAATTTTACAAAGGATGTCTGTTTGGAAAACATGATCTCACCAATACAAGAAATTATTACCCGTGGTTTCCAGTGGGAGTGCAGTAGGCAGATAGGACAGTAGCTTTTGTTTTTACCTTGTTTTCTTCTGCACTGTTGTAAATTTATCAGGATCATTAATTTTATTTTTAAAAATTTAAAGGAAAATTTTAATATCAATATTTCATACAGTTTTCCACTGTATAATTTTTAATAGTTGATTAAAAAAATAAAATTAAGCAAAGGCATATATCCTCCTCCTTAATTAACAAATTAGTATGTTCAAAAGAATATATGAATATGTAAGATTTATATCTATACTAATAAATGGGTAATATGCTAATTAGACTGGGAGACCTTCCAGACAAAGCCATGGTGGCGGGACCGAGGTAGAGGCATTTAGGGGTGATCAGGCCAGGAGGGGAGGGCAGTTGGAGGCAAGCAGGCTGGCGGGGGGAGGGGCAGTTGGGGGTGATCAGGCTGGTGGGGGGGGGAGTTGGGGGAGAGCAGGCTGGCAGGCAGAGTGGTTACGGCAATCAGGCAGGCAGGTGAGCGTTTAGGAGCCAGTGATCCCGGATTCTGAGAAGGATGTCTGACCGCCGAAGGGTCACAGATTGGAGAGGGTGCAGACTGGGCTGAAGGAATTTTTATGCACTAGGCCACTAGCAACTTTTTGACATTTGGCTGGTAGCTATGACACACACTGATCACTAGGGGGCAGACACTCAGTGCACAGGCATGGAAACATGGAACAGACTGATGAATCTCAGAGGGAAGGGAGAGCAGGAAGAGATTAACCAAAGATCTTATATGCATAGTAAAGGCCCAGTGCATGGATTCGTGCACTGGTGGAGTTCCTTGGTCTGGCCTGCGGGCATCGGGCCAAAACTGGCAGTCCAACATTCCCTGAGGGGTCCTGGATTGTGAGAGGGCGCATGCCAGGCCAAGGAACCAGGACTTTAGTAGCTTCATAAAGACCAAGGAGGAAATACCAAAACTTAATAGTGATCATTTCTGGTCATGGAAATATGGGTGAATTCCCTTTCTGTGCTTTTCTATCTTCTTTGCTAATACTCTCTAGTAAACTCATAATGCCTTTGTAATCAAAGAAAGTTTTATAAAATACACATCCGGTTCCTTTCGGGTGTAGTGGAGAGCACATTTGTCACTGTTTCCTGACTTCAGAATCCCCTCCCTCCTCCTCACTGTCATTTCAAGTATCTTGTAGAAAGTACTTTTACTTGACCTTTTCTTTTTAAGTAGGAATTCTATTTTAATTTTTTTATTGCTAAGTTTTCAGTTATAAGTGATAGGAATGCTGATATTTTAGCTACTTGCCTATAAGTTAACATTTATTTGCTGATTATTTCTATTACTGCCTATTTAAATTATTGTAAAGCATTTTTCACATTAAAAAAAGTAAATTCAAAGGTTCATTGTGACCTACTAAGAAGGGCCATATTGTTATTTATTTATTCTTGGTAACCAAATTGTTTTTAAATTTTCATACTTTAAATAGAAATAAACTGAGCTTTAAAAGATTCCTTTCTTGTTCCAAAAACCGTATTTCACCTAACAGTAATCATAATACAATTTATGTAACACATGTTAAACCTACCATGTGTTATATATGCATGTAGGTGGGAGTGAATAGTCTTCACAATTTTCTCCCTATCTCCCTAACAAGGTAATTGGAAAAATTTGGTTTAAATAACAAAAGTGCTCTGAGACCTTTGTCAAGTTTGGCAGGGCAAGAGGAGGTGTAGGTAGGGAGGGAGCAAGCAATCCCTTTTACATAAGATGAATTGAGAGCCTCCACGGAGTAAGAGAATTTGAGCTAGACCTTGAAGCATAAGCAGTGCTTTAAAATGTGACATGGCAAGAGGACGGGGAGAGGAAAAATTCATGCCAACTAAGTCTGCCAATATTGTTCTTATTTCAGGTTCAAGTTTTAAAGCTGCTGTTGAATTTGTCTGAAAATCCAGCCATGACTGAAGGACTACTTGGTGCCCAAGTAAATAGCTTACATGTTTGTTTTGTAAATATATAAATATGTAGATTTGGACAGATAGGTCTGGATGGATTTATCCCTTTTAAAACACTAACAGGGATCTCTGAGGAACAGTATTGTGTTATGTTTTTTCTTTGGTTCTTTTTGTCTATATGAATTTCTCAAAATTTTTGTAAGGAGCATATTTTACTTTTAAAATTTGTTATTCAAAAGGTCTCCTAGTAAAAATAAATAGTAATTTTTCTGTCTCCACCCAATTTGGGATATACTTATATCATCACATCTTTACACTTGACTTTGTTATGCTCCATGTATCTCTTATCTACTGAAACACTAGTATGAAAGGAGTTCCCAGGACGCACCTGGTGCTGCGCCGAGTGCTGATACTCCAAATGCGTACAGGATGACATAGTGCTTGTCCTCATGGAGCTTACAATGTAGGGAAGAGACAAAAATATGTAATAGGAGAACAAGACAATTAAAAGATAAGTATTCTGAAGGAAGCAAGATGGTGCAGAGTTAGAACAACCTCAGCTCCTGTGGAAAGAGACTGTGCTCAATTCACCTGCTCATCCTGGGCCCTGTGGCATGTGTGCAGTAACTGTTTGATGGGTGAATTGATGAGGTCCCGTGAAGACTGTATGATGGATCTTAAAAAAGGAAATGAGTGTTTTCACAAATGATTATATTCTAGGATTCCAAGAAAATCATATTTTTTAGCTAAAATAGGAAACCTTTTTTCCATTAGTAGACAGTGTGGGGGTACATAAGATTTTGCAATTATACAATCTTAGGGATAATGTTCAATGGTAAGATTTTAAAAATGTATTCAACAGCTTTAAAATGTGAAAATATACATGAAAAATGTTTTCATATGTTAAAATAATACATATTGTTTCCTTTTTCAGGTGGATTCATCCTTCCTTTCCCTTTATGATGGCCACGTGGCAAAGGAGATTCTTCTTCGAGCTCTTACCCTATTTCAGAATATAAATAACTGCCTCAAAAAGGAAGACCACTTAACTATTCAGCCTACTTTCACTCAAGGTTCATTGTTTTTCCTGTTATATGGAGAAGAATGTGCCCAGAAAATGAGAGCATTAGTTAATCATCATGATGCGGACGTGAAGGAAAAGGTAACAATAATACCCAAATTCTAACTGGTAGGTCATACTTTCTAAAGAGTAATGCAGTCTGGAAGTAAACTTCATCTTCTTTACAAAGGGATTCTTCCAGCTGCTGAATTTAAACAGTAAATATCAGATTTCATCATTTCCACAGCTAGAACTTGCCATGGTCTTCTGATATATTTTGGACCATTTTATTGATACCAAACAAATATAACAGCTTATTCTGAAACATTTATTTCCTTTTATTTTGCTCTTTGCTGAGCTACTTTAATTATTTCTTCTACCTGAAGTGACAGTGACCTTTTTATATGTAAGCTACTCTTATGCTGTTTGCTGTGATTAGTAGTTACTCACCTGAGAGAGCATTAGTATGTGATTGACTTTTCTATGTTCAGAACTGCCGTAGGAATGACCTTTTTTAGTAGCAATGAGATCCTATGCTCTTAAGTCCACCTGCCAGTCTAGTCATACTGCTTTCGAAAATCTATTCTAATTATTAAAATCTATTCCAATCAATGAAAATGATAAACTTTTCAGAGAAGTGTTTCCTACTACTCACCCGCTCCCATTCAGTGTGCCAGCATGTAAAGATGCTGTTATAAAATACTGGGATCCATCTAAGTGCCCACATATAGGCAATTGGTTAAGTTAATCATCTAGTCTTAAAGAACTAAGTATGTCTGAATGTGCTAATGTGGAAAGACACCCATGAAATAAGAATGTTTTTAAATGAAAGATATTTAGGCTTATATATGGATAGCCACTTCTAATGATACTCAAACTCCTGGGGTGTGGGACTGTGAAATGAGGAAATGACTTTTCTATGTTCACGTTCTACTGTTTGAAATTTTTACTGTGGCATAAATTTTATCATAATTTTTTAAATAAAAAGGAAAAGTAACTCACAAGGTTATGTTTTCTCCTATTAATTGATAGTACTTTATTCATTAACTTTAATCCATATTTTACTTGACTAAAATTACATACAACATGTGAAAATTTTTCAGCTATTATCTTCAATATTTTTGCTCTATAAGCTACTATAACAATTCATTGATATATTGAAATTCAAGTTCACCACCACCATGCTTATTATTAAGTAAAAAATAAAAATGCAAGCAGAAGCTTTCCTACTCAAGTATTTCAGGCAAAGCTTTAATAGTACTTTAAATTCCATTGGTAAATACATGGATTTCCACAGGAAGTCAAAATCCTCAAACAGAAAGATGTATTTTCAGTTATCCTGATACAGAACTCAAACTTGGAAAAAATATTTTTCCAGTATGAAAAGGATTCAATATTGAGATGAAAACATGTAAATTTGTAAGTGGCTATAGTATTAATGTACATATGATGACATAATACTTTATCAGTGATGCAAACATAAGTATTAATTCCCTGATAGGATTTCTTTATAATAATTTTTTAATCTGCCTCATTATTTACTGAAAATATATATTCAAAATGCACACATTAAAAACTGGGCTTTGGATTCAATGTGCTTTAGTAGCACTGAATTATAAAACTGCCTCTTCTCTTCTTCTATTAGTTTGAATAAATAATCACATATTTTGAAAATCAGAGCATTGACCCTGAAATGTCAAAATGCTGGAGAAAGAGGGGGAGTCATTGTAACTACCCAGAAAGAATTATATAATGAAAATGCATAAGTATGTCTTTATCTCTATAGATGGCTTTTAGTAGGTGCGACTTCTAATTGGTGGTTCCATCTCTCGGGCAATGAGAACTGTCAGTGTTCCTCAGTTCCCACAGGAAAAAGGGAAACTTCAGTAATGTCTCACATTGGTAATGATGCCAGCTAATCAAAGAGGAAAATGAAATTGACTTAGAGGAAGAAGATTAAAAAGTATTGGGAAGTACATTAGTCTGGATGAAGGGAAGAGAATATATTTGTCTTATGCTTTTCAATTTTTTTTCATTTTGCAGAAAACCCTTCAAAATGTAGATATAAGTAAAAAATAAAATGGGACTAAACAGTGAGATTATATAAGGGAGAGAAGCTTAATGTACTTCTTAGTAATAAAACATCAAAGTAGAAAGAATGTGAGTGGTAATTAAAGCTTGTGAAGCAGACTAGAAATATGAGGCAGGCCCAATTAAGTGGAACTAGCACATAATTTAAAGTGCTTAGAGACCATCCGTTGGTACATGTGAATACAAAAATAATGTTAAGGCATTTGACAGAAGAAATCAACAAGAGGTGCTTAGCTTGTTTCGTAGAGCAGAGGTAAGAGATGAATTTTCCATTCAGCATGAAATAGCAAGGAAGGTGATCACAAAAACATTGGCTAGTATTAGGGTAACACAACTCAAAACTAATCCACCACAAACCTAACATCCTGATTTGCAACTGCTTGCTAAATGCTCCTTTGAAGTGAAAAAGTTTATGCTTATTCAGTTTTTTTCCTGAAGGTCCATTTTATTTATGGATAAATTTTTTGTGCTTTTAGTGCTCCCAAATCACATACGTTCACATACAGTATATACACAAACATTACACATTTCCTTTTGACCAGTTTGCATCTTTGTAGATATAAATGCTAAATTTTTATTAAGATCATTTACATTTGGTTTTGACTCTCCAATTTTTACAAAATAAATGAGATAAAGTCAATCCTCAGTATTTAGTGTCCTGATATATATATATATATCACACACACACACTGAAATCTGTAACAGGAACAATGCATTATCAAAAAAATTAACCTATTTCCAGCTTTCAATTCTACATGTAAGGGTATCCTAAAAAATCATTTTCTCCCTTATATTTTCAAAGTGCATTTTTTAAAAAATTCACTTATTTATTCATGGTTTTTGGAGGTAGCTCAAAATTCTCCTCTTGTTACATGAGGAAATGAGGCACAGTGACCATAGATGATTTGTTTCAATAACAGAAAAATCCTTGGTGAAATTAAGTGGCTAACTGTAGCATGCATATATATATATATATGCTACAGCACTGCTGCAGTAGCATTTGGTGTAAAAAATCTTTATTTGTTATGAATAAAGCTCATTTCACTGAGACTATAAATAACAGAATAGACCTCCAAATGTATCTAATTGGCACACTTAAGATGGTTCAGAGTAATCTAGTGACTTTAGAGCCCTTAGGACTGAGGCTCAGGTCAGCTGGTTTTCTCTCCTCTCTCCCTCTTTCTCTCTCTCAATATTAGTATTTTACACTGGTTTACTAAAAGTAGAATCATGCTGAGGGAATCATTTAATATAAAAATATGACATCTGAATAAGGTCAAACATAAAATATAAATCTTACTGACATATTGAGTTAGAGCTAAGAAACCAGAAAAATATGAGTGTACAGAGAATGAAATTTAATTCAAAGTGCATGGTATATTAACACTTAATATCTGCATTTATCTTTGTAAAATATTTCCTTGCAGCTATATTTGTGCTTAGCAGGTCTGACATTTGGATTAAAAATAGAACATTTCATATATCATATTCTTATAACCACACTCCCTTATTCTGTCAGAGCTTTTGATTTAGGGACTGTAGGCATGCAATAGAAATATACCATTTCTGTCTTTTTAAAAATTGTCTTTACAAATGTGACTTAGCCTAACTTCTATGTTTTTATGCTTTAAAATATATATCACTTAATATTTGGCATGTAAGCTACTCAGAGTAAGAAGTGCTATAAGCATGTGAGTCAATTTTATCATTAATGTGAATGTAAGAAATGTTTATATGAGCATATCTAGGTATATAGACAGGCTTGACTAACCCTGTAGAAGGACCTTAAGAACAGAACAGAATGAGTCTTTAAAATCAGTTTTAGCCAATTTATTACTTAACCCATACCTGAACTCTTTGTTTATATGAACTGGAAATCGTATTAGTAAAGTTTACATTAAAACAAACTTGCAAATGTAAAGGAAGTTTCCAAATGTAAAAAAATCATAATCATGAATTTCGTAGTCTTTCAAATTTATATCAAATTTATTTCATTAAAAGCTCCTGTGCTCATATTTATTCAAAGCTTTCATCATTGGTATGTAGGTATCTTGATTCCCCATGCTTCAAGACAAAAAAGTCTTCATTCTTAAGTCCATACCTTTCTAGGGCCTCATTCAGTTTCACTGGAGGCTCTAAGTAATGCTGGCAAAGGGCAGAGAGAGGAAAAAGTGGGAAAAGATTAACCATACATGTATTTGGGGGATATTTCAAATAAAAATTCAAACTAAAATGACTAACATGTCTATTTAAACTGGTGCCCCTTTCATTGAAGCATTAGCAAATGAGTTAATCACATTTTCTAATAAATACAACAGAGTTATTAATGTTAAGTCGATGGAAACAACATACTTATCAATCTATCCAAACGCCATGTTTGTCAAATTTGGTTCCAACTTAGACTGAACATCATTAAATTGCATGAAATCTGCTCACCATTTCACTACGTGAAATTTCAATCGAAACAAAATCAATGCCTAAGATAATATTAGAGAATTAAATATTACCAATATTTTTTTAAAATAGAAACTTATATTGTAGGAGTGTTATGTGTGTAAGCAAATGCTAGAGAAATCTTTCTGGCTGAAGAAGGGTTGTTATCCTCAAATCCCTAGCCATATATTGATACTGTAGTGTGCAGGGTGAAAGGACAGAAATATGACAGGTGGAATATCCCTTTGTGTGTTCACCTTTTCAATCTAAAAAAAGAAGTGAAGATAGCACACTGCTGCAGAATGTTTTAACCTATTAAATGTTTTCCAAATAAAATGAAGCCACCTGGATATGGGTTATTCTATCTACTGATTTAAAAGATATTAACAATTAAAAATCACCTCACCAGTTTTTCTCTTTTGGTTTAAATCTTTACATTGTATAATTGCTACTTTTCCCCTTTACTTCAAAGGGATTTCCTCCCATTTCAATTTTTAAAGCTTGTAAAATGTGGAAAAAAGCAAAATGCCTCATCTAATCACCACCGGGCAGTCTGCCTCCACCCTTCACACAATGAGCATCCTTTGAGCACCGTACAGTAGTCAGGCCAAGGAACCAAGCAGAACCCTAGAGCCTGCAGTCCAATACAGAGACAGATAAGAAATGAATAAATAAGAAAATAGTATCTAATCTGAGTGATTGACATATTCTGGGGACAAAACGTGGGCAAGTGTGGGTTGTGGAGGTTTCATTTTAAATACAGCGGTTCAAGAAGTTCTCTATGAGAAGGTGATATTTGAACAAAGACCTGCTGGGACAGAATGCACAGGGTTTTTGCAGGCGATTGTGAGGGCGGTGGCTCTGAGTAGGATGGGAAGCTACTCGGTAGAGGAGTGTCATGGTCTGATTCAGTGTGTAAAGGTCACTGCCCTCTGCAGTGTTGAGAACAGGCTATAAGGGACAGCATGTAGCATGGAAGGCGATGAGAAATGGTCAAAGTCCTAATATAACTGAAAGGGTAAGCTGACTGCATGTGGGGGAAACTGGGTGGAGGGAAGATATGAGAGAAAGAGAAGTCAAGGTTTTGGCCTGAGCAACTGGAAGGAGGATTTGCCATTTACTGAGAAATAAATTTGAGGGAAGCTCAGAAAGTTTGGTTTTGGGCTTAGATTTTGGTACCACTGTTAAGAAGACAGTTGGAAATATAAATGTGGATTACGGGAAAAACCTGAGCTACAGGGGGATGGTTGATAAGTGGTATTTAAAGCCATAAGACTGATGAAATCTCCACAGGAGTAACCAGCTAGAGAAGTCCCTGAGCTGAGTCCTAAGATACTGTTTAGAGGAAGCATAATGAGGAATGGCAGCAGAGACTAAGAAAGGGACAGCAGGGATATACTAGAAAAATGAGGAAAGTTTTCTGTCTTTAAAATGCACAGGTTTGGCCCTGGCTGGTATGACTCGGTTAGTTGGGCATCATCCCATAAACTAAGAGATCACAGATTCAATCCCCGATAAGAGACGCACAGGAGGGAGCTGATTGGTGTTTTTGGTTTTTTTATATATATTTTATTGATTTTTTTTACAGAGAGGAAAAGAGAAGGATAGAGAGTTAGAAACATCGATGAAAGGGAAACATCAATCAGCTGGCTCCTGCAGCACCTCCCACTGGGGATGTGCCCGCAACCAAGGTACATGCCCCTGACCAGAATCGAACCTGGGACCCTTCGGTCTGCAGGCCAATGCTCTATCCACTGAGCCAAACCTGTCAGGGCTGATTGGTGTTTTATTCTCACATTGATGTTCCTCTCTCTTCCTCTCCCTTCTCTCTAAGAATCAGTTTTTTAAAAATGCACAGGTTTGCCAAAACCGGTTTGGCTTAGTGGATGGAGTGTCAGTCTCCGGACTGGGGGATCCCAGGTTCGATTCCGGTCAAGGACATGTACCTTGGTTGCGGGCACATCTCCAGTGTGGGGTGTGCAGGAGGCAGCTGATCGACGTCTCTCTCTCATAAATGTTTCTAACTCTCTATCCCTCTCCCTTCCTCTCTGTAAAAAAATCAATAAAATGTATTTTTTTAAAAATGCACAGGTTTGCTAACAGTTATTGACCATACACAGGTTTCTTTCTCCCCCCCTTGCTCACTTCCAGGTTAATGGCTATGTTTAGAGGGTCAAGAATGCCTTTTCACTGAGTGCTGAATAATTTAGGTTTTAACTTATTACCAATAAAATGTAACTTTAAATCAGTGCCTTCAAGGCATTGCCTTTGAAAAATTATTTTCGTTTGCAATTTCAAAATGATGAAATTCTTCCCCACTAAAAAACAACTTGTTTTAGCCCCATCAGTGTGGCTCAGTGGTTGAGTGTTGACCCATGAACCAAGAGGTCACCAGGTCAATTCCCAGTCAGGGTACCTGCCCAGGTTGCCCCATTTAGGGCATGTAGAAGGCAGCAGATTCATGTTTCTCCTCTCCCTTCCTTTCTCTCTCAAATCAATAAAATCTTTTTTCTTTTTTTTAAAAATATATTTTATTGATTTTTTACAGAGAGGAAGGGAGAGAGATAGAAAGTCAGAAACATCGATGAGAGAGAGACATCGATCGCCACCTCCTGCACGCCCCACAGTGGAGATGTGCCCGCAAGCAAGGTACATGCCCCCGACCGGAATCGAACCTCAGACCTTTCAGTCCGCAAGCCGACACTCTATCCACTGAGCCAAACCGGTCTTGGCTAAAATCTTTTTTTAAAACCTTGTTTTGTTCATTTCTTTTCCCTGTAAGTCTTAGCCAACAATATAATTACATAATCATCGTGCACTAATTTCTTTGGTAAGCTATAACTCTGGTTATAAGCTATAACTTAATATGGATTTTGATGCTAAAATATCTGAGTTTCTTCATATCTGAGTTTCTTGGCTGTTTCAAACTATCTAGAAGAGGGGTTGGGGAACCTCTTTTCTGCCAAGGGCCATTTGGATATTTATGACATCATTCATGGGCCATACAAAATTATTGACTTAAAAATTAGCCTACTATAATTGGTCAAACATTTAATTAACTTGTTCCTAATGCCTTGGCAGGGCCAGACCAAGTGATTTCACAGGCCTAATATGGCCCTAGGGCTGGATGTTCCCCACCCCTGATCCAGAAGATAGGCCCAGAAGAAGGGCCTAACTGAGCTTACGAGTGACTGGAAGCTGTCTCAGTGGGAGCACTTCAGTCCTGCAAGAGAGAGAAAAATACCCACGGCCCTGGGGCCAAACAACTGTATAAAGCAAGACAGTCTAGTCGAGGAGAGTAAGAGTAAGTGATGGAAGCAGAAGCTCCCAGCTTCAAGCCAATAAGGACCAGGAACCGCCTAAGACAACTCATACATTCCCATTTAAGGGTTATGCTTTATGATCTATTCCAATAGAAGATAAAGACCCTGGTCATTTAAAAAGTTAAACGTATGTTTTGTAATGCTTGAACTATGTTTCCCCAGAACTGAGTTGTTTTATTAAGTTTTAGGGCTTAAATACATCATCTAGAAAATTTACTCATTTCCTAGATAAATTAGATGTTGTTATATGCATAATTTCAAAGTGTTGCCAAGTTAAGAATGCCCTTAATCTGCTTATAGTAAACAGCTAATATATTTACTTATATGCAAATCGTTTTAAAGTGTTTACAAATCAGGCAAAATATCCTCCCCAAAAATGTTATTTTATAATTTAACAACTCATGGTTGTCCATTTTATGCAACAAATGTCAAAATGTGAATTCCAAATTGCTAAGTGAGTTTTTATTACATGTTTCATTAAGAAAGAAAGATGGAAGTTAGATTTTTAACAGAAATAATTCTTGAAGGCTAAATAATACAATAACTCATGAAGACTGGGGTTTTCTATCTTCTCAGTAAAGAGCACAACAATCACTGAAGTTAAAAATCTAGGTGACATCCCAGATTCCTCTCTGCACAGGTTTAATAAAATAATTCTAAGTCACTGGCATGTATTACATGTGGACCATATATGTGCATATATCTATATGGAACACACACATATGGAATAAGAAATGCCACCAAATATAGTGGTGTACCAGTATCAAACTTCCCCCCTTCTTCAGGTACAAAGACACATTCTTGTTCATCCTCCTCATCCCTGTGGTCATTCATTCCACTCTATCTCCCAACAGTGTGGTTTAGGATTATTGCATCACGATAAGGGCATTTTGAGTGGGGGAATGAGCAGTGGGAAGGCACTGGATTAGGTAATTCTGGAACAAGCTGTAACCTAGGGAAAGGGCAGGCCAAAAACAGGACAGAAAGGGAGTGCTTCACACAGCATGAAAACGGTTCCTGCCCTGAGATGTGGAAGATGCCACAAAAAGCAAAGTAGAAGCCAACCAACCATTTCTAAATTTTGCTTAGGGCAGGTACTGGATCCAGGAAAGAAGGGAAAGCTTTCTTCTATCTTGCTTGATTCCAGAACTGGTAGTAGCTAAATTCTAGGGTTCTGCTACCTTAAACAAAAAAAAAATCAGTTCTTGCCAAGACCGGTTTGGCTCAGTGGATAGAGCGTCAGCATGGGGACTGAAAGGTCCCGGGTTCGATTCGGTCAAGGGCATGTACTTTGGTTGCAAGGCACCAAGGGGACATGCAGGAGGCAGCTGAGAGATTTCTCTCTCTCATCGATGTTTCTAACTCTCCATCCCCTTCCCTTCCTCTCTATAAAAAATCAATTAAAATTTTTTTTTAAAAAATCAGTTCTTTACCTAGCCTGCGTGGCTCAATGGTCATGGTTCGATTCCCAGTCAAGGCACATGCCCAGGTTTCAGGCTTGATCCCCAGTGTAGGGCGTGCAATGGATGATTCTCATCACTAATGTTTCTATCTCGGTCTCCCTCTTTCTTCCTCTCTGAAATCAATTTTAATTTTAAAAAATCAGCTCTTCTATAAGTCTATGAGTAAAAGTACCATTTCTCCTAACATCTGGCACCTAGCAGACACTGAATCAATGTTTAACATTTCTAAAAAGTTCTAAGTTGTCCAGCCTTACTTTCTCCATTGCCCTCCATATGACATCCATACTCTGGCTGAACAGAATTCCTCACTATCACCAGGTGCTGCTTCCAATCCTACACTCTGCCCTTTCCTCTTGAAATGCCTTCTCATGGCCAAGTTCAAATGTCACCTCTCCCATGAAGCTCTCCCTGATCCCTCCAATCAGTAACTATCCCTAATTCTGAGGCCACTTACCCCTTTGACATCTGTTTTATAGTTATTATGTACACGTCTTACATGTTCTTCTAAAAGGAAAAGCTCCCTGAGAGAGAAGACATGATGTTCATTTTTCTGTTTCCCAAGACTACACTCATTTTTGTTAAGTAAACACATGCTTCATTACAGAAATAAGTCAAAAGAATAGCATGCAATGAGGGTTTTTTTACTATATAAATACTGTTTTACTAATTCATGACTTACTACTTCATGTGATGACTATGAACCACACAGGTTCTGATTCTAGTTTGAACACACAATAGGGAGTGATATTGCCTGAATCTTATCATAGATCAAACACACCAGTTATTTTTATCAGAGACTGACCTCATTTGCTAAGGCAAAAGTTCCCCAGTGAATGGCCACAGATTTCTTTGTTTGAACATCAATGTGAATCCTTACAGCTTCTTCTGGGTCCACATGCTGGTATTTCATAAACCACCTGATGAAACACAGCAATTTATTAATTCAAGCCTTTGAAATATATAATGACTGTTTCATCTAATTAACCTTTAAGATTATGCACAGGAAAAAAATCACAGGCAAAACCATCTCTTATAAGTCTACTTTTCTTCAGGAAAAACGCAAAAATATTTCATGTACAAACTGCTATACGATAGATAAGTCTCAAGCAAAACTCTCCTTTGAATAGTAAGGTTTTGTGCTATGTGTATTTTGATTTTATTGATAATTTATTCTGAAAATGACTTACTGTTACTTTAAAAAGTAGATAGTTTGCAATCCTGGTATGAATCAAAACAATGGGAAAGAATTAGAAACTAAAAGTCTACTTGCAAAAGAACATGAAAAACTTGCTGAAACAAATTTTTAAAAAGGGGACTTATGTAATACTTTCAACAATAAAGATTTAAATAATAAAAAGAATTAAAGAAAAAAGACTTGCTAAATTGAAAAGCCAACAAAAATTCATATATAATATTTAAAGATTAGGAGAAAAAAAAGAAGAAACCTAATAACTACCTGAGGATTTTATTTAAACAGTATACAACTGACCAGTCTTTGGTTGGACAAGAAGACAGGGTTCATGAGGGGGATAATTAGAGTGTAGGAACACTGAAAGGCTGCCTAAGGCCTTGGAAAGAGCAGGGAACACTTTCAGGAGAAAGAATTATTTCTAATAAAAAGGGAAGTGTACTATCTACAGGCAAACCCTTTGCTTTCCTAGCCATTAGTTTAGAAGAGGAAAAGAAACATTGTCTTCACTATTTATATCCTGGGTCTGCTACTGCCCACTATTGCTGCAGTCAAGATGGATGGACAGGGACTAGCACAGGTGCTTCTACACTTTATGGAACACATCATGAAGCAGCTCATCCATCCCTTACAGCCAGAAGGTTGTTATCTACTATAGGAGCTGCAGAGCCTTCTGGGAGCCTAGAAACAAAGACACTGTTCTCAGCAACAGAGGAGAGAGGCACTGCTCGGCCACAGCTCCTGACACTCAGGATGCAGGGTGA
Organism: Lasiurus cinereus; assembly: GCA_011751065.1. Taxonomy (NCBI): domain Eukaryota; kingdom Metazoa; phylum Chordata; class Mammalia; order Chiroptera; family Vespertilionidae; genus Lasiurus; species Lasiurus cinereus. The sequence goes on from JAAGEH010000307.1 coordinate 31,356,068, forward strand.
GATGAGAACAGTTACTGGTGCTTCCATCCATTTTTTTAAATTCCTACTGCAAATCTAATAAACATACTTCTTTCTGCCTTCATGTGTATCTGAAATAAAGACTTACTCCAGTGCAAATGTCAAACAAAAACTCAAACTTCTAACGGCCTTGGATAGGAACATTCCCAAAGTAAGGATGACATCCCAAGCCTATTATTGAAAGTCATTTTTTGTGTGATCACTTTAAATATATAAAGTTTTGATAGATAACCTTATTTCTAAAACTGTTAATACTAAGCAGCAATTACACAGTAAAAGCTACCACAATTTACTTTTCTTACAGCAAATAATGTCCCCCCTGTCCTTTTACCTCAGTAACAAGACAGCTCCAATACAAGCAGAAAAAGGGAATTATACGAGTGACTTTATATAGTCTCATATACTAGTATAGGGTGTCCCCAAAAATGTATACTTTGAATAATTATTAATTCCAAAGGGTTAAATCTGAAAAGAAAGAAACAATTGAGCTATTAGCTGTTAAGTGTGTATACATTTTTTTAGACACCCTGTATATGATAAGTTTCCATTTTGCGACATATGAAAATTTATTTTCATAATTATAAATGAGATATTCTAACATTAAAGACATATATTGAATAAAGATCAATACATATTAAGTTGATTTGTAAACAGCTTGGATGAAGTTTTGGGAGGTTTTATTAGAACTCAGAATAAGAAGTGGGAAAGTGAAATTCAAGCCCTATTAATAATTTAAAATAAATTTTTTAAATAAGGTAAAAATATCTAGCCACTTAAAAGAAACTAAAAAGAAACATAAATGGGAGAAATGAGCATTAATAAAGACAGTTTAGTGAACTTAGAAAGTTAATTAAATAAGTAAAACAAAATCAGATGGAAACCAATGATGAGGTTTGCTCAATGCACTGTGTTAAGGGTTGACTTCATTACTGTTACTTTTTATTTTCTCTTAACTTGTGCATATCAACCGGAGTTGACCACAATCTAACTGAATTATTTAAAATAACTTCTCTTTTCCTTAAATAGACAGGATTAAGGAAAACAGAAAAGTTCGTGTGACCTTTATCCATTCCAAAGACAGGTGATGAGTATGTAGGTTGGAAGGCAAGAGGTGAGTAATGCAACAATATCATTACCGGACTGCATTCAGTGCTGACTGAAATGAGACCAGCACAAGTGAGTCATGCTACAGGCCCACTCCTGGGAGAGCTTTGGAACGAGGGTGTATTCTAGCCATGCAGCAAAGAGTGGTTACAGAAGGAGAGTATCCTCCAAGTGACAGGAAGAACAAGAGTTAAGCCTGCCCTAACCGGTTTGGCTCAGTGGATAGAGTGTCTTCGGCCTGTGGACCGAAGGGTCCCAGGTTCGAATCCAGTCAAGGGCATGTACCTTGGTTGTGGGCATATCCCCAGTAGGGGGTGTACAGGAGGCAGCTGATCGATGTTTCTCATCGATGTTTCTAGCTCTTTATCCCTCTTTCTCCCTTTCTCTCTGTAAAAACTCAATAAAATATATATTTAAAAAAAAGAGGCCTGATACTGGCTGATTGGCTTAACTTCAGCCAAAATGGTGTGTGAACTTCTGGGCTAGGTACAGAAATTTTTTTGTTGGTAATATAATTTCTGGTTTGGAATAATTATGTAACTAATATGATTGATTATTTAAAAATTTTAATTGTATCTGACCTACTAACCCCAAACCAATGTATAACAAAATCCATCAATAAAATAAAATATTACATGGTATCACAAAATCATGACTACTTTACTTTGACGTTCAGTTAGCTTATTCTGGTATAACAATATTGGGAATATTGTTTTTTTGGAAGCACGCGTACCTTGGTGCATATGCTCCAATGGGAATAGCTGCAAGGTCAAAAGGTCCGAATCTTCTTCCTATCTCTTCAAAAGCAGGGCAATAACCAGTGTCTCCTGCGAAAAAAAAACGATTCCAAGGGCCCAACACAGACCAGCTGCCCCACAGAGCCTTGTTGTCATCCAATAGAGTCCTTTTACACCAGTGCTGGGAAGGTGTAAAGACAAAGGTGACCTTGTCATGTCCGGGGACACAATTCTCCTCCCACCAGTCCAGCTCGATCACGTTCTCACAGCCACATTTCTGCATCCAGTCGAGGAGACCCAACGGCACAAACCACCTCAAGTCATTACCAAACCGCTCGTTCAGAGAGATGACGGAACTGTAGTCCAGGTGGTCGTAGTGGTTGTGACTGATGAGGACCGCGTCTATGGGGGGCAGTTCGCTGACAGAGCACGGTGCATGCCGGAAACGCTTCGGACCCATGTGCTGCAACGGTGAAGCACGAGAGCTAAACATGGGGTCTGTGAGAAAGATGAGCTCATCCATTTCCACCATCACCGTGGCATGTCCCAGCCACGTAACTCTTAAGCCAGCTTCGCTCACTCCAGCTGCTTCAGAGTCATTGATAAAATACGGCTTAAGCACAGGGAGTTCTTTATCAAGTTCCTAAGTGTACAAAAAAGGAAAGCGGCCCTTAGAAAAAAAATTAAAAGGTCTTATGTCATCACAGGACATATTTGACATAAATAATGGAAAGAAGGGCTATTTGGGGAGAACTGAAGTCATTCAATAAATTTGCTGTTTTTGTTTTGCTCTTGAAAAGGCATTCTTCTTTCTGAATCTGCCACACTAATCATGACATTGTAGTAATGTAAGACACTCTTTACCCCAAATGCAGTAAACAAAGGGAAAATTAAATTGAAAACTGAGCACTGCTGAATGTACTAAATGTTTTCAAGGCTCTCTTATGTAAGTATTAGTGGCAGACAGCCCAGCTGCAGTCACTTCTGCCATTTCAGGTGGCTAGTGCATTTACTGCTTGTAAACCATCTCAGACACAGGTCAGTCCCTAAAACAGTAAAGAAAACTTGAAATCATTTATTTACAGATCTTGGATCTCAGATATGAATCTGACTTTCCTAGTAGAATTCAAATCAGAGCATGATGATGATTCCTGGGCGGATCACAACCATAGACCGTTCTCCTCGTTCTTTCTCTTAAGGTTTTCTATCATTGATCAAACCAAAGCAAAATAAGGTCCCTGCCTGAGATAAGCTGATCATTTGGGGGGAGAGAGGGAAGCAGATGTAAAATAACTACAACAGAATATGATATGTTAATCCTTTGGTTATTCTGCATTTTGCCATGGGTTAAGCAGCTGTGTTTTAGGGCCTCATGTAATAACTTTACCCCTACCTTCCACTCACCCCAGAAACATCTCTCAGTTCTCAGTAACAGGAAAAGCTCTTCTCTGGAGCAATTGGCTTTATGCACTGGACTGTGGCTTCCCTTTTCACTTTGATGAGGAAACTCGGAGAAAACGCTGAAGCTGCCTCCAGCATCGTGTGGGACATGATGGAACATATTTATATCCTAACTTTATTCTTGACTTTATTTTCCTATCCTCATAGTCCATTTGCTCTTATATGTTCATCCATCTGCTTTTACTGCAACATGTATTTTTATAAGCTGCTACAAATCAATTTGAAAAGGGTATGGCCCTGGATAATTAACTACAAGACATGCTATACAGCCTAATAGGAAGGAATGAAGAGCTCTGTTGCCACAGCATATCCTGTGTGAGTTCCTGAAGAATGATGAGAAGTTCATGAAGCAGAGAAAAGGAGGAAGGGCATTTGAGGTGGAGAAAGTGCCTAAGCAAAGGCAGAGCCAAACTGGCGTTTTGGGGGAAGGAGACAAATTAAATCTATAAAGGATCAGAATACAGTAAGAGCCCTGAATGCCATACTCTATGCAAAGACAATGAGAAAGCATCTTTCTTTTTTTTTAATTGATTTCAGAGAGGAAGGGAGATGAAAGAGAGAAGCGTCAATGATGAGAGAGGATTACTGATTGGCTGCCTCCTGCACACCTCTCACAACCTGGGAATGTGCCCTTGACCGGAACTGAACCTGAGACCCTTCAGTCTGCAGGCTGACACTCTATCCACCAAGTCAAACTGGCTAGAGCAGAGAAAGCATCTTAAAAATAAAAAAAGACATGACCCAATTTCTGTTTTGAGAAAATAGTGAAAATGATGACCTTGAATTGTGTCACAATAGCTGCCATGAGTGATGCAGACCTGAACAAAGGAGAGAGCAATGAGCAGAGACGAGAGGGCAGTTGGAGAAGCTGGTGAAGGCAAAGTGAGAAATCACTGAGAGGGTCTGACTGAGAAAAGGACCTGGACAGAAGAGGAGCAGCACCACTGGAGGACAACTCACACTTCTCTTAGCCAAACCCTAAGTCTTGCTTTCCTCATCACTAAAATGGGCATAATAATTATACCTATACTTCATGGCTGTGGGGACTGGCTTCTGGTGCTGGCACACTGTAAGCACTCCACAAGATTTCCAAAAGAAGAAAGCCCACCCCTGACAACCAATCAGGCACCAACCCTATGGATCTGGATCTCTTACAGTGTACTTGTTTCTCATAGTTACTAACCTTCCTAAGTAACATCCTGACACTTAAAAGTCCTAATTGCTTAACTGTCTTCCTGTCAACTCAGTCCATAAACAGCCACCTCAAAAGCTATCTACTTATGGTATAACTCTCTCCCCTGCTGAATAAAATCTTCACTGGCTCTCTACTGGCCCTCACCCAGCCTCTTTGGACTCCCCCGCCCCTTTTCCAGCTATTTCATTCAACTCTACACTGCTGTGTTCCAACTACACTGAGACCACTCTCTGTTCTCAGACTGAGCTGGAGAGCCCTACACAATATTGATCCCATTTCTCAGGTTGAATGTATTCCCTTCCATGCCCATGAGTCCTTAATCAAACTGCACACCCTTCATGAGAATATCCCTGGGTGTCCACTGCTGGAAGCAAGCGCTCCTGCCTCTCAACTTCATGCCACTTGGCGCATGCATCAGCTATGAATATTCTGTCTTATATCTTGATTAAATGTATACAGGATGTATCTTATATCTTATTCAACTCAGAATCACAGTGCCTGATTCAGTGATGAAACACATCTATACTAATAAAAGGGTAATATGCTAATTAGATTGGAATCTTCCAGACGTCATCGGACATCCTTCCTGGCAAAGCCAGGGGCACAGCCAGCCTGCAAACTTTCGGTAGCCCCAAGCCCTGGCCGGCTCCACTCCCAGTGGGGACTCCCACCCTGAACAGGGGCATGGCCAACCTGCAAACTGCCCACGGCTTCTCACCCAGGCTGGCCCTGCTCTGCAAACGGGGACTCCCCACCCTGATCCAGGGCCCCTTTCAGGGCAGGCCAGCCGGCCCCCACCCACGTACCAGGCCTCTATCCTATATAATAAAAGGGTAATATCCAAATTGACCCTAACAGCAGAACGACCAGAACGACTTCTGGACCAGTCACTTCTTGGTTTTTTTTCCCCATGGCCAGCGGCAGTGGGGGCAGGGCCGGGGAGCGGGCAAGAACAGCCGACCTCTCGGTCCCTTCCCCCAGCTGTCAGGCTCTGATCACCTGAAAGCGTACAGAGAACTGGGGATGGGTGGCTGTGGAGGGTGGGGTCGGGTGCAGGCAGCTGAGGAAGACGGTCCTGACCACAAGCCAGGCCTAGGGACCATACCCGCTCACAAATTTCGTGTACCAGACCTCTAATGCATTAATAAAATTAGTTGAATGAATGATAGGATGAATGTAAATTTTTCAAATCAGTTCTCAAAGTTAGTAATCAGGATTAGTGAATAATAATAAATACTATATAGTGTACTTATCAAGAATTAAGGAGAGCCTTAGCCCGTTTGGCTCAGTGGATAGAGCATCAGCCCACAAACTGAAGGGTCCCAGTTACGATTCCAGTCAAGGACATGCACCGGGTGTGCAGTAGGGGGTGTGCAGGAAGCAGCCAATCAATGATTCTCTCTAATCATTGATGTTTCTCTCTCTGTCCCCCTCTTCCTTCCTCTCTAAAATCAATATTTATATTTTATTTTTTTAAAGAATTGAGAAAAAGAGAATCAAGGAATATAAATTGAGTACCTACCATACGTTAGGTTTTATATTAGGCACATAATAATGATGATGAATTATCTAATATAGGGTGGGGCAAAATAGGTTTACAGTTTTGAGTTCACAAAACTGAGTTTATTGTTGTATTATTATTATTATATTATTTTTCATATGAACAACTATAAATGTACTTTTGCCCCATCCGGTATATCAAGTAATTTAGTGGAACACAAAATAAAATCACATCAACAACAGCTACCATTTATGGAATGCTTACTATGTGCTAGACACTGTACTAACTGCTTCATAAAAATTTTTAGTTTAATACCAACCACAATACTGGATGTAGATACATTAAGTATCTCCACTTTACAGGTGAAAACAAAAAATGAGAGAAGTCAGAATATTCATACAAGGTAACCCAGCAGCCAGCTTTTAAACACATTGTCTCTCACCATTATACTACTCCCAAATATTATCTCAGATGGGAGAGAATGAGGACACACGGAAGTTTTGGAAATGATGGGTATGTTCATTATCTTGATTGTGGTGATCATTTCATGGGTAGATACTTATTGTCAAAACTCATCAAATTGTACCTTTTGATTGTGTAGGACTTGTGTTATATATTTTTTTCTTATTTTTTTCCTTTGGAACTTGCATATTAATAAAACTATAAACAGTGTTTATGTGACATCATGTTTAAACAATACATCAAAATACAGTGGTACCTCGAGATATGAGTGCCCTAACATACGAGATTTTTGAGATAAGAGCCGTTGAGCGAGCAATTTTTGCTTTGAAATACGAGCAACATTTGAGATACAAGTAATCGCACGGATCAGCCGGCTGCACACGACCCACCAGTTTACCTCGACTCGAGCATCTCATAGTTTCCCACTCCTCAAGGTTACGGAACAAATTAAACTCGTATCTCGAGGTACCACTGTACCTATAACAAAATTCCCTGAAAACTGTTGAATTTTCTTTTTCCTGAGCTTAAAAAAATCATTTCAGGTTTATTATCTGGTATTATGCATTGACTCTTTTTTTTTTTTAATATATTTTATTGATTTTTTACAGAGAGGAAGGGAGAGTGATAGAAAGTCAGAAACATCGATGAGAGAGAGACATCGATCAGCTGCCTCCTGCACGTTCCACAGTAGAGATGTGCCTGCAAGCAAGGCACATGCCCCCAACCAGAATCGAACCCGGGACCCTTCAGTCCGCAAGCCGACGCTCTATCCACTGAGCCAAGCCGGTCTCGGCATGCATTGACTCTTGAAGGGAAACAAAACTTGAATTGAGCACCTCTGGCAGCCTTGACTTGTTCTCCAAAGTATTAACAGGTAAGGTCCTGAAAGAGCTGTCACAAAGGCCATCCTAGCTAATAAAGAGGGAATATGCAAATTGACCATCACCCGCCACAAAGATGGTGGCACCCAGTCCTCTCAGCCCCGCCAGAGTCCCACAATCCTTTCAGCCCAGCTTGGGGGGGAGGGAGGGCTGTTGTACAGTGCAACTAGATCTGCCCTCAGCCTGCCAGCTGCCCAGGGCTGGCCGGCCTGAGGCACAGGCAAGCCTCAGATAGCAGCTGCCCAACTGACGCCCAAGGCTCAGGTAGCAAGGGCTGGTCAAAGCTTGCACTGCCAGTAGTGGCAGCAGCAGAGGTATGATTGGGGCATCGCCTCCCTCTGATTGCTGGGTCACCTCCCACCCCTGAGGACTCCCACACTGTGAGAGGGGGGCAGGCCAGGCTGAAGGGCCCTGCCTCCAGTGCATGAATTTTCATGCACCAGGCCTCTAAAATATATGATCCTTATTTTTACGAAATATTAGAAATAGGCAAATCCACAGAGACAGAAAACAGACTAGCAATTTCCAAGGGCTGGAGGAGGTCAGGGGAACTGGAGGGTGGTGGCTAAGGACATGCAGCTTCTTTTTAGGGTAATGAAAATGTATTAGATTGTGGCAATGGCTGCACAACTCTTGAGTTACTGAAAATCACTGATTGTATACTTTAAGCAGGTCAATTTTGTAGTAGGTGGATTATATCTCAACAAAGCTGTTTTTTTTTTAAAAAAAGTCAAAGTATTGACATCTGAATTAAGCAACCACACTTTTCTCATGTTCCTTTCTCCATGCTAAGACCATTACAAATGAGCAGCTTCTTTTAAAGAAGTTGATCTCTAGCTACTATCCCATAAATATGACTCAAAGAAATAGTCTCAATTTGAGAAAAAACTGTATTTATTTATTTATTTATTTTTACTTAATCATCAGACTTTGAAAAAGCACACAGAATGAGGGTTGGGAAATTCTTATTTGAGGAAATCAGGCACTCACTTGGCATTCTCTTTACTGGATGGAGATTTTTCTTGCTGCTCATCCTTTTATTAAGCTGCAAATGGGAAAATCCCTAGGATCATATTTAACCAGTATACCAGTTAATATTCCACTTTTCTTGGGAAAAGGGAAAAATCCTAACATTCATTCAACCACTAACCTTTGCCAGGTGCTTTAGGTGCATTATGTCATCTAGCCATGTGAAGCAGATGTCACTGGCATTTTACAGATAATAAGACCAAGGCCAAATGGAAAGCCAGTCACTAAGAAACTCATCAAGACCAAATAACAAGTGCCAATCAGGAGTGGAATCAATCTTCCTGACTCTAAAGACCTTCTCTTTTCATTAAGCCATAGTTCTTTCCATGGCATAAATGATATTAACTTTAAAACAATGAAATCCATACTCTTGATAATATTAAGAGTATGTGTTTGTGTGCATGAGTGATATAGATTTGATGAAAATCTGTTAGATACTAACGTATTTTAAAATGAAATTAATAAAAATTTGAGGAAATCTGTCAGATACAAAACAAAACAACAAAAAAGAGGATATACAGGAGAAATAAAAAGAAAACTACGGAGGACTGATCCAAGAGATCCATATAATAATTAGTAGTTGATTTTGAATGGAAAGATGGAAAGCAATTTTCAAAGAAATATAGAAGAAAATTACCTAGAAGTTAAGGAAACAGACTTTTACACCAGGCATCAAGAATGATGAATAAATAACAATACATCATGGTAAAATTTCAGAACACTGATGCCAAAGAAATGATGTTTCTCAAGTTTCTACAGAAATAAAGTTTTCTCCACAGCAATACTAAAAATAAGGTCACAGAGGTAACGCTTTCAAATCCTGAGAGAAAACTGTTTCCAAACTAAATTTCTATACCCGCACTATCAGTTAAGACTGAGAATAACCCTGTCGAGGTGGCTCAGCTGATTGGAGCATCATCCCGTACACCAAAAGGTTTCGGGTTAGATTCACAATCAGGACACATACCTAGCTTGTGAGTTCAATTCCCAGTTGGGCCACAGATAGGAGGCAACCAATCAATGTTTCTCTCTCACACTGATGCCTTTCTCTCTCTCTCTCTCTCGCTCTCTCTCTCTCTGTCTCTCTCCCTCCTCCCCCACCCCCTTTCTCAAATCAATTTAAAAAAAGAAAAAGCAACATATGCTCAGGTGAGGATTTTTAAAAAGAGTAAAAATAAAGACATTTTAGACAAGCAACATATCAAAACTTGACTTCCCAAATACCTTTTTCTCAGTAAGAATGTGCTCCACCAAAACGAGAATACATCCAAGAAAGAGGAACAAGTGGGATGCAGAAACAGCAGCACTGAAGAGGCTGAGGAAACAAGATGATAGTGCAGGGAGATCCTAAAATGGAAGCTGGCAGGGAGCCTGGAGATTATAGCCCAGTGCTGAGAGACCACCCTCAGTCAGAAAGTTAAGCAGATGGGAACAAAAAGTATCATTAAACCCAGCAGGGGAGGGGGGAAAGTATACATGACCATAGTACACTATTCAGTTATTTCATCACTGAAAAATATTGACATTCACAACAACATATATATATTTGCTATTGTTGTTGTTATTAATCCTCACTCAATCTTTTCTATTGATTATTTAGAGTGAAAAGAAGGGGAGGGAGGGAGAGAGGGGAAAGAGAGAGAGAGAGAGAGAGAGAGAGAGAGAGAGAGAGAGAGACATCTATGTGAGAGAGACACATCGATTGGCTGCCTCCCCCACATGCCCCAACCTGGGCCAGGATTGAACCTGCAACCCAGGGATGGGCCCTTAACTAGGAATTGAATCCATGGCCCTTTAGTGTGCAGGCCAATGCTATAACCACTGAGCGAGCAACACCAGCCAGAGCAACATAGTCACAAGAGAAAGTTCAAATATAACCATGGGAAAGAGATGGGGAAGGAGAGAGAGTTAAGCACAACAGAAAATATGAAGGACCACAGAACAAAAAATACTGCACTTTTCCACATAATAGAAATATCAAAAATAGTCATATTCATGGAATCAGAGTGATGGCTGCCAGGGGCTGGAGGGAGAGGGAAGTTGGGGCTGCTATCAATGAGCACAAAGTCTCAGTTAAGCAAAATGAAGCTCCAAAGACTACTGTATGGAACTGTACCTATAGTCAACTACAGGGCTCACTTAAAAATCCAAGCCAGATCTCATGTCAAGTGTTCTTACCACAACAAAAGTAAAAGAAATCTAAAGGCAAACTCCAGAGGAAAGGGTTAACAGCTGTTGCCTCTGGGGAGAGTGGCAGAGTAGCAGGGACTGGTTCAGAGACTAGTATTTGTCTAATAAGCCTTTCAATACTACAACTTTTTAAAAACTGAATACATGTATTTATTCTCTTCATAAAAATCAAAGAGCAACCTGTTCACACATACTATCGGATAAACAGAAAATAATTGGCATGTTTCATTTTCCCAACAGGCATCCTATTCTTCCATATCATACAGCTAAAGATTATATTTTCAAGTACTTTCGTGTATTGGATGAACAAAGAACAACTGCAGGGACCTACACAGTCTAATCCTAACTTTACAGATAAAATAAGAAAAGGAACTCCTTGAAGGACTGTGATAGAAACAAGGTCCCACACCGGAGACCTTGGGCTGGAGTCTGGTTTCCGCAATCCAACCCTGGCGCCCCACTTTCCGACCCGGCCCTGTTGTGCAGCCTCAGTTCTGTGCCTCTCACACTCCGATGGACAGTCCCCTGCTCACTTCCATAGCACTAATGGATAAGGACAGCCTCCTCGCCTCGAGAACCTCAGGAAGTGCCTGTCTCCTCCCTCTCTGAGATTCTCTGTCTCTTTTTCCCTGACTGCGGGTGACAATAACAACCGGGCAATCACTGAGCCACCTGCAACTGCACACAGCAGTGACAACATCTGAACAATGCCACGCTGTGTACTGCACAATGCTCTAAAGACTCAGAAAAGCCAAATACCAGGAACTGTCCAAGGACAGAAATGTTATTAAAACAGACACAAAAGAAGACATATATAAAACCTTAAACAATAAAAAAACTAAATAAATAAATAAATATGTATATAGATTTATAGAAAAAATGATTCTGATAAAATACTTTGATTTTTTTTTTAAAGAAATTTATGTCCACTTGACATGTAAAATTTGTACAAAAATATTGTCTTTGAAAATGATTTCTAATCTGTAGACTTAATACCTGGGAGATGTTGTGATATGTGAATCCCATTTTTTGAGGTATGGGGTCTTCCTTCTCCAAATAGATCTAATCTTCAAAGTAAAAAAAACACATGCAACTAAATTGTTCAGCTCTGCTAGTGACCCCTTTTGGTTGTATTTGGACCTGTTCTATTGGTTATTTTATACTTTAATCATATTTCTTCCAAAACACTTTCATATTTATATATCTAAATAAATGATATGAATTGCATAATATATAGTAATTATAACCCAGCACATATAAAATCCCCCTGAAAACTCAAGCACCCACCTGGTACTATACACAGATAATACAATATTACTGACTGATTACATGTACTTTACAAACGCATGACTATTTTTAACTCCCAATGTGTACTCCTTAATCCCTTCACCGTTTTCACCCAGTCCACACACCACACACTCCTTCCATCTGGCAACTATCAGTTTGTTGTTCTCTGCATCTCAGTCTGTTTCTACAAAAACAATAATTTGAAGTTGTTTTATTCAACTCTAGCTTCCCAATGCCTAACAAAAACAACTCCCAGAGATGTGATTAAATTCTAAACTGACCTAATAATCTGAAACAGGTATTCTTTACATGCATCTTATATACGTTTTGTTTTGTTTTTCCAGAAAATGTCTGACTATCAGATTTAGGAATTGGTAAAAATTAATAATTTTGGCAATTTAAAGGGATTAAATATGGAATTAGGTTACAGGTATCTATGAAAATAACAAGTTAACATGCATTTGACCTGGTTCTAGGCTTTTATTGGAACAAAATATAGGTAAGAGATAAATAAAATATAGAGAAACCAAGATGGCAGCATAGGTGAACACCTAAACTGCTGCCTCACACAACAATTTCAAAATTACAACTAAAACAGAAACAGACACCATCCAAAACCACAGGAAAGCTGGCTGAGTGAAAATTCTACAACTAGAAGTAAAGAGAGGGGCTCACAGAGACTCAGAGGAGCTGTAAAAAGCTGAGGTACAGAGACACTCACATGGAGAGGATGGGTGGCGAAGAACCTAGGCTGGCTTCCTCTAGCGAGAGACAGAAAATGCCGACTGCACTGAACCCCACTTCTGACTGCACTGAACCCCAGTTCCGGGCGAGACTCATACGGGAGGAGTCTGGACTGTCGTGAAAAGGGAGGAGTGCAGGGAAACTTAGAGGAGCCACGAAAGGCAGACGTCTGGAGGCGCACTCAAAAAGGACTGACTGCTGATTGTGCTGCTAGCTTTCTCTAGCAGGAGGAAAACAGAACCTCCCAACAGCACTGAAATCCAAGTCTGACGGCACTGAACCTCCGTTTCAGGCAAGACCCTTGGGGACCCAGGCTCATACAGGTCCCTAGAGTGCATGGAAACTCAGGGGAGCCAGAAAGGCAGAGGTCTGGAGGCATGTGCACGTGCACACAGAGAGGGCTGCAGCAATTACTTAGGGACACTGAGACCCAGGGGCTGCCATGTAGGGAAGCCAAAGCTATCTGCTCAGCCATGAGACTCCACCACATCCAAGCCCAGTACAGAGGCTGTTGCAATCTTTCAAGTCTTAAGGCTGAGTCCAGCACAGAAGTTCTCTGGGTGCAGACATAGCTGATCCTCACAACCAAGTGACTTGGAGGTCAATTCCCCTCAGTGATACCAACAACAATCAAGAATTAACTACAGCCGAAACCAGTTTGGCTCAGTAGATTGAGCGTCAGCCTGGGGACTGAAGGGTCCCAGGTTCGATTCCGGTCAAGAGCATGTACATTGGTTGTAGACACATCCCCAGTAGGGGGTGTGCAGCATGTGGCTGATCAATGTCTCTCTTTTATCAATGTTACTGGCTTTCTATCCCTTTCCCTTCCTCTCTGTGAAAAATCAATAAAATATATTATTTAAAAAAAGAGAGAATTAACTACAACAAGGCTGTACACACAGTCCACAAAGGGGTACACCAAGAGTGTCCACCTCAGGTAACTAGGGAGGCAGAGTTACTGAGACACATAGGACATCTAATACACAAAGCTACTCTACCAACTCAAGGGAAGCAGCGAAATATGCAGAGACAAAAAAACAGATCACAAACAAAAGAAATGGAGGAAAACAAATGACTGGATATAGAGTTCAAAAGCACTGTTATAAGGTTTTTCAATAATTTCCTAGAAAAAATGGATAAATTTAGCGAGACCCAAGAGGAGATGAAAAAGGACCAACTAGAAATTAAACATACACTGACTGAAATAAAAAATATATTACGAGACCTAACAGCAGATTAGAGGAACGCAAGAATCAAGTCAAAGATTTGAAATACAAAGAAGCAGAAAACACTCACCTGGAAAAGCAAGAAGAAAAAAGAATACAAAAATGTGAAGATAGTATAAGAAGCCTCTGTGACAACTTCAAGCGTACCAACATCAGAATAATGGGGGTGCCAGAAGAAGAGAGAGAGCAAGATACTGAAAACCTATTTGAAGAAATAATGACTGAAAACTTCCCCCACCTAATTAAAGAAACAGACTTAAGTCCAGGAAGCGCACAGAACCCCCCCAAAAAAAGGAATCCAAAGAGGATCACACCAAGACACATCATAATTAAAATGCCAAGAGCAAAAGACAAAGAGAGAATATTAAAAGCAGCAAGAGCTGCTCGGTGGATAGAGCATCAGTCTGCGGACTGAAAGGTCCCAGGTTCGATTCCGGTTGAGGGCATGTGCCTTGGTTGCGGGCACATCCCCAGTGGGGGGCATGCAGGAGGCGGCTGATGGATGTTTCTCTCTCATCGATGTTTCTGACTCTCTATCCCTCTCCCTTCCTCTCTGTAAAAAAATCAATAAATTAAAAAAAAAAAAAGGCAGCAAGAGAAAAACAGTTAATTACCTACAAGGAAGCACCTATTGGATTATCAGCTGATTTCTCAACAGAAACTATGCAGGCCAGGAGGGAGTGGCAAGAAATATTCAAAGTGATGAAAAGCAAGAACCTACAACCAAGATTACTCTACCCTGCAAAGCTATCATTCAGAATTGAAGGGCAGATAAAGAGCTTCACAGACAAGAAAAAACTAAAGGAGTTCATCACAACCAAGCCAGTATTACATGAAATGCTGAAAGGCATTCTTTAAGAGGAAGAAGAAAACTGTAAAGGTAAAAATTTTGAAAAATCTATCAACAAATGAATCTAAAAATCAAGTAATTGAAAATCTAATGAACAGAATAAACTGGTGAATATAATAGAATTAGGAGCATAGAAAGGGAGCACTGATAATTCTCAAGGGGAAAGAGGTGAGGGGGTTGGAGGGAGAGACTGGACAAAAATCCTACACCTATGGATGAACACAATGGGGGTGAGGTAAGGGCAGAGGGTGAAGTGGGAGCTGGGTGGAGGGGAGCTATGGGGGGCAAAAAGAGGAACAATTGTAATAATCTGAACAATAAAAATTTATTTTAAAAACGAAATAAAACATAAATTGGAATAGGGCAAAAGTGTCTTCTTTCTCCTTTTATGGGATGCATACTGAAGTGGTCCAGATTGAGATTTACTTTCACATTTTCTTTAAAAAGAAAATCTTCTACTTAAAAACAAACAAAAAACTTACACTTTGTTAAACAATGTAACTCTCACCTGGCCAGCGTGGCTCAGTGGTTGAGCGTTGACCTACGAACCAGGAGGTCACAGTTCGATTCCCAGTCAGGACATTTGTGGGCTTGACCCCCAGTTTAGGGTGTAGAGGCAGCCAATTGATGATTCTCTCTCATCATTGATGTTTCTATCTCTTTAGCCCTCTCCCTTCCTCTCTGAAATCAATAAAAATATAATTTTTTTTAAAAATGTAATTCCCACCTCCATCACCCTTCCTTCTCTGCTTTATTATTCCTCAGAATCTAATCATTTTTAATATTCCACAGAATTTACTCACTTGTTTACTGTCTCTCTCATCCACTAAACCGCAGGTCCAAAGCAGCCAAGGGTGTGTTTCTGCTTTGTTCACTGCTCTACCTCTTGAACCTAGAGATTTCTTTGTTATTGAACACTGGCTCAAAACCTACTACATAAATGAATGAGTAAATGAGTTAATGGACTGGCTTGAAAGGATCCAAAAACTCCCTAAAATTATAGTAAAAGGCAATGTAATTATGTGCATATGTATATTTCTCTAGGAGGAGGATCCACAGCTTCATCAGATTTTCAAAAGGGGCCAGTATCCAAAAGAGCCTTCGGTGTCCTAGCCAGAAGTACTTTATTTTTGTTACTACTTCATAACTGTAATTTTGCTACTGTTATGAATCGTAATGTAAATATCTGTGTTTTCCGATGGTCTTAGGTGACCCACAGGTTGAGAACCGCTGCTGTAGAGCCTAAGACCATCAGAAAACACAGATATTTACATTATGATTCATAACAGTAGCAAAATTACAGTTATGAAGTAGCAACAAAAATAATTTTATGGTTGGGGGTCACAACATGAGGAACTGTATTAAAGGGTCGCGGCATTAAAACAGTTGAGAATCACTGACTTAGAGTATATACATGGCCACTTGCTTGGCTAAGTAGATGCAATACTTCTAAATGACAGTGGTGCTTTCTGGTGGATATGCTTGAAAGCAAGAGTGAGATTCGAAGAAGCTCTGAGGACCATATGGAGACTGACAAGGAGACTGATTAGGTATGTTAGGAAACTTTAAATTTGTCTTCTATGGAGACCAATTATGTGGCTTACACTCTCATAATGTAATATGGTGGGGTTAATGAGAGAAAAACTATTCCCTTTCCTTACTGTAAGGGAGGGAGTCTGGACACCTGAGCTAGTGAGGAGAGAAATAATGAATGACCTGAGAAGACCTGGAGAGGCTATTCCTCCCCCTCTCGTCTCCTTTCCGGGAAAAAAATAAGGAATTGGGCATTTTCTCACATGTTCTTAACTAAAAGGGAGAAGAAAGCTTCCCTTGAATTATGGGCAAAGGTCTAATAGCCCTATGCAAAGCCATCCCTGGTAAAAGGCCACAGTTTTGTCATCACCGTGTCATCACAGGCCAGTGTTGTGGAAGGAGGTGCCAAGAGGCAGCCATCTGAAACCACAGAAAAGCCCCGGACAGAACACTGCATTGGCATGCTTGGAGTAGCAAGGAAAATCAGAGGAGTGATTTCAGGTGTTTCCTTCACCCCAGAACCATTGGGTGAACTGACCATGAAGCTATAAAGTAATTTAACTGCTTCAGAGAATACATGAGCAGTATTGTTGTTAATCCTTAATTTTACATCTTTCAACTGTTCTCCAAAAATAAATTTGTTTAGGAAAGTTTAAACACACACACACACACACACAGGCTAAGGACCACTGGCCTGGCGAGTTCTCAGAGATTCGATAGTTTCTAGAGTATCTCCAAATTATGAGACTGCAGGGATGTCCATCTGTCTTCATGGGGTCACTCCCTTTCTCTTTGAAATGAAATGAAACTAAAGACATCACTGCTATCTCTATATGTTTACAAGCTGTGGCTCAAAAAAAAAAAAAAAAACAGGAAGAATTTACCCCAATATGCAGCCCACCTATCTTGGCCCCCTGCCCTAACCCTTCTCTTCACAGCTCAACTCCATGCTTCTTATTTCTCTTCATATGGGGTTCTCCAGAAAAAGGTTTTTCTTGTTCCTCCCATCCTCAAAGTTGAAACACAGAACAAGGTTTTATCTATTAATGTCCTAACGAGCTTTGTATATATAATCCATGAATCCATGTATATTCTGTCTACTAGGACTAATACTGTGAACATTACTTAGCATCAAAATGACAATGTCAGTTTTTTATCCCATATCCTTTAAAGAAAAGCAGACACACATACCCAGATAAAGTATTTACCAGCACCACACCCATCCATCCACCCACTGCCCCTCCTGCCTCTCCCCACTGCAGATCAGGCCTTCAGGGCCCACACTCTTTCAACCCATCCCCCACTCCAAACATCAAGTTCTTTATCTCTCAAGTCCTCATAAAGCCTGAGGCCTATGGAAGAGTGGCCAGGGGAGATAGGATGTAGGAGAGGGAAAATAATCTAAGAAAGGAGAAAAGAAAAAAAGGTGCTACTGTAATTGGGAGACACCCACCCCTGCCAAAGTATAATCTGATTCAACTAATAAACCTTACACCAAATGTTAGTTTTAGTCTCAGTAAAACCAGCATGTTTAAAGGCCAATAATTTATTGCTATTTTTAAAAAGATCTGAAAAGGTTATCTGAAGATTTCTTTTATAGCTTTAGCAGCTTTATCCAAGGATGAAAAACCAAGTGCTCTTGGGCCACGCCCTAACCTTCATAAGACATATTCTAAACACACGTCAGGTTATTCCTTTCTGGAGCATATCATGCACTTTCTTACCTTTGTGACCTTCTCCATGCCACCTAGAAAACCACTGCCAAAATACTTTTTATCTCTCTAAGCCCATGTCAAATATCACTTCCTCTGTGAAGCCATTTCCCACCCCACCATTGAGAATTGTTTCCTTTCTTGCGCCTCTAAAGTCCTCTGCTCCTACCTCTAATTGTCACTAGATCAGTGTTAAGCTGGTTATTCATATATGTACTAAACCGTTAAACCATGAATTTGAGGGCACTTTATTTACTTTATCTTCCCAGAACCTACCCCTCTGCTTTATCTCATAATAGGGGCTCAGCTAACTAACTTGAGTGTCATAATACAATTCACAGCAAAGTTGCGTTATGTATATGTGTGTATATAGGGAGTAAATACACAGCACACAAAAGGGCCAAACACTACCTCTTTGGAACTCGGAATGCTGCTGTGATCTTTTTCCATTATCAGCCACCGGAGAATATTTGGGATAGAGAGGCTTTTCCATGTTGGCCAAGGATTAACAAATCTCCCATCCTTCCCTCTCTCTGATTTAGTTACATCTTCCTCTAGCCTGTAATCCAGTTTGAAACTTTTCCTGGAAAACCTGGAAGTACTTCCTCCAGAATTCCGTGCAGAATTTTGGCGTTTTCTTACTACTTCTTTAGGATATTGGCTGCTTGTCATCAGGGACTGGTTGCTTTCATTTTCATCCATGTCCTTTGGAGAACTAAAAAAAGAGGAGGAAAAATAGTGAGTTTAATATAAAGTCTTAGCCAATAAAAATTTCCTCAAACTTATAAAATATTATGTCCCTATTAAATTTTCTTCTTGTCAAATGCAAGTTTAGAATCCAGTATTACTGCATGCTAAATAGAAAAGATGTTTACCAATTCCTGCCAAACCTTTTAAAAATTCTTATCAGCAGTAATCAAAAACAATCTAGTCCACCAGCCAGCATTTAAACATAAAATTTTCCATTTCAATGACATCTTGTAGAATAAATTAAAACATCTTCATGAATATGTAATATTTTCATACCTGAATTTTAAAAATATTATTCTTAATAACTTAGTAAGGAATACCTTAGTTCCTTGAGGATACCTCAGTAATTCAAATGATTTACATAAAACCCACTAGGCCTAGATATTTTTACTTTGAAGATCATCTGTTTCCATGCCCCCTGAAAAGTACAATGAGTCCAAATCACAAGAAAGGAGAAAAACAACATATTCAGAGGCATTTTTATAAAGAAGTTAAGAGGTAAACAATACAAATTTGAATTAATTCAGATTAGAACTGCAAAGTCAGTGTGTAGCCTAGGTAAATTTCCTGATCTCTCATGTATAAAATGCAGATAATAACACTTCCTGCTTGTGGGGTTTATCGAGAGGATTTGAAAATCTAATACAAGTGAAATACTTAGAAATGTGTATACAACAAATGGAACACACATGTAAGCACATGATAACAACTGCTGTTGCTGACCTAGTTATTACTGCTGCCACCACCACCACTTAACGCAAGGCACTGAAATCCTTGATTTTGAACTATATATTCCAAACACAAAATGATAAATAATGTACTAAGAATATGCATTCATCTGCCATGCATTTCATTTCTTTCCTATTTCCTAAACTAATATTTGCTTTCTTTCTAGTTTAAATACACTTAATACACTATAATCCTAAGGAAATAAGCACAATAACAGAAAGCCAAATATTATTTTTATGACTTCAACAGTGTTTAAATGAAATATTATCCAGGAGAGAAAGGGAAAGGACAAATCCTAGGATGAAAACATTCACTAAACCAAACTTTTTTTTTTTCAAACTCTTAAGAGTAAATAGTCTATAGTCTAAAGAATAATCAGTGTCAGAAAAGAAACCAGAGCTGACAAAAGCACTCGCTGCTGCTCAGCTTTCTGTTTATGGGAGAACCTAGAAGCTAAGAGAGTCTAACGAGCTTTATATCCTGGGCAAATAACTTAACCTTTCTTAGCCCCGATTTTTCTCTCCTGTTAAATCCCTACTTACCTCATAGGGGTTTCAGATGATTAAATGACATAGCACACATAAAGTGCTTGTCATTCACCAAATGTTAATTGTTTTTCCCCCCCTTTCACAGCTAACTGGCCACTCATCTAAATTCTTTAAATTCTTGCAGGAGGCAGCTGATTGATGTTTCTCTCTCATCTATATTTCTAACTCTCTATCCTTCTCCCTTCCTCTGTGTAAAAAAATCAATAAAATATATATTAAATTCTTTAAATTTTATTAGAAAACAAAGAGTCTGGCTGAGTTATGCCCATTCTTCTCATAAAATTGCTCCACCTGTGTTATTAAATTAAGGCCATGTTGGTTTTTACAAGGAAGCAAAACCCTGGGGCCTGACCCTGTTCAGCCCATCTCCTGACAGAGTAACAACAGGTTCAGAGTGAAAGCCTTGAGACATCCCCAAAATGTCAACTAACAGAATCTTGAGGTTTAAAGAAACTTTGAAATCTTGAGAGTTCAATTCAGTATATTTTAAGAATACCAGGAAGCCAACTAATATTTGACAAGGGAGCCATGAAGACTTAATGAGGAATAGACAGATTTTTCAATAAATGGTGCTGCAACAGTTGGATATTCACTTGTAAAAGAATGAAATTGAACCCATATCTTATGCCACCACGAAAATTAACTCAAAATGAATTAAAGGACTTATATAAGCTGAACCATAAAATTTCTAGAAGAAAACAGGAATGAAGTTCTTTGACATGGGTCTTGGTAATAATTTTTCTCTATGGCACCTAAAGCACAAGCAACAAAATAAAAAATAAAACAAGTGGGACTGCCATCAAACTAAAAAGCTTCTGCACGGAAAAGAAAACCATCAACAAAGTGATGACAACCTATGAAATGAGAAAAAGTAATTGTAAATCACTTATCTGATACTACTCTTATCAGACATATCCCAAACAGATAAAGAACTCATGCCCTGGCCAGTGTGGCTCAGTTGGTTGGGACACTGAGGCGTTGCCAGTTCCATTCCCGGTCAGGGCACATGCCAGGGTTGTGGGCTCTATAGGAGCCAGCCAATCAATGCTCTCACATCGATGTTTTTCTCTCTCCCTCTCCCTTCTTCTTTCTCTCAATAGCAATTTTTTTTTAAATTTTAATAAAGAACTCAATACAACTGAATATAAAAAAAACAACCCAATTAAAAATGGGCAAAGGACCTGACTAGACATTTCAAAGAAGATATACAAAAGGCTAATAAGATGTTTAAAATCACTAGTCATTAGGGAAATGCAAATTAAAATTACAAATGAGATATAATCTCACATGTTGGAATGGCCATCAACAAAAAACACAAGGGTTAACTAAGACTGGTGTGGATGTGGAGAAAAGGGAAGCCTTGTACATTATGGTGGGAATGTAAATTGGTGCAGCCACTATGAAAACAGTATAGAGGATCCTCAAAAAGTTAAAAATAGAACTACCATATGATCCAGCAAGTCTACTTCTGGGAATATATCCAAAGGAAATAAAAACACTAATTTGAGCCCCGGCAGGTTTTGCTCAGTGAATAGAGCTTCAGCACTTGGACCAAAGGGTCTTGGGTTCCATTCCCGGTCAAGGGCATGTACCAAGGTTGTAAGTTCCATCCCCAGTCCATGTGGAAAGCAACCAGTCTATGCGTCTGTTTCACATGAATGCCTCAATATCTCTCTCTTTTTCTTTCTGTCTCTACTCTCTCTCTAAAGATCAATGGGAAAAAATATTCTTGGTGAGGATTAAAAACAAAGAAACAAACAAAAACATACACCTTAATTTGAAAAGATATCTGCACACCCCCATGTTCATGGCAGCATTGTTTACAACAGCCAAGATGTGGAAACCATCTAAGTGTCCATCGATGGATGAATGCATAAAGAAGTTGTGGCATATACGTACAATGAAATCTTTATTCAGCCATAAAAAATGAAGAAATCCTACCATTTGTGACAACATGAGTAGACCTGAAGGCACTATGATAAATGAAATAAGTCAGACAGAGAAAGCCAAATACTGTATGATCTCCTTTATATGTGAATCTTTTTAAAAAACCCAAACTCATAGAAAAGGAATAGGGGGTAAGGAAATTGGAGGTAAAAGATACAAATTTCCAGTTATAAGATAAGTGAGTACTAGGGGTGTAATAATGTAAAACATGATGACTATAGGTAACACTGCTGTATGATAAATAGGAAATTTGTTAAGAGAATATTTTAAGAAAGTTTTTTTTCTATTTTATTTTTTAAAACTTTTTTTTAATGCCCACCTGAGAGCATGTTTTTAGAGGGAAGGGAAGGAAGGAGGAGAAGAGAGGGAGAGAAGGAAAGAGAAAAAAGAGGAAGGGGGAGAGAAAGAGAAACATTGATAGGTTGCTTCTCCTACACACTGACCAGGGATCGAATCTGCTACCTTCTGGATGATGCTGCAGCCCACTGAGCCACACCAGCCTGGGAACTCTTTTATTTTTACTGTATCTATTAGGCAGCAGACGTGAGCAGAGCAAGGACCCTGGGCTAGATACTAAAGGTCACCAGGGAAGAAAACCCTAGGTGGCTAGCAACAGACAATTGCAGTGTGAGACCTCATCCCTAGGGTGACCTTTCCTCCCCTAGCAGAGGTATCACTAGTCATATGGTTTGGAGCCCCTGACTTCATATCGCTGTCATTTGCTAGTCATTCGGTTTCAACCCATTGACTTTTCCTCCTTAGAGATAACATCTAGGCCTCAGTTTCAGCTCCAGGCCCAGAAAAGCAGCAAAAACAGACACGTGATGCCATGGCTGACCTCAGGACCAGGCACATAGACTACTGACCCCCTGCCCTGGCACCAATCAGTGGAGATCAGGACCCTGAAGGACACAGCTGGAAAGCTGATGAATATTCTATTAAGATCTTTCCCCTGGGACCACTCCTAAGAACCCCACCCTTAAACCCTTAAGGTGTGGACCCAGCATGCCCCCTCCTGGGAGCACATCCATGCCTTTCCCTCCTCCTCCCTCTCCCCATATTCCAAAGCGCCTCACCTTTGTCTTCCTTACTTCTAAGCTCCAAGGGCCCTTCCTTTGCCTCTATAACTTGTTTCCTAAGCCCATTTCTTCTACAAATTACTACTTCTACTTCTGTGATTTTCTAAATAAGTGTTCTATAGTTTGAGTTTTGGCTCTAAATTCTTTTTTAGCCAGAACTCAAGTACCAACGTTGCTGAACCCAGTTCCAGTCGGACTCCACCAGTCAGACACTTGGTGCCCTTCTCGCCAATGCCAATATATCCATCAGATAAATGTTAGCTGAACATGTTGTAGTAATCATTTCACAACACATGTAAATCAAACCGTCATGCTGTACGTCTTGATGTCAATTATTTCTCAACAAAACTAGTGGGAGGGAGAATGCCAAGATGTAGTAAATCATAAAAGCACATCAAAAATGGACATAATTAAAATCTCACCACCAAGAAAAGAAGCACAAAGGATTTGAAATATCTGAAAATAAGTACTTCTCAACTTGGCACCCTTGTCATCATGTTTAAGTCTTTGTTTCCTTGTCTGGTGCCTATTCCTGGGTTGTTGGACAAAATGCACATATAATGTTTAGCCCAGTGTGTGGCACACACACAGCCACAGTGACTGCAAGCCACTGTTCTATTATGTTCTAAACACTGTTTAGTAAGGTTAGTGGGATACATATTCCATTTTGAAATTTCTACGTTAAGGGCAATAGCATGAATAAACTGAAATGGAACCAACTCTGAAATGTGTTTTTGTTCTTATATTTGAGTAAGAGAAGCCCTGGTCTTCCTTAAAACAAATAGGAAACCACAATTCCCCTCAGGAACCTCTACAACCCCACAGGTCCTTGCAGCCTCACCAATTCCCCTGGATTCACCAGGCAGTTCCCATAAATCTTGAGAGTGTCCTGTTCTGAAAATAATAATCTCCTCCCCTTACTGCCCCCACAGAGCAAAAAAGTGCAAACTCCGGATACTAACAGCAGCCACATCTACAATCAGCACTGTCCCCAGAGCTTGAGCCTATTACCAAGATTCTTTGCAAAAAAAGGAAAAATTCCCTAAAACAAGAACAGGAAAAATAGGCAAGCAAGGTCAGTTCTAGCTAAATGTCCCCTAAAGCACGGTCACCAACCTTTCGGACCTCATGGACCACCAGTGGTCCACGGGCCACCGGTAGGTGATCGCAGCTCCAAAGATTTCCTCATTTGTGTTTTACATCTCCTACTCAAGTGACTTGACTCTTCTGTCATCAAAACAGATTTTCAAGGAAGGATCTGATCTCCAGTATGATTGATACGGACCAATTGGGACTCCTCCCTAGAGGAGGGCAGCTGGGTGTAAAGCTTTAAACCTGTGATCCTCAATGCTGGCTGGACATCAGAATTACAGATGCTCCTCAAATTACAATAGGATGATGTCCAAATAACCCTACTGTAGATTGAAAGTATCAGACATCAAAACGCATTTAATACATCATAGGTTAACATGGCCTACCTTAAACGTGCTCAGACACATTTCCCTACAGTAGGCAAAATCATCTAACACAAAGCCTATTTTATAATAAAGTGCTGAATATCTCATGTAATTTACTTAATATTGTACTGAAAGTGAAAAACAGAATGGTTGGTTGAGTACTCCCATTAATGTACACAGCTGAAAGCACACTGGCTCTAAAGAATACCTGAGGCACTGAACTAAACAAACAATGCTGACAACACAGTACACTGTAGGGTCTCGGTTGTTTACCCTCATGATTAGGTGGCTGACTGGGAGATATGCTTGCTGCCCAGCATCAAAAAAAAAGAGCATTCTACCTCATATTGTTAGTCTGAGAAAAGTTCAAAATTCGAAGTACAGCTTCTACTGAATGTGTATTGCTTTTGCAACCATTGTAAAGTTAAAAAATCATAAGCTGAACCATTACAAATTGGGGAGTTTTTTAAACTACATCTGAGGATGTAAGTCAAAATGTCAGGTGGGAGCTCCCAAGTTGTTTTTAAAAGTTCTGTGGGTGTTCTGATTATCTAGGCAAGGTTAAGAACTATTACTAGTGATTGGCACGAAGATAGGGCAGGCATTTAGGAAGGACCAAAGGGACTTTCTGGTAACCCCAAATTTATGCCAGCCTGGTACCTGCCAATCATAAAACCTATTCTTCCTCCCTGTCCCATACTACAAGTTACAGAGGCAGCATAATCCAAAGATGGCTTCACAGGTCTGGGACACAGTTTGACAGGCCACAGACTTGTATACAGTCTGGCGGAGTCACAGATTCGATTCTGTGTGCACAGGAAGCCTAACTGAAATGAAGGAAACACAATCAGTGATGGTTCACATTGCCTGTAATATAACCCACAGCACCCTGTACCGGGTGAGTACTCAGTAAGTATTTATTGGGTGAATAAGTAACAAATAGGAGCCATGTAAACTCATTATTTTTTATTGGGATAAAGTAATTGTTTTTGAAAAGCTCTCTTGGGAATTGAATTATAACAGAAGCAAAAGCAACCAAAGGGCAATAAGACAAAACTCAACAAAGGGCCCAGCCAGGTGTAGCTCAGCCATTGAGCGTTGACCCAGGAATCAAGAGGTCACCAGTTCGATTCCTGTTCAGGGCATATGCCCAGGTTGCAGTTGTGGGCTTGATCCCCAGTGGGGATGGAGGGGGGGGCATGCACCCAAACAATGATTTTCTCTCATCATTGATGTCTGTATCTCCCTCTCCTTCTCCCTTCCTCTTGAAATCAATTTAAAAAAAACCCAACTCAACAAAGGACATTCCCACTAATTCTACTAATTATAAAAATAAAAATGGAAAAATCTTGGGGAATACTTTACTTGAACTCTATGGTGGTAAAAGTGGTGACACTGTTGTAAAGACTAGAAGATGCCCTTTTCTCCTCAGTAACAAACCCCGTTTTACTCAGGGTAGCTATGCACCAGCTAAACAACACTTCCCAGCTTTCTAGCGAGAAATGGCCATATTGATTGTGGTGATAATAACTATAGGATGTCCCTCAAAAATGTATATACACTTTAACAGCTGATAACTTACTTAATGTCCACTCCTTTTCAGGTTTAACTGATTTGAAATAATGGGTGAAGCCAGACTAAGCTGTGAACAAGGAAATTTTATCCTAAAGTGCCAACAGATTTTATGGGAATACATAAAAGATAAATGTTTACAATACAAAACCAGCAACAGCCGACAGACAAATTAAGAGCACAAAAATACCAAACAAAATGATACCTGATGTTCATGATCCCATTATTTCACATTATCAGTAGTGCCTGGACCAGAATGGTCATCAGGTTGAAAAGAGGCATTGACAAGAAAAATTTATTCATTTCTGTAGATTCTTTTAAATTTTGAAAATGACTGTATTTAATAAACACTGGCTTTATAATCAAAGTGCATATACTTTTGGGGGGACAGGCTGTATTCTATTACTTTTGGGGGGACAGGCTGTATTCTACTTAATTGTAAATTGTTCTCAATTAGTTACACAGAAAAGAACCAATAACAAGTAAAAAATCAATTCTAGCCCTGGCTGGTGTGGTTCTGTTGGTTGGAGTGTCCTCCCATACACCAAAAGGTTGCCGGTTCAATCCCTGGTCAGAGCATATAGAGGAGGCAAACCAAAGTATGTTTCTCTCCCCGTTTCCCCTCCCCCCCCATCGGCCCCCCCGTCCCCCGCTGCCCTTTTCTTTAGAAACAATGAGCATATCCTCAGGTGAGGATTTTAAAAAATTAGTTCTATAGTTCAGTCAAATAAACAGAAAAAATTAATGGGGTCTTGAAGATATTTTCCCTGCTTTGAAAAGATGTCTATGTTCATCCAGCATATAACCACCTGCCATTTTATCCTCCAAAAGGGAAGTCTTATTAATCAAGTCCCACAAAGTGACCAACACATCTAGTATGCCCGGGACTTTTCCAGTTTTAGCACTGAGAGTCCTGCATACTGGGAATGCCTTTAGTCCCAGGAAAACCTGGACCTCAAGGTACCATATAAATGTATTTCAACAAAACATATTAAAATGTGGGCAGTGTATTCAAAATTGGAGATGAGCATATTATAAAGTATGATTTTAAGATATCTGAGCAGCTAGCAAAAAGATATTATACAGCTCTATATAATCATACTTAACCAAGAGAATGTAGCTGAGAATATCAAGTTTGTCAAATTCCCATAGTGTGGTGAAGGCCTGGAGAAGGAGGAAGAGGAGAGGAGGGTGGCAAGGGGGGAGGAGGGACAGCTGTAATACTTCAACAATAAAAATAAAAATAAAACAATTTTTTAAAAGTTTGTCTAAACCGCCCTAGCTGGAGCGTCAGCCTGCGGACTGAAGGGTCCTGGGTTTCATTCTGGACAAGGGCATGTGCCTTGGTTTCAGGCACATCCCCAGTGGAAGGTGTGCAGGAGGCAGCTGATCGATGTTTCTCTCTCACGGATGTTTCTAACTCGCTATCCCTCTCCCTCCTTTTCTGTAAAAAAAACAAAAAAAATTAAAAAAAAAAAGTTTGTCAAATCCTTCATTGTGATGATATTCAGTATGTGCAATCAGTTAAAAAGGGAGGGGGAGGGGCTCCAAATAGCACACACACATTTAAACACACTGGATATTTCATCTACATATAAAATTGAGACACCATATAAAGAAAGAATGATAAAAGAATCAAATTTCATCCAAAAATTTTTAAGTATCTCATCTCTGTGAAATGGTGGAAAAGTCCGATTTTGATGTTTCAGTTTTGTACATCATGTCAGGTTAAAAACTCTCGTACAAGTAGAAACAGGAAATCTGTAAGTTTAAAGAGCTTGAACTGGCACATACTCGCAAAGGTCCTTTCCAACGTGAACATTCTCCACGACTCTGTATGACCCCTTCACAGATGAAGTCCAGTCCAGGAGTCCAGTTCTGGCTGGCAATGGAGCCTGGACTGTTTATGAGCCATGTTCTCATCTTAAGTATACTTACAAGCACTTAGATCCAAAGGAGTATATGGTCAGCATGGAAAGATAAACAACACATTTCATTTCATGTGAGGTATTTAACTTAGTTTATATCATAAACAGATAAACTAGCCTCAAGTTTAAAAAAATGACTTTGAGCCCTGTGGGTGTGGCTCAGTGGTTGAGCATCGACCTATGAACCAGTAGGTCACAGTTCGAATCCTGGTCTGTGCACATGCTGGGGTTGCGGGCTCCATCCCCAGTTGGGGGCATGCAGGAGGCAGCCCATCCATGATTCGCTCTCATCATTGATGTTTCTACCTCTCTCTCCTTCTCCCTTCCTCTCTGAAATCAATATATATATATATTTTAAAAAGGACTTTGAATCTACAAATTCTTTAAGCTGTCATTAGGTACTTCAACTATAAAATTGAACAATATTCTGAATATATATAGTATTTGTTTTCATGAATTCTCTAAACAAGCCAAAGAAATGATCACAGTAACTTCAAAAGAGGGCAAACATCTTTGAGGTTTGAAGGAGTTTCAAAATTCAGAAAACAAGTTTCATAACAAATTATTGCTGTTGTCAAGTTGTCCCAGCACTGGGTCTTGTAAACAAAACAAACAAATCCATAGTTTAAAGAGGGCCAATGACAAAGTTTGGTGTTTCTTTAATTTGACAACTTTATTCCTATCACTTAAAGAGATTACCAAAAGATGTCTCAAGGTATTTATTGTACAATGTATT
Organism: Lasiurus cinereus; assembly: GCA_011751065.1. NCBI lineage: Eukaryota > Metazoa > Chordata > Mammalia > Chiroptera > Vespertilionidae > Lasiurus > Lasiurus cinereus. The sequence goes on from JAAGEH010000307.1 coordinate 31,384,744, forward strand.
AGCGTTCCTTAATCTGGGAAAGACTCCAAATTAGATAAATAAAAATTGCTGCCTTCAAGGGAAAAGATGGATTATTCTAAGTAGCAGGTACATACTGAGTTGTTTTTCAATCATGCTTTTGAATTAATGCTCATCCATCTATATGCCAATATAACCAATGGTACTGTGCCTCCATAATCAATGGTACTGACCATTGAAGACCACGGCTTGCTGATCCATAGCACGCTACCTTGGCTACACTAGTACCCTTTTGTAAGAAGTGCATACAGTATATTCTGTCAAAGGCCAGGACTGCTGTGCTAAGGAACCTTGAATAAAATACTGAAATCTCCCAGGCCCTCAGTTTCCTGTTTTCTTCATCTGTGGAATGGGGTTAACAATCTCACATATTGTATATTTATAAAAATCAAACTAAAAATAAATAGAGTTAAAAACACATAAAAGAACTTTGTAAATTATAAAGTTATAATAACCTCACTTAACCAGCTGAATTGGCAAAAGACTATATCTCAGGAGAAACCAAGATGGCAGCATAAGTAAACACCTACACTGCTGCCTTGCACAACAACATCAAAACTACAACTAAAAGACAAAACAGACACCATCCAGAACCACAGGAAAGCTGGCTGAGTGGAAATTCTACAACTAGAAGTAAAGAAGAAAGCACATTGAGACTCAGAGGAACTGCAAAAGGCTAAGGTACGGAGACGTGGGGGCGCGTGGAGAAGACAGGCGGTTGAGTGCACAGGCGGCTGAGTCTGTGGCTGGCTTCCTCAAGCAGGAGGAAGACCGAACAATAATGATTTATTAAATTTAAAAAAAAAGACTATATCTCTGATATAACAAAACTATTCCCTGAGGATATATGAGTACATATATAATGTCACCAAAACTTTTAATAAAATACTTATAGAACACCATAGTTATTAAATTAAAAACAGAAGTCATGCAAAGCACTATAAATTGTAGATAGGTAGGATGCTTTAATATTATAGCAGTTAGAATGGTGTATTACTTGAACCTCATGCTGGAAATCACATAGGTGATTCTTTTAATGCCGAGTTTATACAGACCTTTATATCCCTTCAGGACAAAGGCTTGTTAACCATTAACTAGGTGCAAGTGCAAGTTCATTTCCCCAATACTTCAGTGAAAACACTTTTTACTTGTATGCATTTCCATCTTAAATGCCCAGATCAACACAGCCCTCCAGCTACAGCCATCTATTCTAATTTACCCAAAAGAGTGAAATGAAATGGAAAAAACACACACACACCATTATCCACAGCTATCTATCACCACAAAGAAAAAGCAGAATGAAACAACAAAAGTAAATGCAAATAGTACTTTTCCAAACACAGAAAAAAATGTTCTTAAAATTCCCATTTCCAAAACTCACAAATAGCAACAAAAATACCCTTTTCAAACAGGAGGATGACTGTGTCAAATAAAGCACGACCAAAACCCTTTGATGGAATGCTTATATTAAAATATCCTTCACACATTTATAACTGGACCAATTCTAAAATTAAATTATGCAATACAGTCTCTACACAATATAATTTGGAATTGTCGGTGAAAACAAGGGTATGAGAAATACACTAAATATTTCTGTCTTTTGGAGACTTACCAAAATTCCTGCAGCAGGAATGCCTGCAAACGTTAACAGAAATAAAATCTTTGAAAACTGTGACTATATTTTAATTTGTTTAAAACAGTTTTAACTGAAGTCCATCTCTCTCTTAAATTCTTATTTTAAACAAGGACACTTTGCCCTATATTCCCTCGAACAGACCTAATATTTTCTTGCAACAAAATCAGACTACTGTGGGGTACAGGCAATCTTTTTCTTATAAAGATTACATAACTTCTTTCTAAAAGACGTCGATGTCTGAGGCGAAGTCAAAACCAATGCAACTGGAAATGGAAACGGAACTGCTAAGATATCCATTTTTAACGGAAATATTACTTTTCTGGGAGCTCTTATGTCAGGAATAACTTTTCTCAATAGATGAATCCGTTATCAAATGGCAAACGCTTCACGTTAAGCCACGGTAAACCAGGTGAGTCCCATTCGAACACAGGCAGAACCCGCAGCAAAGGCAAGCAGTACAAGGACTAAATGGGGTTTTAGAAGCTTAACTTTTCTCCTTCCCTTGATACATAGTTTCCAGGTTCAACTGAGGAGTGACAGGTGCATCAGACCCCGGAGCCGGTGGAAGCCAATCTACCTCCAGTACCAGCACCGCGGCGGGCTCTCCGCCAAGGGGAAGGGGAAAGAGGGGGTGCGGGGGGGGTGGGGGGGGACACCGCCCTGGGCGCCCGCGGGAAAAGCCTGCCACAGGGCTCCGCGCGTTTGTTAGCAGCCACAGCGCACAAAACTCAAGCAGGCGCCGGCCCCACCGCCCGCCCCACCTCGCTCCATTCATTTTCCCTCTTCGTTGGCCATCGCTTGGTTAACTTCCAAGGTAAAAGGGGGAGAAACCTGTCGGAATGGATATTTTTTTAGAAGATTAAAGACTACAGAGGAAGCAGAAGGAAGTAGCTCCAAGAAACCCATTCATTTACATACAGCCGCCGGACGGCTCGCCCACGAGCAGTAGTCGGTCGGTGGAGGAGGCAACCTGCGACGTGCAGAGGCGGCGGGGTCCAGCCCCAGGGGCGGTTTCCCTCCCGGGGGGCAGGAGAGGATCCTCAGGGGGGCTCCCCTCGCAGGCGGCTCCAGGCGCGCGCTCCGCGAGTCGCGAGGTGCGGAGAGGCGAGCGACGCCCGGCGGGCGGCTCGCGAGGGCCGCCGGGGCATCGCCACTAGGAGGCAGGGCTCGGGAGCCAGTCCCACCCCCGGCCCGCGCGCCCCAGGCCGGGGTCCCCGCCCCCCACCCCCGCCCCGCCCCCGCCCCAGAGTCTGAGAAAGCGGCGCCGGGGCGGCGGAAGCAAGCCGCCGCGCGCGAGACCCCGGAGGGCGCGGCGCCCAGCGGCCGGGGGCGCAGTCGCGGGCTCACCGAGCGCTGGGGACCTCCGGGCGCGCGCGCCGGCCCCGCTGCCGCGCCGGCTCCTCCACCCGCAGCCCCCGCGCCCCCGCGCCGCGGGAGTGGCCGTGGCGGCGGCAGGTGCTCGCGCTCCTCCGCCCCCGGCTCCGTCGCGACGGCTCCGGCGAGGGCGCCAGCAGCTGCAGGCAGCGCCGCAGCGCTCGCCGCCTCACCATCCTCGGAGCGCACCCGGGCCGGGCCCGCGGCGCCCCAGAGCCGCGCTGGGCCGCGGCGCCGACGGGCTTCGCTCCACGCCGCCCGCTCACTCGCTCACTCACTTTGACCTTCAGGTCTGGGCGCCCTGCCCGCGTCCGCCAGGCGCTGGCCGCGCGCAGTTCGGCCTTTACCAAGATGGCGGGCCCCGGCGCCCCCCACGCGAGGCCATCTTGGGTAAGGAGGCGCCTGGGGCGTGCGCCTGGCCCCCCGCCGACCCCGCCGGCGCCCCGGGCGCGCTCTGCGGGAGCCCTCCGTCCAAATGGGCTCCCCGGTCCTAAGCCCGAAGCTCACTCTCGGTTCCCCGGAATGCCTCCCTGGGCACCTGCCGTCGTTGCTAAAACCGGGGGGGAAGGGGGTGGCCTCGCACCGCCGGCCTGCGCAGTCCGGGGGCACCGGCGCCGGCGGCTGCAGACGTGGCCTGGGGCGCCGCGAGCCCGGCGGCGGAGGCTCTAACCGGGACGGCAAGTTCCCAGCCGGGACGGAACGTGCACGGCAGCGCGGCCTCGTCCGTGTGCTCATTGACCTTTGAAATGAGACTCACTTTTTAAAAAGAAAAAAAGAAAGTCAGGATAATGAGAAGAGCATAAAGTTGTGATGCTGAGTTTCTCCCAGGATGTTCTTTCTTAGCTGCAGGGGGAGATGAGCTGTTTCAAGAAATTAAAAGTGCAAACAGACCGAAATAGCATTCAACAACGGATGGTGGGGCAAAAAGAGCCCTCTATAAAGTCATCCAGTGTGTGGCCGCTGGCCAGAAAGAAGTACCCTCTGCATAAAATGTTAACTTAAATTTTAAAAAGGAGAAAGAAATGCCCTCTGTCTGGGACTCGGGTCTGATTGGCAAAGAGAAAAGAAATAACAGGTCCCCAAATGCAGACATGACTGCTAGGAAAGGCAAAGCCCACTAATGTGCATTTTGAAATGTGCATAGGGAAAAACACTGAAAAAAAAACATTTTAATAATGTACTAATGTCTTTAACCTGAAGTCAAAAGTTCTGGGTAAAAGGGTACAGACTGTAGAAATAGAAAAAAGACTGTGCTTGGTGTGAGCCTTTCTCCCTCAGGCTAGCGAGCAGTTGGTGCTGAATCCCGGGGACTTAAGTGTGATTAGCAGCGGCTTGCGCCTGCGTGGAGCAGAGACTGCTCTCGCTCTCAGTGGTACCTACAGCAATCAGAACAAAACAGCGCTAACAAACACGAAGGGTATGATGTTGCCTGGCTAAGGAACTTTTAAAAAGATGCCCTTTATTCCCCTCGCCACAATTTTTTATTATGTAAATTGTCAAAAATACAGAAAATAAATATGCCATTTTGTATACCATTTGAATGAGTTACAGGCATCAAAATATTTCACCTCTAAATACTTCAGCCTGCCTCTCCTAAGAATAAGGACATTTGCTACAGAATCACAATAATATTATCACACCCAAGAAAACAATTTCCTGACATCATTTAATGTTCAGTACACATTCAAGATTCTATGATTGTCCCACGAATATCTTTTATAGCTAGGAGTTGGGTTTTTTGATATGTTTGTTTTTTGTTTTTGTTTTTTAACTAAGATACTGTCTGTGCCCATCTACTGCATTTGCTTATGATGCTGAAGAAACAATTTGAAATGTTCACAAAATAACTCTTTTTAATGTTTTTATTGATTTTTAGAGAGAGAGGAAGGGAAGGAGAGAAAAACATCAATTGGTTTGCCTCCCACATGAGCTGCGACTGGGGATCAAACCTGCAACCTGGGCATGTGCCCTGACCAGCAATTGAACCAGCAACCTTTTGGTACACTGGACAGTGCTAAACCAACTGAACTACATACACATCATACTCACGGCTATTCTGAATAGACAGATGTTTATAGGGTGTTCTTCATTAAGAGCAGGTGCTTTAGATAAGCACATCTCTGTATACCAGGAAAGTCTAGGAGGAAAGAGTAGTTTTTAACACACATTGAGACTATAATTGAAGCTGTATTAAATAGTAATGTTTATACTTAACTCCTAGAATACATAAACCTAATGGATTATGTTGGAATCTCTACTCAACCTGACTTCTAAAGTTTAATGACTGTTTTTTTTCCCTAGACAATGAAAAGAAGCTGTCCCATATAATAATTTATATCACTCCAGACAAAACATCTAGCTTTCCCTGCTTCACAGTACAGAACGAAATGAACATTGCACCCTCTGCATTTTATTCATGGTGTAATTTTAGATCCTGACCTGCTGAATTGGGTTTTATTTGTCCTTCCCTTTTATGCACCCTCTAGGAAGTCAGGAACTCAGCAGATAATGGTAACTATTTCTAAGTTATTTAGTTTTTAAATGTTAGCTAATGCTCTAAAAAAAAAAAGACGCAAATTTACACAATTCCTTAAAAGTGATTGGTGGCCAATGTAACTGTTTTTGGAGATTAGAATTAAATAAGATTATTTTCATACTTCACAAAATATTAGGTGCTACTTAAGCTTCTTTTGGAGAACCACAGTTAAAACAGTTTTAGCATAGTAGGTCTCATCTTTAAAGTGAGTTCTGTAATCAGTACTGTTCTCCTAGCTCCAAGCCTAAAGGGACAGAGGTCTAAAGGACTACATGATTTGTTACTAGAGGACTTTCATTCAATTTCTATTTATAGCAGTATCTGTGGAAGTCACTTAAATACTATGTTCAGCTCCTGTTTAATCAAATGTTGTTTTTCTGACCATTAAGAATCTTTAGATAACTTCAAATAGCAAAAGGAAGGACCTTGGGAAGTTAAATTGTACTCTGTGCCCTACTAGGCTCTCTTTGACCTTAGGAAATACCCTTTTCACCTCCTAGTTTCCCCATTCCTATCCTCCAAATAACACTAAGTATCTATGGCTACTTGCAGCTGTAACATTTGGAGGCTCTACGAAAAAGTTTTGAGGGGAAGAAGGGGGGTGGCAATGAGGAAATAAGGACACATATGTAATACCTCAATCAATAAAGGAAAATAAAATAGAAGTTTTGAGGGGGAAATATGTGAACCGAGGATGCTGATTATGTTACTGGACTGGGGACTGAGCCCTGAGCAGGTCTGCCTCAAGCTGGCAGGTAGTGTGTGGGTTCTTGACTTTGTGGAGGAAAGATTGATTTCACAAGAGACCAGGTGATTTTGAGAGTATGCTTATTAAAGCTGGAAACAATAAAACAAAGAAGAGCTTAAGATAGAAGAAGAAACAGGAGAGCGTAGGAGGGGCTACTTTGGCTTCTTAGATACGTTACAGGGAAGAAGTGAGCCACGAAGGGTTGAGTGAACTCAGAAGTAAATGTCACAGTGACAGCAGTGAAACAAGGTGAGGCTATTATTAGCTCACTAGAAAGTAAAATAAAAGGGGGCCTTACTTACAGACAAAGTCAGAGAGTTAGCCTGGGATGAGCTGCCACTGCTTGCTGCTCCTCTGATTTCAAGTCTGGTGGGGACATGCTTAGAGAGAGAGAGGGAAGGAGGGAATGAAAGAGAAAGAAGGGTGAGAGGGAGAAATATTGACTAGTTGTTTTCCATATGTGCCCCAACTGGGGATAAAACCCTCCATCTGGATATATGCCCTAACTGGGAATCAAACCATGACCTCCTGGTTCATAGCTCGACATTCAACTACTGAGCCACACCAACTGGGCTGCAATTCTAACTTCTTACACTTAGTATTTTCCATGTGGACTAATAGCTACAGAAGTGGAGGGATTAAGATGAATCTGCCATTGTTAATATCTGTTCCACCTTGAATATTCTCAGGTATCTGTTTCTCCATAGACTGAGTAGCTAAGGATAATACTTTTCCTAGCCCTTCCCATCTACCCTTGAATTCCCATGTCCTCAGCTACAAACATGTATGTCTCATCTACATGCTTCCAATTTGGGGACAAAGAATACTGCTCTCTATGGTAAACTGAGATTAAGATATCTATCTGCTAATCCCTAGAATCTATAAATGTTACCTTATATGGCAAAAGAGACTTTGCAGATATGACTAAATTAGGACCTTGAGGTGGGAGATTAGTCTGGATTATCCAAGTGGGCCCTAAATATAATCACAATAGTCCTTATAAGAGGGAGGCAAGAGAGTCAAAGAAAAAAGGCAATATGGAAACAGCAACAAAGATTGAAGTGATGCAACCACAGCCAAGGCATGCAGACCACCTCTGGAAGCTAGAACAGGCAAGGAATGGATTCTCCCCTGGAGCCTGTAGAAGGAACCAATCCTGCCCACACCTTGACTGAAGCCCAGTAAAACTGATTTCAGCTTAAGGCCTCCAGAACTGTAAGAAAGCAAATATAGGAGAAACCAAGATGGTAGCATATGTAAACACCTAAACTGCTGCCTCAAAAATTTCAAAACTATAGCTAAAAGACAAAATGGACATCATCCAGAACCACAAGAAGGCTGGCTGAGTGGAAATTCTACAGCTAAAAGGAAAGAGAAAAGCACACTGAGACACAGGAGCTGCGGAAGGCAGAGGTACCGAGGTGCGCATGTGGAGAGGGCTGGCAACTAAGTATGCAGCTGGCTTTTTCAAGCCGGAATGAGAAACAAGCTCCCAACTGCTCTGAAGTTCTGGGCAAGACTCTGGGGACCCAGATTCATACAGGAGAAACTGGACTGTCTGGCATAGGGAGAAACTAGAGGGCAGCTTTCTCTCAGAGGTGCTTGCAGCAATTACCACAGGACACTGAGACCCAGAGGCCTCTTAGAGCAGGGCTGCAGGAAGCCATTGCTCTTTGTTCCACCCTGAGACACTGCCCCATCCAAGCTGAGCATAGAGGCTTTTGCATATGACTGGCCTGGTACTTTGAATTCTAAACTTACCCAAGGCCCCACAGCAGTTTGCATTGCTTCACAGCTGGGCCTCATCTGGACACCTCCAAAACCCAAACAAAGAAGAAGAATCTGCAGATCTCTCCATAGCTCCTGCTGGGTAGCCTCAGACAGAGGCTAAATTAGCACCTCCTTGGAGATCCAAGAGCCAGTATAGCCAGGGGTCTGAGTGGGACCATCCAGATTACAACTCAGATCCCTAAGGGACACACTCAGGGGGTAGACTCAATGAGCACCAAATCCCCACTGAAGCAAGTCTTGTCTCATTAGGGTGTCTCCAGCACTATAATTCTCCCATCATAGACACAGTTGATCCTCACAGCCAATGGGCCTGGAGGTTAATTCCTCCCAGTGATACCAACAACAATCAAGGATTAACTATAGCAAGCCTGTGCACACAGCCCACAAAGGGGTGTACCAAGAGTGTCCACCTCAGGTAACTGGGGAGGCTGAGCCACTAGGCCCTTTAGCACACCTAGCACACAAAGCCACTCTATCAACTCAGGGAAGCAGTTAAAATGTGGAGACAAACAGGTCACAAATGAAAGAAATGGAGGAAAGCAAACTACTAGATATAGAGTTCAAAAACCACAGTTATAAGGTTTTTCAAGAATTTTCTAGAAAAGGCCAATAAATTTAGTGAGACCCTTGAAGATATTAAAAAGGACCAACTAGAAATTAAGCATACACTGAAGGAAATAATAATATACAGAGATCTAACAGCAGACTAGAGCAGTGGTTGGCAAACTGGCTCACAAGCCACATGCAGCTCTTTGGATCCCTTGAGTGTGGCTCTTCCACAAAATACCATGTGGGGGCTTGCACATAAAGTGCTATTGAAACTTGGTGGCCCATGCACAGAAGTCAGTTTTTGGCTCTCAAAAGAAACTTCAATCGTTGAACTGTTAATATTTGGTTCTGTTGACTAGAGTTTGTCATCTACTGGACTAGAGGATTGCAAGAATCAAGTCAAAGATTTGAAATACAAAGAAGCAAAAAACACCCAACTGGAAAAGCAACCAGAAAAAAAGAATCCAAAAATTTGAAGATAGCGTAAGGAGCCTCTGGGACAACCTCAAGTGCACCAACATTAGAATTGTGGGGGTGCCAGATGAAGAGAGAGAGAGCAAGATACTGAAAACCTATTTGAAGAAATAATGACTGAAAACTTCCCCCACCTGGTGAAAGAAATAGACTTACAAGTCCAGGAAGTGCATAGAACCCCAAAGAAAAGGAATTCAAAGAGGACCACACCAAGACATATAATTAAAATGCCAAGAGCCAAAGGTAGAGAATATTAAAAGCAGCAAAAGAAAAACTGTTAATTACCTACAAGGGAGCACCCATATGCCGATTTCTCAACAGAAACTATGCAGGCCAGACAGTAGTGGCAAGAAATATTCAAAGTAATGAATAGCAAGAACCTACAACCAAGATTACTCTACCCAGCAAAGCTATTATTCAGAATTGAAGATCAGACAAAGAACTTCACAGATAAGAAAAAGCTAAAGGAGTTCATCACCTCCAAACTAGTATTATATGAAATGCTGAAAGGTATTCTTTAAGAAGAGGAAGAAGAAGAAAAAGGTAAAGATAAAAATTATGAACAACAAATACATGTCTATCAACAAGTGAATCTAAAAATCAAGTGAATTGAAAATCTGATAAACAGAATATTCTATTATGAATATAATAGAATCAGGGGCATAGAAAAGGAGTGGACTGACAATTCTCAGGGGAAAGGGATGTGGTGGTTGAGAGAAGAGATTGGACAATAATCATACACCTATGGATGAGGACAGTGCAGGGGAGGTAAGGGCAGAGGGTGGGGTGGGAACCAGGTGAAGGGAAGCTATGTGGGGGGAGGGGGGAAAGAGGAACAATTGTAATAATCTGAACAGTAAAGATTTATTTTAAAAAAAGCAAATATGTGTTGTATTAACCAACCAAGTTTATGGTAGTTTGTTACAGCAACAATAGAGAACAAATATGCTCTCCTTTCAGCAGTCTTTGAAGTCTGATGACAATAGATATGTACTAGAGGCTCGGTACACAAAATCATGCAATAGGGGGTGGGGGTTCTTCAGCCCATCCTGCACCCTCTCACAGTCCAGGAGTCCTCACTCCTTACCACCTTCACTGCCAGAAGTGAGCCTACTGGAGAGCCTGGTGTCTGACTGAGCGGTGCTCCCCCTGTGGGAGCACACTGACCACCAGGAGAAGTTCCTGCATTAAGCATCTGCCCCCTGGTGGTCACTGCACATCATAGTGACCAGTCATTCTGCCATTCAGTCAATTTGTGTATCAGGTTTTTATTATATAGGATATGTATGTAAGTATATGTATATATATGTATGTGTGTGTTTGTCAAGTTAGCATAACATTAATGAACTAGAAACCCAATGCACAAAGATTCATTCTAGAATGGACTTTCTTTACCCTGGAGGCCAGCACCACGTTTCCACTCCAGCCCAGCCCCTTTCTGCTCAGGCCCCAGAGTTGCCTCTTTCCACTCCAGCCCAGCTTTCCCATGCTACACAGAGGCCCTGAGAGACTGGGGGTGGGGCAGAACGCCTGCCCCATTGCCATGGCGATGACACAAGCATCCTGCTGGCCCCGTCACTCAATGCCTATGTCTGCAAATTAACTGCCATCTTCGTTGGGTTAAGTTGCATATCACTTGTGATTGGCTGGTGGTGTAGCAGAGGTACAGTTCATTTATATGTTTGTCTATTATTAGGTAAGATTGACACAGGACTGTAGATACAGACTCCATATTAGACTTCTAGGCTGAGCTCTGAGAGACCAAATATTCAGGAGTTATAGGACCCATTTTCATGGGTGGTATTAGCAGTAGCAATTGGAGGCTTCTGAGGAAGGAGCAGAAGACCTAGTGTTGACAGAGATTGCTTCTGGTTCTGTCATGAACAAGTCATTAACTGCCCTAAGCCTCTGGGAAGTTGATCTACATAATCACTAAGAGTCCTTCCGATCTAAAATTCTGAGCTGTTGCAAAACATACTTTACCTTTTAACTTCATATTCACATTACTGCTATAACAATCTCTCTCCAGCCTATCTAGACAGCCTCCCTTCCACCACAAAGTCTACTGGTACACATCAACCACAAGCGCATTGAGCTTGTTTCTTCTAGCTTGTAAATTTCTTCCCTGTCTTCATCCCCTGAGCACTCAGACTCATCCTCAACATTCAAACCACAAATCACAGACTTTGAGAAGCTCTCTCATCTTCCCAAAGCAGAGAGGTCATCTCTGACTTGGTGCTTTTAGAGAACTAAAGCAGTATCAAATTATAGTTGAATATTCTTTTCCATTTGTTTTCCAAAATCAGAATGTGTACTACTTATAAGCAATATTCTGTCAGATTCATGTTTATATCTCTAGCACCTACTTCTGTATTCAGCACATAGCAGACACTCATATTATGTTTGTAGACTGAATAAACAGATGGATAATTAATCCCTGAACTCAGAATCTAGTTGAGATGTGGGAGAGGAGTTGGGAATGGGGAGGGATGGAAGTTAAGTACAAGAAGACAGAAAATTCATGTTTCAGCAAGACATCCAGAGTCCTGGAGAAAAAATTGAGGCAGATTTGTGTAATAATTTAATTCAAGGCTATCTACAGATACTTATTGTACAGGCAGTTTAGCATTTCTCTTGACCTTGCTTCAAAGTCAGTTTCTAAGTGGAGTTAACAGTATGAGCAATCTTGTACAGTAATCTGCTGATTAGAAGCTCTTAACTGAGGCAGATGGCAGGCAGCCACACACAATTTGTCAGCCCTGCATCCTTGCATGCCTCTAGGCAGAGGCTACAACTTTAGGATTTTATGGTAGCTAGTTAACAACTCTGTCCTTATAGACCATTCTGAGTAACAACTCATGAAACTATCTCCCTTCAGTTTTTCTTCTTAGGCATAAAAATTACCCACCCTCACTCCTTGAGTGCTCCAGATATATCTTCCATTTTCTTGATACAAAACACAAAGGACAAACCGACTGAGAAAACCTCCTTTAAGTGGAAATGAGTCTATCATTTCCACACACCTAGAAAATCTGCTAAATCACACTTTCACAATATATAGACTGATGTTAATTTACAGTGTGTCTTTGATCATGCATAACTTTTATGATGTAGTTATCTCTGTGTGTTCCTTGGCTGTTTTAAACTATACTAGAGGCCCTGTGCATGAAATTTGTGCACAGAGGGGGTTCCTCACCCTGTCCTGCACTCTCTCCAATCTGGGACCCCTCAGGATCCCTGTGAGATCGGGGCTAAACCAGCAGTCGGACATACCCCTCGCAACCCAGGATGACTGGCTCCTAACCACTCACCTGCCTGCTTGCCTGATCTCCCCTAACTCCTCTGCTTGCTGGCCTTCACCCCTACCTTGCCCCCCCTGTTGGCCTGATTGCCCCTACCTTGCCCCCTTCTGGCCTGATCACCCCTATCTTGCCCCCCTCCAGCCTGATTACTCCTATGTTGCCCTTCTGCTGGCCTGATCGCTCCTAACCTTTCTGCCTGCCTACCTGATCACCCCTAACTGCTTCTGCCTGCCTGCCTGATAACTCCTAACTTCCCTCCCCTGCAGGCCTGATTGCCCCTAACTGCCTCTGCCTCGGCCCCCCACCACCATGGCTTTGTCTGGAAGGCAGTCGGAAATCTGGAAGATGGCCAGCTGACCCAGTGTAATTAGCATATTACCCTTTTATTAGTAAGATTATATAAGTAGGATTGCTTAAATGGGGGGAGGGGTCCTTTTTCACCAAGAGGAGATGCTCTTGGCAGACAAAAACACATAATCCCTGTATCTGGACTGATAGCCAGCCATATGCATTATACTGCCAAATGGGTCATTAAAAAATTGAATCTCTTCCTTACATCTTACACCAAACAGCTGTTGCCCTTAAAACTCCTTTTCAGCCCCACCTTAGGTTCTGCCTTCACAGTTCACCCAGAGTAGGTTCTGACTGGTCAGTTTCTATGCCAATTAGTGTCAAAAGCTCTGCCTTCTAGGTAGCCATTGGCTTCTCACAATTCATCCAGATTTGGTTCTGATTGTTCGGTCTCTATGTGAGTCAGCATCTCCGGGCCTATCTCCAGGCCTGATCATGGAGGCGGGGCTAATCAGCAGCCGCCCCAGGCTGCTGGCCAGTGGGCTGAACTGCTGACCTCTGGGAGAGAGAGAGAGAGGGTTGGCTGCTGGCCAGGCCAGGAGAGAGAAGCAGGATCTGATTACCCTGCTTCTCTCTACAGGCCTCACCAGCAGCCACTGCTGCTGATGATCAGCCCTGCCTTTCTCTCCAAGAGGTCAGTAGTTCAGCCCACTCACCTGCTGTGCCTGACATTTGGTCGAGCCTTCAGTCATTTTGGATGTTATGACCCTGGCTCTTTATTTATATATATGTATGTATGTATATATATATTTATATCAGTTTACAAATTTACATTTGAGATTCAGCTTACTTTTTTAAGGTACATTTTCCATGTATCAGACACTGTGCTAAATGTTTTACAATTCCCTTAACAAACGCAGGCACTAAGCATTCTTATGCCCTTTTTATAGAGGAGGAAGCTGAGATTTAGAGGCACTAATTAACTTTCCTGAGGGCATAAGGCTAGTGAGATGCAGAGGCAAGGCTTAGTCCCAAGTCTTTTGGATGGCGAGATTCAATAATTAGATGAGCTTCTTACTTGCTTTTTTATAATGCTAATGTAACATTATATTGCTTAAGAAATACCACTCAGCAATTAACAATAGCTTGTGGAGGGAAATGTAATCCTTATTTCCAGAATCAAAATTTTCACAGTTTATATTAAGCATCCCATTAGGTAACATATATTTACTGGTAGGTGGGTAAAGCTGTGTATTACTGTGCTCAGAGTTTCCCCAGCATCAAGGACTAATGGCTAACCCTCTTATAAAACAAACTATTCTCTGTTTCAATTTTTAAACTCAAAGAGAGCAAAGCTATAGCCCTAAGGACTCCCTACATGGATCCAGGCCAAACATGAAATAATAGGTTTATCATATACATGTCAATGTACTTTAGTGGGAAGTACAATGTTTTGTAGAAATTCAGATTAACCTATAACCTCTGTCATGTTCTGTACCATTAGTAATATGGAATTTTGATTATTAGGTTTTACTTATTCCTTTTGAAAATGACAAGAAGATTTATATAGTATCCTGTAATTTCGGTCTTCTATGGAAAGATAGGAATGTGTGTGATTTTCAATATAATCATAGTGAACTTAGGGTTTACAGAATGTCCCAGATTTGCAAGGACAGCCTGAGATTTACTCTTGGTTTGGTCTTGGTTCTTCTAAAAAAGATACTCAACTCCCATAAAGCAAGAATTGGATTTCAGTGGTTTCCCAGGTGATTGCATAAAAATCACTGAAAAGTATGTTTAATAGACAGATGGGCCTCACCCAGGAGAAGTCTTAGTAATAATAACAAATACTTACATAGAGTTTACTATTCTCTAAGGCACTGTTCTGAGCACATTACATTTACTCATTTTACCTGCACAACAACCTTGTTAGGTAAATATTGTTATTATCATCACTAACTATCAGTGATGAAACTAAGGCACATAGAGGTTAAGGAGCTTGCCCAAGGTCATCCAGCCAATCAGAGATTGAGCCAGATTTTAACATAAGCTGCACTTTTAACTTCTGTGCTATGGTTCCCCTAATTTGCATGTTAACAAACTTTGCAGATGACTCTGCTATACAGCAAAGCATGGACACCTTGACAACTGCAACTGATGTATGAATCTCCTCTTATAACCTCATACCTGTCTGTCTCTGAATTAGGGCTGGGAACTAACCACCTCAGTGTCTACTTTATTTTTTAAGTTTCTCGTCATTAGCTATTGTATCCTCTGTTCCATGGAGGCTAAATGTGATCCTGGGAAGAAACTTGACTTGGGAGTAAGTAAGGTGGTATACTGGGTTGTCTCATGTGGCTTGGAAGAGTATTTGTATGCATCTCTTCTCAACCCTGTGTTTGATGTTTGTTAGTAGCTTGAAATCCATCTTTTTCTTTTCTTTTTTTAATATATTTTATTGATTTTTCACAGAGAGGAAAGGAGAGGGATAGAGAGTTAGAAACATCGAGGAGAGAGAAACACCGATCAGCCGCCTCCTGCACACCCTGCACTGGGGATGTGTCCGCAACCGAGGTACATGCCCCTGACCGGAATCGAACCTGGGACTTCTCAGTCCGCAGACTGATGCTCTATCCACTGAGCCAAACCGGTCTCAGCTTGAAATCCATCTTGATGGGAGTTTGACACCACAGAAATCAGACAGGATAAAGGAGGGCTTCTTTTCCCCTAGAGAGCTGGTGGTTAAACATTTGCCAGTATGCCACTGGATTTATGGCATGATCCGCGCTCAACCAACAATTGGCTATGTTACCTCAGGTACATTCTTTACATTCTCCAAGCCTTAGTTTTTTTCATTTGTAAAAATGGAAGAAATGACAACTGTGTAAATCAAATGAGATATTTCTTTTTGAGAGAATGAAACAAAATGTGGAAGCATTTGGCATTATTTTGAAGAGATAAAGAGTAGGCACTTACTTTACAAATAATGTTCCTTTTTTTTCCCCCCATTTCCCAGTTGCTTCCAAACAGTGAAAGACATCTATCAGATTTCTCCATGTCTCTTTCCCAAGCTAAATTTTTTTTAATTATTACTCCTTTGTCACTGTTTCCAGACCCTTTTTCATATTTCAAGATATATCACACAGAGATCACAATTCTACCTTTCCTTAGGATGTATTTCGGTTATTTCTCTGAGTTGCCCTTTCTGGTACAGCTCACTCTGCTGTCACCAGCTCTGCTGCTTGTGCCAGAGGCCGCTCACTGTGAGCACCATAACTGATGCATCCAAGCCCAACAAAGGTCATGGTTCCATGACACAGTGGGAAGAATGCTCGTACTCCCATATGGTTGATTATCTTCCACAAGGACCAAAGATGTGTTGCTTAGACCCCAAAACTCCCAAAGTTTTGAAGAGGTTTAGTAAAACTACTGTTTAAATTTTTTACTCCCATCTCCTTTCCACAGAAATCAGTTATTTGATGGGGAGAGATCACCTGAATCAGGAGAAAAATTCAAACAAACAAAACTTATGCCCAGCCGAAACCGGTTTGGCTCAGTGGATAGAGTGTCGACCTGCGGACTGAAAGGTCCCAGATTTGATTCCAGTCAAGGGCATGTTACTTTGGTTGCGGGCACATCCCCAGTAGGGGGTGTGCAAGAGGCAGCTGATCGATGTTTCTTTCTCATCAGTGTTTCTAATTCTCTATCCCTCTCCCTTCCTCTCTGTAAAAAAATTAATAAAAAATACATTTTAAAAAAAACACCTTATGCCCAGACTCTCCCTTTTGGTTCTATTCTATCCTGAGAGGCTCATTTGTCCATCAGCCAGCCGGACACACCTATGCCACCTGGCTTGCAGTGATGGATTCAGATAGATTCAGCCTGAGGGATCCTATAAAATTTCTCACCAAGTGTAGAATTGGATGTGTAGAATGGAGAGGGAAGATCTCTTCTTCAGGGTATAACAATGAAGTTGTTTTTTTTAAATATATTTTATTGATTTTTTACAGAGAGGAAGGGAGAGGGAATAGAGAGTTAGAAACATCAATGAGAGACATCGATCAGCCGCCTCCTGCACGCCCCCTACAGGGGATGTGCCCGCAACCAGGATACATGCCCTTGACCGGAACCGATGCTCTCTCCACTGAGCCAAACCGGTTTTGGCAGAACAATGAAGTTTTATAAGAGTTGCCTAAGTGGCCCCAGCCAGGTAGCTCAGTTGGTTAGAGCATGATTCCAATACATCAAGGTTGCAGAGTCAATCCCCAGTCAGGGCACATTCAAGAATCAAGCAATGGCAGAAACCAGTTTGGCTCAGTGGATAGAGTGTCAGTCTGCGGACTGGGGGATCCCAGGTTTGATTCCGGTCAAGGGCATCCAGTGGGGGTGTGCAGGGGGCAGCTGACCAATGTCTCTCTCTCATCGATGTTTCTAACTCTCTATCTCTTTCCCTTCCTCTCTGTAAAAATCAATAAAATATAAATTTTTTTTAAAAAGTATCAACCAATGAATACATAAATAAGTGGAACAACAAGTCTAAGTCAATCAATAAATTTAAGTAATCTAAGATGAAATTACTTTTTTCAGTCATCACATTAGTATTAATTTAAACTTCACTTGGTTGCTGTTCAGTCATATCTTCCACTAATTGCTTATTTGTAAGTTGCTTCTTTGAACATAAATGGAGAGCTTATACCTATGAAATAACTCCAGCCTATTGAGGGCATTTTACTAGTAGGTTCTGATTTGGTCTCTGTAACATCCTTTTATGTGACAAAAACATGACTAAGGTGATAGGCTTTTACTGAAAGATATAGGGGCAGGGGAGGGGGGGAAAGCCTCATAGAAGATTGGACAATGTTTATCATTTAGAATACAGCAGTACTTTCTTGGCCCAAAATATCTCTGGTAATTCAAATGCTAGTGCCTCCACTAGTTTTGAGACCCCAAATGTGCCTTTGTTTCCTTCTCTATCTGCTTTTCTATTAACTTTGCTTCTATTGCCTCTTCTGCTGCTGATTATTTCTACTGCCTTCCTGCTATATCTGGGATGCAAAATGTCCTTAATGCGAATCCAATGGAATCTGAGCACACTGTTGGGCCGATTTCTCATGCAGATCACTCCCAGGCCACTGCTCTGCCATGACTATCCTAACAGATGATTTTGTCTAGAATAGCAATTCCTAGTCCACTCAGCTGTGGCCAACACAAGGGGGTCACTTGACAAACAAAATGTGTTCATTTATTCAATAGATATGAATGAGTCACCAACTATGTGCCAGATGTTGTTACAGCTGCTAGTGATACATACCAAGTCCCTGTCCACAGGGAGCACTCATTATAATGTGAAAGAAAGACAATAAATAAGTCAAGGAAAATTAATTTAGTGATAAGTACCATAACATAAAAAACAATGTAATGAGACCGAGAGATACGGGGCTGGGGGCAAGAATTAGAGTTGACAGGGCAGACCTCTGGAAAACATAAAATTAAAGTTGAGTCTTGAATGTTGAGGAGTTACTTTTGTCAAAATCTCTGAAAGAGCACTCCAGCACATTCCAGAGCATTCTAGCAAAGGCCTGGCTACAGGAAAGGGGTTGGCATCCTCTTCTAGCTTGTAGTAAGATCACATTATTGGACTGGCTTCAAGAGCAGGAGTATTGTCCTTGATCCTCCTTGTGGAAGGCCAGGGTGATGGAACTATTGAGAGTAAGGGGAAGAAATCAGAAGATAAAATGGGAGAGGTAGCAGGGGCCAGATCATTCAGCCAGTGGCACTAGAAAACCACTGGTGAGTTTGAACTATAGGAGATGTGTTGAAGCTGAAGATAATGATCGGATTTTGACAAAGGTTAGAATACAGTAACAGAAAGTGCTACCTGGGCATGGTTTATTCCAGGTATTTGGTCCTAGCAAGCACTTAGCATTCCTTAAATTATTCAGTCAGCCGAAACTGGTTTGGCTCAGTGGATAGAGCGTCTGCCCGCGCGGGCTGAAGGGTCCCGGGTTCGATTCCGGTCAAGGGCATGTACTTTGGTTGCGGGCACATCCCCAGTGGGGGGCATGCAGGAGGCAACTGATTGATGTCTCTCTCTCATCGATGTTTCTGACTCTCTGTCTCCCTTCCTCTCTGTAAGAAATCAATAAAAAAAATATATTAAAAAATTAGTCATTCAGAAATTTCTGTCCCTCCATCTTTCTGTCATTTATGACTTTATAAGCATGCTTTCAATGTTCTCATTCTGATGATAGTATAAACATTGCTGCAGAAAGAGCAGCTGAAGGTCACAGCCAGCCATGATAATTCTTAGGATACAAAACCAAGGTCCAGATCACAGAATGAAAGTGGGTCAGCTGTATGACTAAGGGAATTGCTCAACTTCCCTCCCCTGTTCTCCCGCTCACCCCACTGAAAGAGTTTCCAGTACCAAGGTCTCTTTTTGGGACCCTCTTGTCAAACCTCCCAACCCCCAGTCCTTCCATAAGGAGGATCAAGGACGACACTCCCGGTCTTGAAGCCAGTCCAGTAATGTGATCTTACCACAAGCTAACGAGCCTCCCTCAGTCTCCTGCTTGGATTTCTATGTACCACCTGTTCTGGACTTCCAGGCCTTGTCCCTCACCAGTTGGGATGTTCCAGGTACTTGAAGCTCGATCTTCCATCATCTGGCTTAGAAAGCATGTCCTGCCTCCTGGATGGCACCTTTCTCCCAGTGAGAAGACCAGTAGCCAGCACAAGTGAATAGGGAAACAGAGCAGATAGTTAAACAGCAGTTTGCAGCCCTCTAGTAAAACCTATCTGCTCTGAATCAGGGCCCCTAATGGATAAAGGGTTTGCACTTTTCCTCCCCAACCAGCAGATGAAGAGCTTAATCACCTGACTCAGGGAGACAGAGAAATCCAATTAGTGCCACTTGCCAACCACCCCAAGGACAGATGAAGTTAAGAGAACAAATCTCTTTTTAATACCTGGTGACCCTCTCCTGAGACCTCCCCTAAGGTTTCCACCTGCAAGATAGAGATAAATACCTTCAACCCAAAGCACCCAGCCCGCTTTCCCCCTGAGGGGCATGCCTGTGTCATTCCTTTCCCTTTCTAAGGGAATCCATGAGACTTGGCAACCAGGGGAACAGTGGGCAACGGCAGCTGATCCCATGCTAAACCCCTGAACCTGTCTCCAAGGTCCCCTTTTCTCTGACCTCCCAGTAAGCCAAAGCAGCCTACCGAGGCGTTCCTGTTGCTTCTATTCGCTGTCCTAAGTGTGTTTTTGCTGCAGCCAATAAATGCTTGCTTGCTTTGTCTCTTGATTGAAATCTTTCCTTCCAGAAGACAAGAACTGAGGTCTCATCATCTTGCTAGTGATCAGCACCTGTTCTCCAAAAATGTCTATTCCAATCCAGTTATCAGCTCTGACTCCCACAGAATGCTTTAAGTGAGGGTCACAGTTAGGTGTGTAAAAGCAGGGTAAGCCTTTGACCTTTTGACTTCTAAACTAGAATGAAGTCTGAAAATATCAAGATTAAAGTACCCTGAGGTTGCAGGAGAGTGCTTCCTTCTATGGAGCTTTTGAATTATTAAAGAGCTGGAGACCTTAGCTGCTCTTAGCATTAATGGTTCACTGAAGACGGAGTTTTAGTTTAGATGGTAGATTAGTGTTGTAATATTTTGAATTCTTAAACACAGCTGTCAGTTGGTTATTGACTATGTTTTGGGAGCTAAAAAGTGAGAAGGAGCAGGCATAGCTGGTACTGTTTTATCAACATTGTCCCTGGGCCCACACCCAGCAAGTCCCTGGGCTTGGTCACCCTTTCTACCTGGTGAGGCACCTGGAGAATTGTTTTTCTAATTCTTCTACCCACCTTTGGCAGTAATCTCAGTTTTAAAAGACAATTAAAAATAAACTTCTATATCATAGAATAATGAATATCTACTTTAGAAACTTAGCAAAATACAACGAGGTATAAGGAAAGAGAGAAAATCACCATCCGTCCCAGCATCTAGAGATAAGCACTGACTCCTAAATGCAGTGCATCCCTCCATAAAAGTAACTATCATATGTGCTCATTTGGAAACAATGCGCATTTACTCTGTGCCGGCTTCTGAACTAAGTGCTATAATATGTATTAAACTATTCAGTTCTTCCAACAGCCCTGCGAGGTAAACAAAAGCTGATTCAAACCAGGCAGGCTACCTGGAATGCCTGTTCTTACCCAGCACACACAGAAAGAAAACAGAGGCTATGCCCAATCCTTTGGCTTAAAGAAAGGATCCTTTAACATGTTACATTTCAAGAAACTGATTTCAAAATTCATCAGAAAATATATTGTGATTTAAGGAACAGAAGAGATATTGTACACAATGTATCAATATCAGTAACATTTGTTCTTTGCAGATGGTGCTACTCCTAAATTTAACATTCTCACAAGCAGACGGATGGCATAATAACTAAGCTTTTGTCCATGTATTCATTCCTTAATGCATTCAATCTATTATACTCTCAGCACCAGTGACTAAGGGAGAAAATATGGACGCAAAGGGAAATAAAGACAGGAACAGAGCAGTGCCTAAACAAACTGGGGTGGAGGACACCTCTGAGACAAACCTTTTGACGTGACAGGTTAAAATTAGCCTCTTAGGGACTAATCAGTCTTCCATGGATATTGGTTACCTCACTGGCCTCCCAGCACCCACTCTAGCGTGCAATGACCCATGTTGTAGGTAAAGCAAGTCCTGTGAGCCTCACTTCCGGCTGCATGTACTGGCTCCGTGGGAGCCTTACCCTTTACCCCTCTCCCTCCCAACAGCCTCTGCTGTGCCCTTTGCAAGCATCACTATTTATTATGCTGCTTCTCCTTTCTCAGCTGGAGGGAGATTTCCTCCGAAGAACCTTTCCCATCCACCTCGAAGAGGCCAAATTCCCATCCACCCCAAAGAGGCAAAACTCCATCCACCCTGAAGAGTACAAACTCCCAACCACCCTGAAGAGGACAAACTTCCCAACCACCCTGAAGAGGACAAATTCCCATCCAATGAGAACTTAAGGCACTGCACACATCTCCCTATTAGCACAGGTCACAATCCTGGTTTTATATTTGTGTGTTTGGCCATTTATTTGGTATCTGAATCCCAAACAGGCTGGATGCCACCTCTGGATCCCCAAGGTCTACTATGGCTCCTGGCACAGGGTAGTCATCCACAGAGTGAATGAATGATTAAAGAAAACTTCACTGGAAAGTTTACTAGCTGCTATTTTTTAAATAAGTTGTCATTTGAATTACTATGTAATCGATATAACATTAATAACAACAACATTGAGCCCTAGCCGGTTTGGTTCAGTGGATAGAGCATTGGCCAGAGGTCCCAGGTTCAATTCTGGTCAAGGGCAGATACCTAAGTTGCAGGATCGATCCCCGGGCCTGGTCAGGACGTGTGCGGGAGGCAACCAGTGATATGTATCTCTCTGACATCAATGATTCTATTCTCTCTCTCTCTCTCTCTCTTCCACTCTCTCTAAAAATCAATGGAAAATATCCTCAGGTAAGGATTAACAACAACAACAAAATAACAACATTGAGGAAAAGCACAGTTTCTGAGACAGAGTGAATATAAACTGATTTTACTGTCCAACAGGGAACGGAAAAGTAATCCAAAGAGAGGTAGGTGATCAGCTCTGTTTGGTGGGACCTCGAGGAATAGAGGTCATACACAGTTTTAACTCCAAATCCAGAAATGATCCATAGTCTAACAGGCTTCACAATTGGTTGAATCAAAATGGTACAGTTAAGTCACTATTAGCAAACAGTGACCATTTTCACCAGCAGGGTGTTTTCTATTGGTTTTAACCAGTATTTTGAGAAAAAAACTGTTGCCATTCTTTCTTCTGGAGTCCTGACTGCTTGCTGTTTTGAAATTTCTCTTGCCCTCTGAAGCTCAGAGTTCTACATATTCTCACATTGAAGACTCACTCCCAAAAAGCTGTATTTTCATTGTATTTTCTTTCTTTTACCTTGTTGCATTCATCTGTAAAATGATATCTCCCTCAAAGGATTCTTATGTGGATTTTTAAGACAATTCAAGGAAAGGTGATATAGTATACTTAATAAAGGCCACTTGGATGTTACTGAAACTGGTGTTATTGATCCCAGTGATAAAATTGTTTGTTTATTTGTGTGAGGACCAGTATGCCAGGTGCCATTAAATTGTGCTGTGCTAGTAAAGACTATTCCCATTTCTTTCTTTCTTTTTTTAAGTGTATTTTTATTGATTCCAGAGAGGAAGGGAGAGGGAGTAAGAGATAGAAACTTCAATGATGAGAGAGAATCACGGATCGGCCGCTCCCTGCACATCCCCCACTGGAGACCCAGGCACGTGCCCCTGACTGGAATCAAACCCAGGACCCTTCAGTCTGCAAGCCGGCGTTGTATCCACTGAGCCAAACCAGCTAGCACAAGACTATTCCCATTTCTACATTGATCTTCTAAAGCAGAACAGGAAAAATATCTTATGGAGAATCTCCCTGAACAAGTTTTTCTTCGTTAAATTAAGTGAATTCATGCCCTTAATACCATAAAATTCAAGGCTAAAATTGTTCTGGGAAATTCCTTCTGCAGATATCTTGTGAAGATAAAGCCTTAGAACAATGGAATCCATGAATCATAGGATTTGGTCAGAGCTCCACATTCTTTTCGGCACTTCACCTCGATTTCTTACAACCTATGTGATCCTAACTTTTCAGAACCTCAATTTCCCCATTTGTAAGATGGCAATGATCGTATTAAGTGATTGCTAGGTAATTGTCAGGACTAAAAGAGAAAGGTCCGCAGGCTGACACTCTATCCACTGAGCCAAACCGGTCTTGGCAAAATGAAAATATTTTTAAGAAAAAATGCACATATAAGATTTGATGTAAGATACGTACAAGTAATTGTCTAAGACCAAAAAGAAAAATAAGCGTATTACTAAATTTAGTCTGATATAAATACTGGCTTTAAAGGAAAGTCTTTACATAGAGTTGTAGATGAGAAAGGGTATGCATTCCTTGTGTATGTTTTTATGTATGCATACACACATGTGCTTATCTATAGTATATATTTCCCCAAAGGGATTTCCATTTATTTGTTGCAAATAAATGAATCATTTTGTCATTCCCCTCATCCCATTATTTTCAAGGTAGGGAAAGGATTTCTTCCCCATGAACCATTCAGACTATCTTCTTTATGCTTGAGAAAGTTCTTGCTATCTTAGAAGCAGCCTGATTTGAGACAAAGTGACAGGCCTACTTTTTGTGTGTCTTTTAAAATTCTTGGTAACTAATGTCCAGAAACGAAAAATGTGTATGCAGGCATTGCAGCCTGATTCTCCCTAAAGGAAAAATGCTAATCACCAATTTCAAAAGCATGAACTTTGCTAATGAGCAACATTGCAATCTGCAGCCATTGTGTTTTCTTTAAAGCAGAGTCCCTTACAACTCAAAAGTACAAAGATTCCATCTCCATGCCCTGAAGCCTCTTGAGGTTATTGCTCAGTGATTAACCCAAGGGGGTTAGGGGAGGACTATTTTCACCTTAATTGGTTGGAGGGCAAGCTGTAGATATAAAAGAGTATTTTACAGCCCACTAATGAACAGCTTATTCAATAAATGCTCTCATTGAAACACTTTACATACATAATAAGGAATGTATAAAGTGAAATAGTGCTTAATTCCCATAAAATCTTTCTCATCTTATTTGCTTGCTCTATTTTTTTTTTCCAGTTCCTATCTGCTGCTTCAATGAATAGAACTTCTAGGTGAGGGTACCAAAACACTCAACATTTCAGGCTGAATCGCCCACGCTGATGCTGGCAAAGTAGTCACAGCAGAACAGGGGGGAGTGGGGTTAGGTGCTTCATCTTTTCAATACTTTTTTATTACTATTGTTATAAAGCTTTGGGTATGCTTTGATTGCTTGTGTAGCCAGCTTTTGTTACATTTCTTTATATGGGAAACTCACTATCAAGGCTTAGAATGGTAGGATCTCAGGTGCAGAAAGGACCCTATGTCAGTGAGGGTTCTGGCGGAAAACAGAGTTCTATGCAAAATGTTTAACTGAAGGTAGTTTATTGGCAAGATGGTTTACAGGGATGTGGACAGGGCTCCTGGCCCCACAGAGGATGAGGGAGCACTCAGTAGGGCTATTACTACCCGAGGGCTGAAAGGCAAGGGCAGAAGACAGTGCTGAGCACTGGGAGAGCTGGAGCTATGGAGGGAGTTATCGTCCGAGCCAGAGGAAGACACAACCACTGCTGGAACCTGACTAGGGATGCAGGCAAAAAGGACCTCCATCTCCCTCTTTCCCCACTGTCCACCGCCAGGCAGTGCTTACCATTGACTAACTCCAAGAGAAGACAGAGGAGGGGTGGCCAGATGCTCTATCAGTAAGACTTAGCTCCTTCCTGAATACCCAGATTAGGTAGAGGGCAAACAGAATAACCAAACAGACCCTTAAAAGCCTGCAGATCTGGCGGTTCTCAGACCTGTGCAGGTGGCAGAGCATGTGGAGATCAGCTTACTCCTTCAGTCTAACCAAGTTTAACTGCACCCCTACCACACGCGAGGCCCGGCTAAAAGCAGGTAAATTCAGAGATGCATAATGCATCATTAGGCTGAGACAGAGGAACCTAAGCCAGGACAGACTAGTGAGATCATTTAAATGTAACACGGCTTGTACTAATCAATGAGTGTGTGCAGTCATCCACTATCCTGTAGCAGGAAATTCAGAGTAAACTATCTCTCAATTGGGGATTGGTTAAATAAATAATAAGACATCAATTCAGTGGAATGTTATGACAATGCATATTTAAAATGAAGATCTTTATGCTGTACTCTAGTGTGCTCGCTGAGATATATTATTTTAAAAATGCGGAGGCTGCCGAAACCGGTTTGGCTCAGTGGATAGAGCGTCGGCCTGCAGACTGAAAGGTCCCAGGTTCGATTCCGGTCAAGGGCATGTATCCTTGTTGCGGACACATCCCCAGTAGGGGGCGTGCAGGAGATCAATGTCTCTCTCTCATCGATGTTTCTCTCTATCCCTCTCCCTTCCTCTCTGTGAAAAATCAATAATATATATAAAAGCAGAGGCTGAATGTCGTACAACATGCTGACATTTGTATAAAAGAGAAAGGGAGGGAGAGCAAAAGGAAGAAAGAAGAATAAGATCTATGTATACATATATGTTTGCTGGTATATACTGGTCACCCTTTCAGAGGAGTCATGAGAAGGAGTTACTGCTTGTCTCTGTGGAAGGGAAATGTGTGGCCAGGGGGCAGGGTTAAAAGAAGGCATTTTATTGTGGTCTCAGTTCCCATGGTGATTACACTGATTATACATTCAGCTCAGGGCCTACTTCCTATTCAGTGTAACCTCCATTAAGAGGCAAGAGACAAAAAGAAATAAAGCTGAAGCACTTCAATGCGTCCAGACTGGGCTCAAGGCTGCCAGCATCACAGCCAGACACAGAGAGCTACTTAAACTGTCACATTATGCATAAATCACTCCCTCCTCACCAGGGGCCCATTGTAGGAAAAGTTGAATCAGGACAGCTGTATGAAACATGCAAAAAGTTTTTGCTCCAATTCATTTGCAGTTCCCTGTATGACCTTATTAGTTATGGCCAGATGAACAATTCTGAATTTCTCTTCCTATTTCAGTTTATATAAGAACCTCTGTGATGTGATGTGATGTGTGTGTGTGTGTGTGTGTGTGTGTGTATGTGTGTGTGTATACGCACAAGTTTGAATGCATGATTATGTGACTGTGAAACATGATGATCAATAGATAGAAAGTGTACTCCTTCCACACTCTCCCATCACTTTTTCTTTTAATTCAACTTTTTATTTAGAAACTAGAGGCCTAGTGCATAAAATTCATGCACTGGGAGAGGGGTGTCCCTCAGCCCAGCCTGCACCCTCTCCAATCTGGGACCCCTCAAGAGATGTCCAACTGCCCGTTTAGGCCTGATCCTAAACAGGCAGTGGGACATCTCTCTCACAATTCAAACCTGCTGACTCCTAACTGCTCTCCTGCCTGCCTTCCTGATTGCCCCTAACTGCTTCTGCCTGACAGCCTGATCACCTCCTAAGCACTCCCCTGCCAACTGATTGATTCCTTTACTGCTCCCCTGCCAGCTTGATTGCTCCTAACTGCCTGGTCACATCCAACTGCCCTCCCTTGCAGGCCTGATCCCTTCCTACTGCCCTACCCTGCTTTCCTGATCACCCACAACTGCCCTACCCTGCTGGCCATCTTGTGTCCACATGGGTGCAGCCATCTTTGACTACATGGGGCAGCCATCTTGTGTGTTGGAGTGATGGTCAATTTGCATATCACTCTTTTATTAGATAGGAGAGAGGCCTGGTACAGGGGTAAGGGCCAGTTGGTTTGCCCTGAAGGGTGTCCTGGATCAGGGTGGGGGTTCCCTTGGGGCATGGGGCAGCATGGGTGAGGGGCCTGTGGTGGTTTGCAGGCTGGCCATGCCTCCCAACAACCCAAGCGAAGGCCCTGGTATCTGGGATTTATTTATCTTTTACAATTGAGTGGAGGCCTGGGCCAGCCAGGATGTGCAGGAAGCTTGGCTTCCTCCATTGCCAGAGAAACCTAAGCCTCCTGTTCTTTCCTTGACTGCAGCCATCTTGGTTGGGTTAATTTGTATACTCGCTCCTGATTGGCTGGTGGGCATGGCTTGTGGGTGTAGTGGAGGTATGGTCAATTTGCATATTTCTCTTTTATTAGATAGGATAACTGTAGATTCACATGAATTTTTAAGAAATGATATAGGAAGGTCTCTTGTACTCCCCCACCCCCATCTATTTTGCCCCAGTGATATAACTTGCACAACTAGGAAACTGACTTGAGGAACTCCACTGACCTTCATAGTTCATCAGTTTTACATGCATTCATTTGAATGTGTTTAATTCTATGAAATTTTATCACATGTAACCATTACCATATTCAAGATAGAGAATAATTCCATCACCTCAAGGATCTCTCATGCAACCTTTTTATAGCCATATTCACCTCTGTCTTGTTCCTCTCTCCCTCCCCTTCCCATCCCAATACTTGGCAGTCACTAATCCCAATTCCATCTCTGAAATTTTGTTATTTCAAGAATTTTATATAAATGGAATTATAGTATATAATCTTTCAAGATTGGCATAATTCTTTTGAGGCTCATCCATGTTGCATTTATTGAGAGCTCATTCTTTTTTGGTGCTGAGTGAAATTCCATAGTATGGATGTTCTACTGTTTAACCACTTATCTTTTTAAAAATATATTGATTTCAGAAAGAAAGGGAGAGGGAAAGATAGAAACATCAATGATGAGAGAGAATCATTGATTGGCTGCCTTCTAAACGTCCCCTACTGGGGATCAAGCTCACAACCTAGGCATGTGCCCTTGACCATAATCAAACCTGGGATCCTTCAGTCCGCAGGCTGATGCTCTATCCACTGAGCCAAATCAGCTAGAGCATAACCACTTACCTTTGTTTAAAAATATTTGTATTGATTTCAGAGAAAGGAAGGGAGAGGGAGAAAAACATCAATGATAAGAATCATTCATTAGCTGTGTCTGGCGCATCCCTTACTAGGGATCAAACCTGCAACCAGGAATGTACCCTGACCTGGAGTCCAACATGGGTGAGCACTCAACCTCTGAGCCACAATAGCCAAGCTATCTTTTTAAGGACATTTTAGTTGTTTTCAGTTTTGAGCTATCATGAATAAAGCTGCAATTACTATTCATATAGGTGTTTTCATCTTTCTGGGATAAATGCCCAAGGGTATAATTGCTGCGTTGTATATTAAGCACATATTTAATTTTTTAAGAACCTGTCAAACAATTTTCCACAGTGACTGTACCACTCTGTAATTTTACATTCCCACCTGAGGGCGTGCCCCCTGCCCCAGCACCGGGGGACCTAGGGTCATAACCCCCCCCCCCAATCTGGCAGGGCTTGATGGGGGACCTAAGGCTGTGCACCCTGCCCAAAGGGGCTTGAGTAGGGTGGGGCCAGCCATGTCTGTCTGGGTCTTGCACGATTTCAAGGCACACGTGGATGGGTGAGGACTTGACTCTGGGTCCTGTGGTGAGCCCAGACTCTGACAGGAGGGAGATTTTCATATACATTTTACTAATTTTCTTTCATCTCTGACACTTCTATTAGAGGGAAAATAGCAATATTAAAATATTTCCTCTAATTAATTCCCTTTTAATGTGTACAAATTTTGTGCACTGGGCCACTAGTTAACTATATAATTAAGCTAAATATTTTTAACTTCTTGAGTTCCTCAACAATTTGAAGAGGGTTTAATGATGGTACTATTTACAAATGCAGGGGCATGATTTAAAGAATCCAACAAGAGGGATTACACAGCATTGCAGAACTAGTAACAGCTAAGACCTGTATCCATGTGGTCTCAAAGGTAGAAGAGAAAGGAAAGGCCACTAGAACACAGAGAGGGCAGCTGTATGAAGAAGGCTGGGGCCTATGTGGAGAAATGCATCAACCCCCAGGGAGAAATCGATAAATGTACTCACCTCACTTTTCCAGGCTTCTGTGTCCTGCAGTGACTTTTACTGGCTAAACCCAGCTAGAAACCAATGGAATCAAGCAAGCTATTGCGGTCACCGTCCTAAAGCACAGGCTAGAAGGAAAAGGATGAGGAGTGGCTATCGCCCAGCCCTTGTGATTTTAATGCTTCCAGTATTTCTGTAGGCTAGATTTAAATAATTTAATTCCTAAGTAGGCCTTTGTTCACATGTTAATTGCTCTTTCTGCTCAGCTCCTTTTGTTCTCATGAATGTAGTCATAAGTTGCTGATGTGGTGTCTATTTGTTAAGCAGGATGAGATAACTTCAGGGTCACACGGAGAATTTATGAGTTTGTTTTGCAGAAAGAAAGAATGTCTTCAGGGTTTCTGTGACCATCTGCTGCCTCCCAGGACTACGATGTGAAAAAAACGATGACTAAAGAAACACAGGCTTCTCTCTCAGTTCCCTGGAATTCCCCCTCCCCTACTCCCTAGCTGCATAAAAACTCCCTACTTTTGCTTTATTGACAGAGCTGGATTTGAGAGGTCTTGTTTTCCTGTCATCCTCTTGTGTCGCCAGATCCAACAAACCTTTCTCTAACTCCAAGTACCAGTGTCCCAGTGTTTTGGCCTACTAGGGCATCTGGCACATGAACCCGAATTTTGGGAGGCAATTCTGCAACATGGGCACAAAAGAAAGATATCCAGATACTTTTTTTTTTTTAATAAACACAGCATCTATTGTATTATTCCATTCTTTTAAAAAGTATTGATTGCGTATTGAATCAGTATAGCTATCCATCCAGCCATTTATTCCTCCATCCATCCAAACCACCTATCTAGGCTTATACATGCATAGAAAGATATCTGAAATGTTACTATAATGGTTAATGATGATACTTTTTGGATGATGAGATTTGAGGTATTTTTTAAAAATTGAAATATAGTTTATATAGCCTAGGATTTACCCATTTAAAATGTAATATTCAATGGTTTTTAGTATAGTGATAAGGTTATGCAACCATCACCACTATCCAACTTCAGAAAATTTTCATTACCCCTAAAGAAACTCCATATCCATTAGCAGTCATTCTCCATTTCTCCCTGTCCCCAGCCCCTAGCAATCACTAATCTACTGTCTTTATGAATTTCCTATTCTGAACATTTCATATTAATGGAACATGTAATATTTGGCCTTTGGTGATTGGCTTTTCTCATAGCATAATGTTTTTAAAATTCATCCATGTTGTAACATGTATCAATACTTCATTTTTTTGTTGAGAATAATATTCCATTGTACAGATATATCACATTTTGTTTATTCATGAATTAATAAACACTTTTAGACTATTATGAATAATGGTATTATAAACATTTGTCTATAATTTTTGTGTGGACATATATATATTTTTAATATATTTTATTGATTTTTTTATAGAGAGGAAGGGAGAGGGATAGAGAGTTAGAAACATCAATGAGAGAGAAACATCGATCAGCTGCCTCCTACACACCTTCTACTTGGGATGTGCCTACAACCAAGGTACATGACCTCCACTGGAATCAAATCTGGGACCTTTCAATCTGCAGGCTGACGCTCTATCCACTGAGCCAAACCGGTTTTGGCTGGACATATATTTTCATTTCTAGGATATATACCTAGGAATGGAATTGCTGAGTCAAATGGTAAGGAGTTGCCAAACTTTTCCACAGCAGTTATACCACTTACATTCAAATTAGCAATGTTACGGGTTGAAATTTTTCCACATTCTCATCAACATTGTTACTGTCAGTCTTTTTCATTATACCCACCTTAGTGTATATGAAACAGTACCTTAGCATTAGCTTTGACTTGCATTTTTCTTTTTTTTTAAATATATTTTATTGATTTTTTTTTTAACAGAGAGGAAGGGAGAGGGAGAGTTAGAAACATCGATGAGAGAGAGACATAGATCAGCTGCCACACACCCCCCACTGGGGATGTGCCCGCAACCAAGGTACATGCCCTTGACAGGAATCGAACCTGGGACCCTTCAATCGACATGCCGATGCTCTATCCACTGGGCCAAACCGGTTTCAGCTTGACTTGCATTTTCCTGATGGCTATGATGTTGAGCATCTTTTCATCTGTTTATTGGCCATTTGTATATTTTTTTTTGGAGGAATATTCATTTAAATCCTGTGTCCAATATTTGGTAAAAATTTTTTTTGAGATATAATTCACATGCTGTATAACTCACCCACTTAAAGTATACCATTCAATAGCTTTCAGTATATTAATAAAGTTGTGCCACCATCATCACTAATTTCAGAACACTTAAATCACTTCAAAAAAGAAACCCATACCTAGTAATTGTCAACTTTTAATCCTCCCATTTTCCCCAACCTTAGGTAATCATTAATCTACTATAGATTTGCCTATTCTATTTTATATAAGTGGAATCATAAAATATGTCGTCTTTCATATATCATTGAATATACTGCCTTCTCTCATTTATTTTCAAGGTTCATCCATGTCATTGAATGTATAAGTCCTTCATTGTATTACTAACATTCTGTTGTATGGATATACCAAATTTTACTTGTCCATTCATCAGCTGATGAACATATGGGTTGTTTCCAACAAGTTATTAGTATACAAGTGGACCTATACTTTTATTTCTCTAGGGTAAACCTTGGAGTGGAATTGGTGGGTTAAATCATAACTATGTTTAACTTTATTGAAAATACGTTTTTATTGGTTTTAAAGAGGAAGGAAGGGAGGGAGAGAGAGAGCAAAAGAGAAAAATATCCATGTAAGAGAGAAATACTGATCTGCTGCCTCCTGCATGCCCCCAGAAACTCAGGCATGTGTCCTGACTGGGAATCAAAGCAGTGACTTTTTGGTGCATGGGACTATGCTCAACAACTGAGGGCTACGTTTAAATTTTTGAGGAACCACCAAGACTATTTTTTAAAGTGGCTATACCATTTTACATTCACCACCCCCAGCCCCCAGCAGTACATGAGGGTTCTATATCACCACCAATTGTTGATATTGCCCCCCCCTCGTTTTTAAGCCATCTTAATGGAGGTAAAATGGTATCTCGTTGGGATTTTAATTTTTACTTTGACTTGAGGATGAAATCCAGGTTTCTAGTTGGAATGTTTGGGTGAATGTAGATATCATTGGCTGCTTTGCATTTGATATTATAGGAAGAGACTTAGGAATGAGATAGTGAATTGCATTTTGGACAAGTTGATATTGAGGTGACAATAGATATTCAGATGTAGTTTTCTAGTAATTGAATTGTTAAGTGTGCATGGAGCCCAAGAAAAATGTCTGGTTTGGTAGGCAGGGAAGTCCTCAGGTGGAAATAGAAACCGTCAGGAAGTGTGCAATAAAAGAGGCCCCGATCCAGAATCCCGGGGAGACCAAGCTTTATGGCAAATTAGTGTGGTGTTTCAGAGCGCCGAGCTTTTGAGCCAGGCAGCCTGTTCTTAGCATTGTGACCTAAGGTAAGTTATTTTACCTTAGTTTCCACCTCTGTAAAGTGAGCATAACAATAACACAGAACAGTGCATGCTATTTTTTCGTTTCTTTAAACGATCTATAAATAAAAAGCTGCCCAAGAAGGTGAAGGAGGAGAAGCTCTAAGATATTTTTTTAATATATTTTATTGATTTTTTTACAGAGAGGAAGGGAGAGAGATAGAAAGTCAGAAACATCGATGAGAGAGAGACATCGATCAGCGGCCTCCTGCACGCCCCACAGTGGAGATGTGCCCACAAGCAAGGCACATGCCCCCAACCGAATCGAACCTGGGACCTTTCAGTCCGCAAGCCGATGCTCTATCCACTGAGCCAAACCGGTCTCGGCTCTAGGATATTTTGAAAAAAGAAAATTTCAGCTATCATGTCAAATTCTGCCAATAAGATAAGGTCTGTAAAATGTCCATCTTTCAGCAATTAGTGGCCTCACCAAGAGCAATCTCTATGCAATAAAATGACTGTAAAGGGATGAAGAGTAATTAGGGGTGGACACTGATACATCCTTCCCTGCCCTGACTAGCCAGGCTCTCCCACTAGAATCTAATGATTAGATGCTTCCTTTCACGATAGTCAGTTTTTTCCAATCAATTTCAGCCACCAATGGGATATGTTGCACCCGGTTACCATGTTACTTTATTTTTTTAGAGGAAGGGAGAGGGATAAAGAGATAGAAACATCAACGATGCGAGAGAAACATGGATTGACTGCCTTCTGCATGCCCCCCATCGGGGATGGAACCAGAAACCAGGCATGTGCCCTCACCAGAATCCAACCAGTGACCTCTTGGTTCATGGCAATGCTCAACCATTGAGTCACACAGCTGGGCACCAGGTTAAATTTAAAAAAAAAAAACACACACACATATATATATATATATATATATATATATATATATATATACACACACACATATATATTTATTTATTTCGTTACTGATTTTTTATGGAGAGAGGAAGGGAGAGGGAGATAGAGAAACATCAATATGAGAGCGAAACATGGATTAGCTACCTGGGATGGAGCCTACAACCAGGGCAGGTGCCCAGGCCAGGGCGGGGGTGGGGGTGGGGGACCTTTAAAGGGCACAAGATGACGTTCAACCAACTGAGGCACACGGGCCCGGGCGCACCAGGCTACCGTTACCTCCTCCACATCTGTGCCTTGCACCCCTCAGGGCCTAAGGCTTAGGTGACTGGAGTAGCTGATGATGCCGGGGCTTCTCCAGACTCCCTATTGCGCACCAGGCCCAGGAAGACCCCTTCCACCACCACTTCGGGCGGTGCCATTCCCATCATGGCCACTAGGCGGTAGCCTCGCTCTCCTCTGGGCCGTGTCCCCCGCTCGCCCCGCCCCCTTTTCACGACCTCGGAAGCGCTTCCTCCACCCAGTGCCCAGCAGACATGGCGGCCGCGGCGGCCCGAGCCGTGATCTTACCCGCGGCGCGGCCGCAGCTTTGGAGTTTCGCCCGCAGGTTCCTGGTCGGAGGAGGCGCTGCCGGACGGGTGAGCTGTCTTCCTCCCTCTGGGTGCCGCCCCGGGCGGGCGGGCCGGCGGGCGGGCCTCTCCGGCGGACCTCGCGTCGCAGGCGCCCTTCCCGACCGCGGCGTCGGCGCCGCTCAGCCCGACGGCGGGCGGGCCCGGCTCTGCGAAGGGCGCCGCGGGGCGGGCGGCTGGCTTCGGCGACGTGCGGGGTGACCCTGGCTGCGGGCCTCTCTGCCTGCCCCGCTCCTCGGGAGCCACTGGAAAGAGCGCACGTCGGTGCCCCCACCCCGGAGAGCAAACGGGGGGGTGACGGTGGGGCGGGCCCTGCCCCGGGGCTGTCGGCCCCGCTCTGCCTTGTGCGGTGCGCGTACTTTTAACTTCCCTCCCCCTGCCGGGTCCCCCCTGCTCGGCGGTGGCGCCCCGTCCCCAGGGGGAGGAAGGGCCCGTCGGGGCCGTTGCTGGCGGTAGGCGGGGGCGGAGGGGAGCGGGCTGCGCGGGCAGAGCCTGTCGGAGGCGGGTGGCGGGCCTCCGTGGACGTTGCCGGTCGGAATGATGGCGTGTTTGGGTGCCGCCCCGCCGCCCCGCCGCCACCCCCCCAGCCGTGGCATCTCCGAGGAAGCAGAGGGAGAAGCACCCAGGCGGCTGCCCAGGTGGTTCTGAATGTTCCCGAGACTCGCGTGACACACCTGGAGAACGGCCTCCGCGTGGCCTCCGAGGATTCCGGGCTGTCCACGTGCACGGTAAGTGGCTCCTCGGGAGGCGGGCAGGTGGCTGGCCTCGGCCCGAGCCGCTTGGCTGGCTGGGGCTCCAAAAGCTGGGGCCGCACCGGCGCCTCGCCCCAGGGAGACTGCCGAGTGGGGTGCATGCACGTGCCCCCAGCTTCAGCGCCCACATCTGGTTTCTGTAGCCTGTTACCCTGCTGTTTGTGGTTGGGAATGCTGATAGCGATGAACATTTGCTGGGCTACTCTGCGCCAGCTGCTTTTAGATACTATATTTTCCCATTCGATCTTTAAAACAGTTCTTTGTGTTTAGGCATCATCCTCCTTTTTACAGTAGGGGAACAAGGTCAGAGGCGTTGAGTGGTTTTGTCCGAGGTCACACAGCTAATACATGCCAGAACCAGGATTTGAACTTATATTTGACAGTATCTGACATTCTTTATGTTTATAGTTGTTAATGGCCATAGTACAAGTTGGATTAAGAGTCTGGGTCCTCAGTGAAGCATCCAGCAGAGTATGGATGGCCAAAATTTTTTATAATCTCCTGGTTCATAGCAATACACTGTCAATCCACTCAAGTCAGGAAAACTTTAGTGTTAAGACTAGAAAGCATTTGTCAGAAAAGGAAAGGTACCTTCTCCCCGGTTCCCACTGCCATTTCCCCCAAAGAAAGGAAATGGTGCTTTACTTAATTGTGCCTTGGTTTCATTAAGGTCGGACTCTGGATTGATGCTGGAAGTCGATATGAAAATGAGAAGAATAATGGAACAGCTCACTTTCTGGAGCATATGGCTTTCAAGGCAAGTTGTCTGACATCCTATATAATAAAAGGCTAACATGCAAATCAACTGACCGGTGGAAAGACCAGTCACTATGTTGCACACTGACCAGCAAGGGGGGAAGACACTCAATGCAGGAGCTGCCCCCTGGTGGTCAGTGCACTCCCACAGGGGGATGGCTCCTCAGCCAGAAGCTCTGGGCCGGACAGGCGAACACTGCAGTGGTGGCCGGGAACCTCTCCCACCTTCTCAACAGAACTAAGAATGTCTGACAGACGGCTTAGACCCTCTCCCAGCATGCCTAAGCCATCAGGATCCCCTGAGGGATTCCGGACTGTGAGAGGGTGCAGGCCCGGCTAATGAACACCTCTTCCCTCCCACCCTCGAGTGCACAAATTTCATGTATCGGCCTCTAGTATTTTATAAGAACGCATTGTTTTAAGAGAGCACAAAATTTCATTCTAAGGCATGAAAAACTTTAACAGTATGGGAAGTTTTATTTTTAAAATCTTTCTTCCAGAATAATTATTTGAAGTAATTACTTATAATTGCTCTATAGAAATGAAACAGAATTTTCTCTTGGGATGTAAAGGTTACCTGAAAATACACCATGATTTCTGAAGCCTAATGAACTTTAGAAACCAAATTTGCTCCTTGCCTGAAACTGACATAGACTTATGTCCTCATACTAATTGTCTAAAGTACTTAGAACAGATGGGGGATAAAGGCAGGTATCACAACCCCTTTTTTATTTCAGGGCACCAAAAAGAGATCCCAATTAGATCTGGAACTTGAAATTGAAAACATGGGCGCTCACCTCAATGCCTATACTTCCAGAGAACAGACTGTATATTATGCCAAAGCATTTTCTAAAGATTTGCCAAGAGGTATTGTTATTTATATTGCAGATATGTAATTTTCATAAGAATTAAGAAAATTTAGTACTGTTTTTATTCTGCCTGTTGTGAAAGGGTAATGCCCAGAAGTGTAAAAAAATAAATAAATTTCTGTTTTTTTTCTCCCAATATAACAAATGGTAGAAAATATTTATAGGCACCTTAGCTGGTTTGGCTCAGTGGATAGAGTATCAACCTGCTGACTGAGAGTCCCAGGTTCAGTTCCGGTCAAGGGCATGTACCTTGATTGCAGGCTTGATCTTCAGCCCTGGTTGGAGCTTGTGCGGAGACAACCAATTGATGTTTGATGTTTTAGGCAACCAATTGATGTTTGATGTTTCTTACAATGATGTTTCTCTCTCCTTTCCACTCTCTAAAAAATTCAATGGAAAATATCCTTGGGTGAGGATTAACAAAAAAATATATATGTATGTTTATAGGCTGCAAGACTCATATAAACTAGGCCTTAATGCTTCATTTAAAAATACTTCCTCCAAAGCCATATCTGTGTAGTGAAACATTTTTAATTGTATGTATTTATTTACTTATTAGTACTGCCGACTGTTTTTCCCTCCCTCACTTTATACTGTTACCTGAATTTTTTATTTCTATAGACCTGAACACGTTTTATATTTACTGACTGCTGGACTGTTTTTTGAAAAAAACTTGCTTGCTTTTTTTTTAATGCTCACCTGAGGATTTGTTTTTGATTTTGAGAGAGAGGGAAGAAGGGAGGGAGGGAGGGAGAGAGAGAGAGAGAAAGAGAGAGAGAGAGAGAGAGAAAGAGAAAGAAAGAAAGAGAAACATTGATCTGGTGCCCCAACTAGGGATCAAACCCACAACCTAGATATGTGCTCTGTATGGGAATTGAACCTGCAACCTTTTGGTGCACTGAGTGACACTTCAACCATGCTACCTGGCCAGGGCAAAACTTCCTTACTTCTTTATTGCATTTGCACATTCTCCCATTCTGGAGCCTTATCCTAGAGCATGCTTCTTTTTGGCCTACCTTTCCATTAATTTATTTTTTAAATTATTTTATTTAAAAACAAAACAGTTCACCCATTCTTAGATGTTCTAATATGGCCAATTTTCTGCTTTGTAATTTTAATACAATTTACACATGCATGTGTCCATGACATTTTATTTTTTTAAAAATACGTTTTATTGATTTTTTACAGAAAGGAAGGGAGAGGGAGAGAGTTAGAAACATCCATGAGAGACATCGATCAGCTGCCTCCTGCACGCCCCCTATTGGGGATATGCCCGCAACCAGGATACATGCCCTTGACCGGAATCGAACCTGGGACCTTGACATTTTAAAAAATACATATTTTTATTGATTTCAGAAAGGAAGAGAGAGGGAGGGAGAGATGGAAACATCAGTGATGAAAGAGAATAATTGATTGGCTGCCTCTTGTGTGCCCCACACTGGGGATTGAGTCTGCATCCTGGGCTTGTGCTCTTGACTGGAATTGAACCTGGGACCCCTCCATCTGCGGGCTGACTCTCCATCCATTGAGCCAAACCAGCAAGGACCATGATATATATATATATTTTTTTTTTGGTTAATTCTCACCAATATCCCATTGATCTTTTTGGTATTTTTAGAGAGAGTGGGAAAGAGAGGGAAAGACAGAAACATTGATGTGAGAGAAAAACATTGATTGTGCCTCCTGCACACCCCCGACCAGAGCCCAGAGCTGGGAGGAGCCTGCAACCAAAGTACATGCCCTGGACTGGAATGGAACCTGGACCCTTTGGTCCGCAGGCCGATGCTTTATTCACTGAGCCAAACTGGCTAGGGCATCCATGACAGTTTTGAAGTGGTTGTAGGTAGTCATTAAATGTTGTGGGTCCTCTGGCAGATGTACATTTAAAAATTTTTAAGTCTGGCCACCGTGGCTCAGTGGTTGAGCTTTGACCTATGAACCAGGAGGTCGAGGGTCAATTCCCGGTTAAGGCACATGACTGGGTTGAGGGCTTGGTCCCTCCCCTAGCGGTAGTTGCAGGAGGTAGCCCATCAATGATTTTCTTTATTGATTTTTCTATCTCTCTCTTCCTCTCCCTTCCTCTCTGAAATCAATAAAAATATATTTTAAAAAATTTTAATGTCCTTTTAGATCTATTGAATGTATAGAAAAAT
This sequence comes from Lasiurus cinereus, assembly GCA_011751065.1. Lineage (NCBI taxonomy): Eukaryota > Metazoa > Chordata > Mammalia > Chiroptera > Vespertilionidae > Lasiurus > Lasiurus cinereus. The sequence goes on from JAAGEH010000307.1 coordinate 31,423,577, forward strand.
GTGTTTCTTCTAAGTTTAATTATTTAGTCAATAGTGAGTGATAGTATGATTTTTGGTGCTAGTTAACTAGATTTTAATAGTGAATATTAAGATTCTTAATATTTCTTATGCTTTATTGTCAATTAGCTGTAGAAATTCTTGCTGATATAATACAAAATAGCACATTGGGAGAAGCAGAGATTGAACGCGAAAGAGGAGTAATCCTTAGAGAGATGCAGGAAGTTGAAACCAACTTACAGGAAGTAGTTTTCGATTATCTTCATGCCACAGCTTATCAAAATACTGCACTTGGACGGACAATTTTGGGACCAACTGAAAATATCAAGTAAGTATAATTCGAGATGTTTTTTGAGAAAAACTTATGAGTTGTGAAAATTAACATTCATAAACATTAAAAAAATGTGTTTCAAAAATTCTTCCCCCTCCTGCCACCAACCAACCCATGATAATCTGAATGAAATTGTAGTTAACTATATTTTAGCCACATCTAACACCCTGGTGTGTAGCCTCCTAATTACTTCTGGAAAAAACAAGTGATGGTATCACATCTGGCTTCTTTCTTGATATAAAAGAAAAGTTTAGATTTTTTTTTTTTTTTAGATTTCAAATTCACTTTATTTATTAATAGTTATTAGTGGAAGGTGACTGGAGGGCATTTGGGAAAGGATTTTTTTCTGATAAAGGAAGTTTCTTTCTTTCTAAATGATGGTTAAATGAAGTTTCAAGGATAGTTTTGTGACCATGGGAAGCAGGTAAGGAAGTCATCTCACATCTTGGGCTACTGAACAAAATCAGTAGCTACCTACCTTAAATTCTTCTATTATATTAAGTAAATAATAATCCTCTATTTTCTTAAAGCAATATCTTACTTTTTGCTATCTATTTCTGAGAAGATTTCTAATTTATGAATCCACTTGCATATGTATGCTAATTATAAGTATTACAATTTTAAATATATTATATTTATGATCAATATCAACTGAAAACCCACCCTTCTTGAATTCAACTGGGTGAGAATAATGTTTTTAAAATTCTCCAAGGAGTCAAAGATATCTCCAGATACCACAAGTGCATGTAGATATGTGGAGAGAATAAGTGAAATAATAAGTTATTCTAATTTTAGCTAGAATAGTTCTAATTCTATTTATTAGGCTCTCATGTTAGTGCTCTTTTAAAAAGATAGTTATAACCCTGGTCAGTTTGGCTCAGTGGATAGAGTGTCGGCCTGCACACTCAAGAGTTCCAGGTTCGATTCTGGTCAAGGGAGTGATCCTTGGTTGCATGGTTGCAGTCACATCCCCAGTAGGGAGTGTGCAAGAGGCAGATGATTAATGTTTCTCTCTCATCGATGTTTCTGGCTCTCTATCCATCTCCTTTCCTTTCTGTAAAAAAAAAAATCAATAAAATATATATTTTTTTAAACAAGAGTTATAGGACTAAAGTATTTCTGAAAGGCACTATTGGAAAGACAAGAAAATGAGTTGAAAATCTTGTTTCCTTGCCCCACACCTACTTTCTGACTTCTTAGCCAGATTGCCTCTGATGAAACAATTTTTCAAACTTTAAACACTCAGATATACCTCACATAAATTTAAATGCAAACTTTCATATAATAATTAGTTTAATAACACAGAAATATTTGGGGAAATGACTTACAAACTTTTAAGCACTACTTTATAGTATTATTTTTGAAATATGTATGTATATGTACAGGGTAGGGTAAAAATAGGTTTATAGTTGTTTGTATGGAAAATAATACATAATTAATAATAACAGAAAAAAACCTCTGTTTCACATACAACTGTAAGCCTACTTTTACCCTACCCTCTATAGGACTTAAAATGTGACAGTGAGCTACCTAATATTTCTAATATATTGTTACTAATTGAAGCAGGTTTGCAGACATAAAGAAATGTTAATGCATACATAAGTTTAGATTTTTTGATATTGGATATCAATATACTTTTTCGGACTATATTTTTTTATGTTTTCATTGATTTCAGAGAAAGGAAGGGAGAGGGAGAGAGATAGAAACATCACTGATGAGAGAGAATCATTTATCAGCTGCCTCCTGAACCCCTTCCTTCTCCACACTGGGGATGGAGCCCCCAACCCTGGCATTTGCCTTGATTGGGAATCAAACAATGACTTCCTGGTTCATAGGTTGATACTCAACCACTGGGCCACACCAGCCAGGCTTTCTGTGTTTAACTTAGATTTTCTTTAAGGTCTAATTTAATTTCAGGTATGTTATGTGAAGTTCTGTACTTTTTAATTTCCAATTAAATACTTTTCTTGCTCCACTTCACAGATCTATAAATCGTAAGGACTTAGTGGATTATATAACTACACATTATAAGGGACCAAGGATAGTACTTGCTGCTGCTGGAGGTTAGTTGATTTAAATATCTATTACAGTAAGACTACAATATAATGGCTAATTTGGGTGAGGGGGTGTCCATTAAAGCCAAAAGTCTGTTATATAATAAAGTAGGTTTTCTACGTGCATATGTTAAAAAATTAGTTTACCTGTTTTTACTTATGTAGATACATTTGGGTAATTAAAATTAAGTATGAAAAGTTTAGTTTCACAGAAGTTTTCTGTATGTATTACTGTAATTTTAAATTTACATTGAGTAGGTCTAGTACATGTGTGTATTCAGCAGTCAGTCACCTTGAGTAAACAAATGCATATGTCTGGGGTGTGGCTTGGCACACTTTGGAATATTGGTTGGCACGTGTTAAAAGTGCTGCAGAAAGAGAATCATTTACCAATGTGATCCTGTATTAATCATTTGCTGAACATTGCTTATGAGCAATGACACTTGGATTTAGATATGTAGATCAGAGGCGGGGAATATCCCTCAGGCAGTATTAGGCCCACTAAGTCATTTGGTCTGGCCCTGCCAAGGGATGAGTTAATTAAATGTTTGACCAAATATAGCAGGCTAATTTTTAAGTTGATAATTTTGTATGGCCCCAGAATTATGTTATAAATATCCAAATGGTCCTTGGCAGAAAAAGGTTCCTACCCCCGATGTAGACTATAGTAGATATGTAATATTTATATCTGTCAGTGAAATTACTACAATGTTTTTTCCAACATAATGGACTATTTGCTAAAATTTGTTTAAAATAACAGTGAATTAATAAGTAACCTGTTAATGTAATTTTAAGCAAATCTTGGTTAAACACATTTTAAAATTAACAGGGTGTTAATTTTCACATAGGACATACGGACCAGAAATTTTGTCTGTTAAATCTGAAGTCTGTTAAATCAAGCGTTTACTGTACTTTTCAACAGAGTAATGTGCTTATCAGTTTGATCCCACTGGGAGATATCCTAAGAGTATTTACAGAGGTCTAAGGGGAACCAGACTTGCCCCTCTACTTTATAGTGGAGTTTTTAAATAGAAAAATGTATGGACTCTGTAATACGAAAGTGTACATACATAAAGGAATTTACTTGCAATAGAGAGCACGAGTGAACTAGGAGACAATGACACTTGGAAGACAGTGCCCTGCAGTTAGGGAATCTTTCAAGATTTTAAATTATTTTTTAAAAACCGGCTTCATCCTTGGTCAGGCATGGAATGGGTATGTTCTTTAATTCTTTCCTATTAATCTATTACTGAGAAGGGGAAGTACATAGGGACCATGAGAATGGTTAATGGGAATCCAAACTTGACAATCTATGTGGCTGACATTAGGACAAGGCTTCTTTGGGGACATGTTTAAAGCCTGTGAATGATAAAATTCACATTAGATTCTGTTAGATTTCATGGCACTCTGAATTCAGGCAAACAGTACATTTTATTGGTTTCCATTTTTTCCCCTTCTTTTTTCTCTTTCTCTTTAGGGCAAAGTGAAGATAGATAAAGTATAGATACTTTGTGTTAATTTTTCTTCCTTTGGAAATGATAGTAAATTAAAATCCTAGTTGTTCTGGATAGACTTATGAGCTGATTACTTGGAAATAATGGAGAAGATGAATAGGAGGTTTAAATATCTCAAACATTATTCATTGTGGCTCTCAGCTAAATTATGTTATCTGTGTATGGCAAGTGGTGCACTCCAAAGTTCTCTTGGAAAACAGGACTGTTGGTTAGGTGGAATGTCAACATCCAAACTGTCTGGAATTACTCTGCTGTTGTGGCATATGGACACAATGTGTTTTATTGTAATTCATAAGTTCATTTTAACATTACTAAAATTAGTCTATCTTATAGTAATGGTTTGTCCTAGATTAATTAGCCTTTTGTCTTATTGATAAATAATGATGTTCCTTATAAACATTGGCATTTTGAATTCAATGAAATAGGTCAGACTTAGCTCTATTATTTGCTCTCCTGCCTTTTGGATAGTAAGTAGAGTTGGTATGGGAGCAGCTGAGTCTGAAACGCCCAGCCAGGGGGGCTACAGGTCAAGGTGATAGAATAGTAGAAGCAGTTGTCATCGGGTGCTGAGAACTGTGTGCATGTATGAACATGTTCATACATGCACACAGTTCTCAGCACCCGATGACAACTGCTTCTACTGTTCAATCAGTAGAAGTACAATGGAAGCAGTTGTCATTCTTGTACCACGAAGATTTCCCTTGTTTTGTCACCCTTTGGATTGATAGCTAAGGTGGCTCCCTATATAGGGATTCTGAAAATGTACAGGCATGCCCTGTCTTGTTTCATACCACAGATTTGTTTGGAAAATATGGGTATAAGTTGTGATTTATATTCTAACTAGAGGCCCTGTGCACGAAATTTATGCATGGGGTGGGGGGGCAGGGAGCGGTTTCCCTCAGCCCAGCCTGCACCCTTTCCAATCTGGGACCCCTTGAGGGCAGTCAGACATCCTTTCACAATCCAGGACTGCCAGCTCCCAACTGCTCGCCTGCCTGCCTTCCTGATTGCCCCTAACCGCTTCTGCCTGCCAGCCTGATCACCCCCTAATCACTCCCTTGCCAGCCTGATTTGATGCCTAACTGCTCCCCTGCCAGCCTGTTTGCCCTTAACTGCCCTCTCCTGCAGGCCTGGTCCCCCCCAAACTGTTCTCCCCTGCATGCCTGGGTTCCTCCCAACTGCCCTGCAGGCCCAGTTTCCCCCAACTTCCCTTCTCTGCAGGCCTGGTCCCTCCCAGCTGCCCTCCCCTGTTGGCCATCTTGTGTCCACATGGGTGCAGCCATCTTGTATGTTGGAGTGATGGTCAATTTGCACATTATTCTTTTATTAGATAGGGTAGAGGCCTGCTGCAGGGGTGAGGGCTGGCTGGTTTGCCCTGAAAAGTATCCCGGATCAGGGTGGGGGTTCCCTTAGGATGTGGGGCGGCCTGGGTGAGGGGCCTGTGGTGGTTTGCAGGCCAGCTATACCCCCCAGAGGCCCTGGTATCTGGTATTTATTTATCTTCTATGATTGAAACTTTGTAGCCTTTAGCGAAGCCAATCCTTCTGCTGTCTCCGTGGCCACAGCCATTTTTGGTGGGATTTATTTATCTTCTATAATTGAAACTTTGTAGCCTTGAGTGGAAGCCTGGGCCACCAGGGTGTGCTGAAAGCTTGGCTTTCTTTATTGCCGGGGAAACCCAAGCTTTCTGCTCACTCTGTAGCCGTAGCCATTTTTGTTGGGATTTATTTATCTTCTATAATTGAAACTTTGTAACATTAAGTGGAGGCCTGGGCCAGAAAGGAAGTTTGGCTTCCTCCATTGTTGGGGAAATCCAAGTCTCCTGCTCTCTCCAGCTCTGTGGCTGCTGCCATTTTTGTTGGGATTTATTTATCTTCTGTCATTAAAACTTTGTAGCCTTAAGTGGAGTCCATAGCCAGCCAGGTAGTGTGGAAAGCTTGGCTTCCTCCATTGCCAAGAAAACTCAAGCCTCCTGCTCACTCTGTGGCTGCAGCCATCTTGATTGGGTTAATTTGCATACCCACTCCTGATTGGCTGGTGGGCATGGCTTGTGGGTATAGTGGAGTGATGATTAATTTGCATATAATTCTTTTATTAGATAAGATAGTATTTTTTTTAATATGTATTTATTGATTTTAGAGAGAAAGAGAAAGGAAGAGATATAAACATTAGTGATGAGAGAGAATCATTTATCCGTTGGCTCCAGCATACCCTTTTCTATGGAATTGAACTGGCAATTTGGGCATGTGCCCTGAATGGGAAATGAACTGTGATGTCATGGTTCGTAGGTTTGACGCTCAACCAACTAGGAGCCATAGTAGCTGGGGTAGAATGCTTTATTTAAAGAGATTTTGTGGCAATATTTTTTAAATAATTTATACATGCCTAAATTTGTAAATTTATATTTGTGTTTAAAAATCCTTCACTAAAAAAAAAAAAACTTCACTAAGATTGAATCTGTTTGGGTCTAGAGTTTAGATAGTAAAGGGCAAAGAATCTAAGTAATTCTTAAGTTTTGGATAGCAAGTAATAAAGTATTTGCATAGCTAGGGATTTATTCAGAAATTTAGATGAAATTATTTTGTTCCTAAATTTGATAGCAGAGCTCAGAGAAAAGCATATCTGTATATCTAGCTTTCTTTAAGTGTTACAGCTCACTTTTTCACTTAAAAAATTTTTAAGTGTTACTTTTTTTGTTGTTGTTGCTAGTTTGCATTCTAGGACTTTCAGTGATGTAATATAACATGATTTCATATGGAATATGGTATTTTCAAGTTGCCTTACTATCCTTTCCTGTGAATCCACTGGTATGTTAACTGTTGATTGCTCTACAGAATGACAAAGCTGTGCAACCAAAAGCCTATTAACACCAAGGGAAAAAGGTGTGCTGTATGAGCTTACTCTTAAATGGTTTAGTGAATGCAAAGTTATGTGTAACCTATATCACATTACATCACCTTGTAATTGTAAACTGAAGTATTTAGTTCTCTGCTTTGATTGTACTGCTATTATATATGTAAAATATTTTCCTTTAATTTAGGAGTTTCCCATGATGAACTGCTTGAGTTAGCAAAATTTCATTTTGGTGACTCTTTGTCCACACACAAAGGAGAAATACCAGCTCTGCCTCCCTGCAAATTCACAGGAAGTGAGGTAGGGCAAGCCTCCTACGCTAGTAGTTAACCTTTTTGAGTTTCTTGTGTTGTATTTATGAATGAGTGTACAAAATTTGCATGTTTTCAACAGGAGTAAAATAGCAGAAACCAAAAACTTAAACTGAAACACAGAAAAAGGGAAGAGGATGGGATTTATTTATCTTCTATAATTGAAACTTTGTAACCTTGAGTGGAGGCCTCAAAAAGAGATTTGCTTATATTCATTCCAATTTCATATTATTTAACTACCTACTTTTCCTAAGGAAGCAAGGTTTTAAGGGCAGCAAATTTAATCTTTTTGTGCTCTTTTTGGCACTATGCCCATTTATATATTGTAAGATATAAAAGTAAACTTTTATTTTAAAAACACCCCAAATTTTGACTTTCACATTAGGTTTACTGTTGGCTAAGTTCTTTCTTCTGCCCAGTAGAGCCAGAACTTGCAGGAAATCTGCTGCTTGTCAGCTATAGTTTTAAGCTCAGTAGAGGCTTATTAGTCTGCCACATTAGGAATGACACTCAAGAGTAGTGTCTGGAAGGAGGCCTGATGTTGGCAGTTAAATAGCACATAGCATTGGCAGTACAAAAATCTTAAATTTAAAAATTCAGATCAATAAACACAAAAGATTGATTTCTACTAGTAAAATAATGCAAACCTTTTTTTTTTACCAAGTAACAATCTGGTGGCTATGTCTAGTATTTCAATTAGAGACCTTTTGATGAAAGTCCCTAACTCATGAAATTCTTCTAGATTAGATTGTACAACATAATGAGGCTTATTAGTTTAAACCAAAATAAGTCATGGTGAGCATTTTAACTTTGTGATTAATGGGAATGGTGAATTTGTTTCTTTCTTGTTAAGTATGTTATGTATAGTGTTTTGTTTTATCTTGTTAGATTCGAGTCAGAGATGACAATATGCCTTTAGCACATCTTGCAATAGCTGTTGAAGCTGTTGGTTGGGCACATCCAGATACAATCTGTCTCATGGTTGCAAACACACTAATTGGCAACTGGGATCGCTCTTTTGGAGGAGGAATGGTAAGTGATTTAAAATTTTTTTTCGGCGCTAGCCAGTTTCTTAGTGGTTAGAGTATAAGCCCACAAAGGGACTCAGATTCAATTCTAGTCAAAGGCACATACCTCAAGGGCACAGGCTCCATCCCCAGCCCCAGTCTGGGCATGTGTGAGAGACAGCCAATCGATGTTTCACTTTTGTCTCTCCCTGTCCCTTTCACTCTATCTAAAAATCAATGGAAAAAAGGAGACATATGTATACTATTTATAATACTTTAAACAATAAAAATATATATTTAAATAAATAAATAAATAAATATCAATGGAAAAATATCCTCCAGTGAAAATTAACAAAAATAAAAAATAGAAACAAAGAAGTTTTTTCATAATAATTGCAAGATAAAACTCTGTACTAAGAATTTTGACTTTTAAAATATAAATTGATCCTGATTGTATCCTGAGCCAGAAAAAAAATTTTTTTTCCTTTTGTAATAAAGTATTGGTAGGATAATTGGCAAGATTTGAATAAGGATAGGAGAATTTGTTAACAGTCAAAGTTATCCTAATTTTTAGTAGTTGTGAAGTTAATTTTAATTTCCTTGTTTTTCATAAGTGCACACTTAAAAAGCAGTTAGGAGTAAAAAACATCAGATCTGCAATGTATTCTCAAATAGCTGAAAAAATATGTTAAAAAGAATGATAGTTTGCATTCTAGGATTTCAGTGACTGGATGGTAATATAAAGCAAGCGTGGTAATATAAGAATTGTTAGGTAATTTAAATAAAGGAAATTCTTTTCACTGTTTTTGTAACTTTCCTGTAAGTCTGAGATTATATCAAAATACAAAGTGTAAATTTGTACTCGAAGATTTCAACAAAATACATTTCATTTCTTAGGTTTCACATGCACTATAATTTAAAATGTTTAACCATGCATAGCCAAGAGCACTACAGATTGGGTTGATAACAAGGTACTATTTTAGAAGTGAATGTAATTATGTTAATTATTGGGATTCATTGCTTTTTACATTATGAGTTTCTCTGAGGGTGTATTGGGCTGGTGCAATAAGTATAATTCTTAGTCTCACAGAATTTTAAATTTATTATTTGACAGATGTTGATAGATGGAAGTGAGAAACTCAGGTCATTCACTATTTGCCTCATTATCTCATTATTCTTTTGGGTAAATTGGACATGTATGTATGTATATAGTTCTCTTGGACAGTTTTATTTTCCTTACAGAACTTATCTAGTAAACTGGCCCAGCTAACCTGTCACGGCAACCTCTGCCATAGCTTCCAGTCTTTCAACACTTGCTACACAGATACTGGTTTATGGGGAATCTATATGGTTTGTGAACCAGCCACTGTTGCAGACATGTTACATGTTGTTCAAAAAGAATGGTAAGAAAATAAGTCTTGCCCAGAATTTACACCTAATTTCCTCTATACACTGTTCATGTTGATTTTCTACTGATGTAATTAGTATGTAATCAAAAGAACAAGACCAGCACAGCCATGTTTTTTAAAGATCACAGATGTTTCCTTTAAGTCTCATGTGAAGCTGCATTGATTTCAACTATAGACAATTCTTTAAGAATACTTTAGAAAGGAGGTCCTAGAAATTTAAAATCTTATATAATAAAAACCTAATATGCTAAGTGTCCAGTCGGCAGTTCAACCAATCAAAGTATAACATGCTAATGATATGCTAAGATTGTTCAACCATTTGCTATGATGTGCACGGACCAATGCGGGGGCAGATGCTCCAACTGGTAGGTTAGCTTGCTGCTAGTGTCCGGCAGATCAGGACTGAGCAAGACAGGCTGGACATGCCCTGGAACCCTCCCGCTGTCACTCCCCAGCTCCAATCATGCACCAGTAGGGTCCCAAGGTCTGGTCTGTGTCCTCTCGTATTCTGGGACCCTTTGGGGATGTCAGAGAGCTGGTTTTAGCTTGATCCTGCAGGCCACGCCAAGGGACCCCACTGGTGCACAAATTCATGCACCAGGCCTCTTGTGTTTAAATAAATGCCAACTAGAAGTTTGGAAAATATCTCTAAAAGTTATCTAGCTTGGAAAGGCAGTGTTATGAAAATGAATCTGAAGTTGCCATTGCCAAAAGAAAAATGTAATCAAAACTAGTACTGTGAGATAAAGGCAGAAAGACCTACAGCTTCTTGGAAAATTCCTCCACCATTCTTAAATGGCTTACATCTCTAAATCTAGTTGACTGGGGTATACAGTAAGTATTAAGGATCAAGTTTAAGTTAAATTCAGTTGGATTCTTTTAAGAAATTAGTTGCCTACCCACCTATCCTCTAGCATATCAGAGCCTAGCAGATTGGGATTTGTGAAGTCTCAAAATGGTTATAGCATTTCTCAAATTATGGTTAAACTATTTTAAGATTTATTTTTACTAAAGGCCCTCAGCCCAGCCTGCATCCTCTCCAATCTGGGACCCCTCAAGGGGTGTCGGACTGCCCATTTAGGCCCAATCCCACTTCTGCCTGCCAGCCTAATCATTCCCTAACCACTCCTCTGACAGCCCGATTGATGCCTCACTGCCAGCCTAACTGCCCTCCCGTGCAGGCCTGGTCCCTCCCAACTGCTCTCCCTTGCAGGCCTGGTCCCTCCCATCTTGTGGTGGTCATCTTATGTTGACATGGGGGCAACCATCTCATGTGTTGGAGCGATGGTCAATTTGTATATTACTCTTTTATTAGATAGGATTGATTTCAGAGAAGAAGGGAGAGGGAGAAAGAGAAACATCAATGATTGACTGCCTCCTGCATGCCCCACACATGTGCCCTGATGGGGAATCCAACCATGACCTCCAGGTTCATAGGTTGATGCTCAAGCATTGAGCCATACCAGCTAGGCTAGTCTATTTTATTTTATTGAGCTTTTGTTTGCTAGTCATATCATTTTCAGAAATTAACAATACCAGGAAAATAATGAGTAATAGATTAGCTTTTGCTTAGCTATTGGGATCATTAGTAATTTCAAGTTTTTTTATAAGTTGAAATTGAGTTGTGATGTAATACATAGGATATAGTATGTCTTTCTTTAGATCATTACTATAAAACATATACTCCAACTACTTGACATTTTGATTTTTCCAATTGGTTTTTAGGATGCGACTCTGTACAAGTGTCACTGAAAGTGAAGTTGCACGAGCCAAAAACCTTCTGAAAACAAACATGTTGTTGCAACTCGATGGTAAGAATAAAGATATAAGGTCTATTTTCACATGATTTTTCTATAGTCCAATCCTTAGCTTTTTTCCCCCCTCTTAAACAGGTTCTACTCCAATTTGTGAAGATATTGGTAGGCAAATGTTGTGCTATAATAGAAGAATTCCCATCCCTGAGCTTGAAGCAAGAGTAGATGTAAGTAGTTCTTACATACTTACTATTGAGTCTTGTGTAAAAATATTCTTATTACAAAAGCTAAAAATATCATTCCAGGTATAAAATTTGTTTTTAATGTAAAAAGCTCCAAATGCTATTATCTTCTCTATTTTAGGCTGTGAATGCTGAGACAATTCGAGAAGTATGTTCCAAATATATTTATGATAAGAGTCCAGCTATTGCTGCTGTTGGTAAGCCTTGTCACTTTTCTCCTACGTAGAAAGTTGGCTAACTACTTTCCTTTTAGTCAGTTTTAACTTTCTTTTCTTTTAATCCTTAGGTCCCATTGAGCAACTACCAGATTTTAACAGGATTTGCAATAACATGTGTTGGCTTCACAATTAAAATGCTCCTAAGCAAAATATTTGAACATATATATTTATAAACCTAATAAAGACTGGGAAGTTTTAAGCTATCAGTCCCCAAAGGAAAACGAAAAAATGAACATACATACTTGGAAATTTGAATGAAATACTGCATCAAACTTTCAACGGATAATGCTACCACAATGAATGGTAGATCTCTTGAGAAATTATGTTGGAATAGCACACTTTCAAATGATCTCCATAAGTATAATTATAAGAATGAAAACTTGTAAAGTATTTTCAGTTTTATTATAAAAATGCACACACAACGAAGATTGTCTTAAGTCATTTCTTGGCTCTACTTGCATTTAGTACTTGCTCTTGAGCAGCTTTCTTTGCTTTTACCATCTCGACAAGTTCCTAGGAAAGGAGAAAGGTGTTAATTAGAATTGGCAGACATTTCTAGTGTTTGGTATAAATATGTAAAACATTCAAATTGGATAAATCTGTAATTAAAGTTACTACTAAAAGGTTGATTTTACTAACTCCCAAAGCTTTGAAAGTTTCTAAAATGGCCCATGACTACTGTGGTATTGAAGTAAGCAAAAATCTATAAACTCAAAATGTCTACAACCTTATATCGTTTCATGCAGTCCTTCTTTGTCCTGCCAGGCACTGCTTCTGCTATTTTTTCCCATCTTTCAGGTGTATTTACTGGGTATGTTTTCAAGGCTTGTTCCAAAAGTTTCTGTTCTTCTGTTGTCCAAGGGGTGAAATCTGTGCATGGACCTGCTTAAGAAAAGTTTTATTTGAAAACCCCAGTTATAGAAAAATATCTTGGAACACCTTCCCAATGAGTCTTCTGGTGCACAGGTGGTATCTTGGTAAGTGCCCATTCAAACCTGTGATGTGTAATTTAAAAAACGTTTTTAGAATGTAAACACATATATCTCTAAATATTAATGAGAGGGAGGAAAAACTTGAAATAGCTCACATGCCAGAAAGATATCTCAAAGGCTTTTTAAAAAATTTATATTTTTATTGATTTTAGAGAAAGGGAAAGATTTGTTCCACTTATTTATGCATTCTTTCAAAAAATACATACTTTTATTGATTTTGAGAGAGAGAGGAAGGGAGAAACATCAATGAGAGAAACATCAATAAGAGAAACATGGGTTGGCTGCCTCCTGCACGCCACCTACTGGGGATTGAGCCCACAACCCAGGCATGTGCTGTGACCAGGAATGGAACCTGGGACTTCTTGGTGCATGGGTCAACACTCAACCACTGAGCCACACCAGCTGGGCCACTGGTTGATTATATGTGCCCTGACTGGGATTGTACCTGCAGCCTTGGTTTATTGGGACAATATTCTACAGAACATATTTTCAAACTGAAATTTTGGAATAATAAACCAAAACAATCTTAAGAATACAGGAAAAGCCGGAACTGGTTTGGCTCAGTGGATAGAGCGTCAGCCTGCGGACTGAAAGGTCCCAGGTTCGATTCTGGTCAAGGGCATGTACCTTGGTTGCAGGCACATCCCCAGTAGGGGGCATGCAGAAGGCAGCTGATCGATGTCTCTCTCTCACCAATGTTTCTAACTTTCTATCCCTCTCCCTTCCTCTCTCTGAAAAATCAATAAAATATATTAAAAAAAAAATACAGGAAAAGTGGGATTGTTAAAGACCAGGATAGGTAACATGTAAAAAGGCTGTTAATCCCAAAACACTTTTGGAACTATGATCTGGAAAGCATATCCAAGATTAGTCTGTTTAAGGGAAAAAGGACTGGTGCCTCACAAATGTGTGAAGTGAAAGAGAACTTTTTTTAGCAATTCAATAATGGCACATCCCAAAATACACATATACACATGAACAATAGTTTCATAAATAATACTTATAAAAATAGGTATATTGCTCTATGACATTTTCTATTCATGACCTATTAAATATATTTTATGACCCACTTATGAAGGAGGCTTAGTGAGGCTAGCCCAGAGCAATAAAATTGGCTAGAATACCCAAGATAATCTCAGCACCCTAACAGTTTTTAACTTTTCATTTTGAAATAATTTCACAACAGTATAAAGAATCCTGATGTATCCTATCCCAATTCTCCACATAGTAGGTACATTTTACCATACTTGCTTCCTCTTCCTCTTTATATACATATTTGTTCTGAACCATGTAAATTGCAGACATACTTCCCCTTTATCCCTTAAGTACTTCCATATATTTTTCCTTAAAAACAAGGACATTCTCTTATACAATTATAGTATACTAGAGGCCTGGTGCATGAATTCATGCACAGGTAGGGTCTGGCCAGCCTGCCCCGATTGGGGCCAATCTGGGCTGGGGGAGAGGGGGATGACTGGGTGTTTGGCAGGCTGGCCACACCCCTGATCTGGTGGGGTGGGGGCCAATCAGGGGAGGGGCCGCCCCCTGGTAGAGCTCCTGGTCGAACTCCCAGTTGGGATAATTTGCATACTAGCCTTTTATTATATAGGATTTTTCAGTTAGGAAATTGACCTTGACAAAATACTATTATCTAGTTTATAGACCTCAAATTTCAGTTGTCCCAATATCCTTTAGCACTGATTTGTAAAATCTGGTGAGGAAAACAACTACAGCCTCTCCCCTAAAGGCATATGAAATGGAAGACCTGTGATTCTTAGTGGTGTTAAGTAAATCTATCACTGTCCTGAAAATGTTTGCTTTACATCTTCCAGTCTAACCATTTTATTTCCCAATCATTCTGAACACAGACCTTAGGTCTTATATATCCTAACACAGTGTGGATATATAGCTATCATCTACTTTAGAAAAAATTTAATTACCTTCAAATCGTTCTGAAGGTGTTGCATTGTCTGCTTGAGGCACTACTCCATGTTCTTTTTTAAATTTATCAAAAGCCTTTTTGTTTATGTCATCTTTTTGATGAGGGTCTGAGGAATGAAAAAATTTATATTACAGATCATCTCATTTAGTCCTTCATTAAATTGCATAGATTATTTTTAAAAAATCAAGGTAACAAACTGATTTGGCAAAATTAACTCACCAAGTTTTTGAAGACTTTTTGCTTTGCCGATAACATCTTTGGCAGTTCTCTTAACTCCAGAAGAAGAATGTATGTTCATGTAATTAGCAATAACTTCCCATCTAGAACAATAAATGGGATAATTAAGGCAAAAAAACTAAAACAAAAACCAGAATGGCTAACTTTTTTAAAGAAGTATATATTTTATTGATTTCATAGAGGAAAGGAGGAGAGAGAGAGATAGAAACACCAATGAAAAGAATAGAATCACTGATAAGCTGCCCCACACTGGGGACTAAGCCACAACCTGGGAATCGAACCCTGACCTCCTGGTTCTTAGTGACATTCAACCACTGAGCCATACTGGTGAGATAATAAACTAACATGTTTAATGCAGAAGGGTTAGCTATAATGTGTACAGAATTGGCTCTAAATTGATGGTCTAATCGTCACTATTGCCTGGACTATAGTTTTTGTTCAAATCAACTGTCATATAATCTTGATTTCAAGTCTGTATAAAACCTTATAGATTCTGTGTACAAATCAATGGAAATAAAAGCCATGCTTTGGTGTATCCCACCATTTGGATACATACTTAAGGAGGTAAATAATTCAGAAAAAAGCTTTAGTTTCCTGGTGTAAACAATGAGGGAATCTAGATCTCTAAGGCTTGAGCTCTAAATTCACAACTGCAATAAGCTCGGGTTTGAAATCAGAAGCAACAACGTATTAAGACTATGAATACACACTCTAGTCCCTCATATAAGCCATGATGGAATAAGCCAACATAATAGTCAAGGTTTTTCTCACGATTTTTAATTTCTGAGAAATTGATGAGACATACTGCTGTATGTATATGGGTGTGTGTTGATAAGACTAGTAAGTTCAGTCCGGCTGGCATGGCTCATTGTTTGAGCATCAACCTATGAAACAGGAGGTCACAATTTGATTCCCGGTCAGGGCACATGCCCAGGTTGTGGGCTCCATCCCCAGTGTGGGCATGCAAGAGGCAGCTGACCAATGATTCTCTTATCAGTGATGTTTCTATCTCTCCCCTCCTCTCTGGAATTAATAAAAACATACCAAAAAAAAAAAAAAAAGACTAGAAGGTTCAAAATGCATTCTGCTTTTCACACTTCCCTCTGGCACAGAAGTTAGTACAGGGCAGTCTGTCTAGACAAACATATCTCTGGAAGTTCCTGCTATAACCAATACTGTTACTTGGATGCTTTGTCTAGATTATCCCCAGGCTCTGGGTTGAAGAGAAATTTAAAATCAGTACCTTGAGTTTGTTCCAGCAGGGAAGAGGTTCACAGCTTTAATTAGTAATTGCAGATCATCTTCTGACCAGTTTTTACTGCCATTTCCACCTCCACCAGCTGACTTCTCTGCATTCTTAGATGCTTGTCTCATACGAGCCTCAGCTTCCTCTTTCTCTTTTCTAATTTGCTCATTTATTTCTTCTATCTACACAAATATAATAGGTAAGTCAGGGACTTAATGCATCTTGCTACTCTACACTCCCTTTCTGGCTGGGGTTTGTGGTTTTCAACTCTCAGTATTATCCTGACAATGACCCAGGCCAACCCCAAAACTGGCATCAGCTTTTCACTTTGGCTTCTGACTACGAAGCTCTGCTTAAGGAACCAAGAATCACCCTCTGCCTGACCTACCCTGTATTTCTATCATGTGATTTCTATGTGCCTTTGACACTACTTAAGTCTGCAGTCAATGGGTTATTCACCCACAGAAGGCCATTTCAAACCTTTGTTTAATAAGCTCATACCCACTTTTTTAGCAGATGCTTTCAGTTGTTTTTCAACAAAAAGATAATAGCACAGCAAAGTGGTCTCTGTTTTATCTTGAAGTTCTACTCTTTACATTGTTACATAAAATCTTTCCTCAAACATGCACAAGTAAAAAAAGAAAACCTTTTCTTGACCTTGTTGCTTCTGTGGATGCTATCTTGTAGTCATCTTGGACTAATTTCCTTACTTCAGTCCCTCAGAACCAATCACCAAAACCCCAATGATTCCCATCATCACTCTCCCAGTCCAAGCCTTTCCATTCTAACAAATGGTCACTTTCCCTTACCTAATACATCCTACCCACCAATGCAAGATTAATAGTATGTTAACCCTTTCTTACTCAAAGATCTGCAGTAATGGAAACTAATAATGACATTAAAAACATACTTAATTTGGCACTACTTTTCTTAACCAACTTTATTTCCCCCTTTCTACAGCTGCCTGTATTTTATAGTTCATGCTGTTCCTCTGATTTTCATTTTCACAGTCTTTTAGGCTGGCTCCAACCCTTCCCTGACCACTCTGCCCTGGAGTTGGCTCTTGCTGTCTAACCTACAGCATTTACTGTGGGCCCTCCATCTTTTGGTTCTTAGGCCTTTTCTCTTCAGCAATAGCAATATCATTAAGCATTTCTATGAATCATCTGGGCATAGCGCTATAATAATAGGTACCAATACTTGTTGCATTGAATTTAATTTCTGAGCCTGTTTCCTCATCTGTAAAATAAAAGGTGTAGACTAGACAGAACAAATGTATCTTTTGGTTCTAAATATTATTATCCTACAAAAATGCTCAAGGAATAGCCAAAACAATTTTTTTTCTGAGAATAATTAAAAACAAAAATCTATGATTAATGTGCTAGGATACCACAAATCAAACTTAATATAACCATATCACTGAATGCAATTTAAATGAACAATACCACTTACTATAAACAAAGCAGAGTGGGGACCCAAAAAGAAATGCTCTTGCCTTCATAGTAACTTACGTTAGGTGGGGAAATACTGACGTGAAAGCAACACTATAAGCAGAATTAAATGTTAAATACAAATAGAAGTGATGTTTTTCTCCATTACCTGTTTTTCCAGAGCAGCCTTTCCTACTTCTTTTGTAGATGATGTGAGTGTTTCATTCAAGCACTGTAAACTAAGGGGGAAAAGGATGAAACTTTATCTCAAGCCCAGGAAACAATTTCAATAGATTCATTATTTTAATTTTTATTTGTTGATTTTAGAGAGAGGAAGGGAGAGAAAAAGAGAAACACTGGTTTGTTGTTCCACTTATTTACGTATTCATCAATTGATTATTTTATGTGCCCTGATGGCATCAAACCCGCAACACTGGCATATCAGCAGTATGCTCCAAGCTGGACTGAAGACTTCAATGTTAGTTCTGTAGTTATACCTTGCTAATTCAAGGCGATCACAAAGTTTTTCCACTTCTTCCATCATTTTAACACGCTCTGCCTCATTGTCAGAAAAATGATTCCAGGTCTAAAAGCACAAACAAACATTTTCATCTTATATCTAGTGACACTGCAAAATACATTCATAAACACAATTACAAAGCATGACATTCTCAAGAGGTTCTTGAGATGAACATACCATAACAATCATATCTGAAGGTACTCCTAGGGCTCTCCCTGACTACTAGCAATAAAAAGACATTCCCAGTGAGTAGGAGAGCAAAATAAAAATGGTGATGGTGCAGAAGATTTTTGGATGTTATAAAATCAGAACGAGTTCTCTGAGAATCACTTAATCAAATTCTGTGTGATGACTCAAAATCTAGTGTGTGCCGAAATGGAAAATTTCATGGAAATTTTACATTTACTGAAATTAAAGAAAAAGATAACGTGTTAAAGAATAGGAGGTATTAGAAAAATTATGCTTAGAATAAAACATCATGATGTACCTGATGAACAGTTTGAAAGTACTTCCAATCCTGCTGACACTTATGCCTCCCATTCCTCACTTTTCTTTGCTTCCTTAAGCCAGGCAGCTTGGCTTTCACTAAAGTTCCAATGGGTCTCACTGCTGATACTTCCGTAGGGTTCTAAAAGCACTACTGATTTTCTTCCTACCTGTCTGAGTTACTCTTTCTCAGGCTCTTCCTCTAAGAGTACCTTTACTACTGGTGTTTGCCCTTTTCACTCTCACCTCTCCCAAGGTAATCTAGTGCCACTGAGATTTATAAAGACACACATTTTTATTGATTTTAGAAAGGAAGGGAGAGGGGAGAGATAGATAGAAACATCAATGATTAGAGAGAATCATTGACTGGCTGCCTCCTGCACGGCTCCTACTGGAGATTGAGCCTGCAACCTGGGCATGTGCCTTGACCAGAATCGAACCCGGGACCCTTCAGTCCGCAGGCCTGACACTCTAGCCACTGAGCCAAATCAGCCAGAGCATCACTGAGATGTTTTTATTTACTTTTTAGAGAGAGGAAGGGAGAGGGAGATAGTAACATTGATGAGAGTCAATCAGCTGCCTCCTGCACACCCCATAATGGGAATTGAGCCCGCTACCCAGGCATATGCCGTGACTAGGAATCGAATCAGTGACCTCTTGGTGCATGGGACAATGCTCAATCCACTGAGCCATACCAGTGGGACTGGATGATTCCATTCTTGAACTCCAGACTTGTACACACTAGCATCTGTTTTCATTTGAGTTTCTCTGTGCTCAACATGCCCGAAAGTAACATCATTCCCCCTATCTTTGTTTTCTATTTTATTGAATTATACCATCTCCCATCTAGTATTCCATGCAAGAAACCAGAACATATATTAACCCTCACTTCTTTACTATCTCCAACACATAACTGATACCCAATAGGCAACAGCTTATTCTGCCTTCTAAATGCCGGTTCATTTCATCTACCTTTTTCTATTCCTATCATAACCACCTTAGTTCATGCCACAATACTCTCTCACTTGGATTATGGCAAAAGACTCCTAATTGGTTTCTCTAACTCTAGTCTTCTCGCAGCATTCTGACCAAAACTAACTTAGGATCAAATTTACACTAAAAAAGACATATAATATCCTTGAAACTTGGCTCCTCCTCACCTCTTGAGCTGCCTCTGGCTCATTAAACCCACTCTTCTGGAATTCTGCATTCCCTCAGTGCTCTCTGACCTCTCATTGCTAATCCCATACATACTCTGCTTCACCTGACTAAATCCTACTAGATCCAGAAAGCCTTCCCTGACCTTTTCAGTGCCTTCTTATCCTAGTACTCATCTTAAAGCGCTTAAAGTGTTAGAAATAGCTGTGTGTCATTCTCCATCATAAACCAGTGGATTCCTTTACAGTAAGGACTGTTTCATTGTTATATTCACATCAATTATAACTGCTTGGCAATAGTAAATGCTCATCAGATATTTGATAAATAAATGAACTCACACTGGAAAGGAGCAATAAAATAAAGTTACCAAATGTCAGAGTTTTTAACCTCATTTAAACATCATCTTTGAGAACTCTTCAAGCTTTTTATTTTCTATCTTGTATTGTGGTGCATGGATTCATTCATGCACATTGAAATTAATTAGAAGAAATATTTTAATATCGCTATTGGCATCTTGCTAATGAAAAGAAAATGGGATTCTATCGAGTCTCCTATCTACCTACTCCAGGACTTCTGTGAGGATCAAATGAGATGAGGCATGGGAAAATGCTTCACAACATTTTGTTATACTGTCAAATGTTTGTACCTGGCTATAAACCAAGTCATATTCTTGGGCTGAAGAAACTCCAAGGAGGCTAGTGCTAGGGAAAGGAAGGTGGGCATTGCTACGTGACATCATTACCTGGCACCCACAGCGACCATTTCCAGGCTGGGCTGGGCTGTGGGTCACATTTCGCAGTCTTGGCAGTGTCGGCTGTGATTTGGTAGGGTGTCGCTTTGGGGTGGTGGTGGTGGTGGGGCATGTGTCCCACTGGGGGAAGCCAAGTGTTGGTTTGTCACGCCAAGTCTGTGGTGCTGTTTATTATTAAATGGCTGGTGTGTGTCCTGGCAGCTCCTGCATTGAGCATCTGTCCCCTAGAGGTCAATGTGTGTCATAGCTACCAGATGGACACTTAGCCTTTTATATATATAAACTAGAGGCCCATTGCAGAAAGATTCCTGCAATAGGGCTTCCTGCTGCAGTCTCCGCTGCCCTGCCCCATCTGCTTCCCTCCCTTCTCAGCAGCCCTGTCTGCTTCCCTCCCTTCTCCGCTGCCCCGCATGCTTCCTTTCTGCAGTACTTGGCTTCCTTCTATGCTGTCTTCAGTCTTCACTCTGCACTAGGGCATGCAAATTAACCGCCATCTTGGTTGGGTTAATTTGCATACTCATTCTGATTGGCTGGGGGCATGGCTTATGAGTGTAGCAGATGTATGGTCAATTTGCATATTACTCTTTCATTAGATAGGATTGGCCTTTAAAATTTTTATGTTGACTCCACATCATATGCCAAATGTGCCAAGCACTATATGTAAATTATCTTATTTAACCTACCTATTAGTAGGTATTTTCTCAGTTATTATATAGGTGAGGAAATTGAGGAACAAAAAGGGTTTGAAGGAACCTCCCAAGGCCACAGGTAGTAAATAGAGAATGACTTGAAACCCAGGCAGCTTGCCCTCAGCCAATGGCCTTTACAACTATGATATACTGCATCCTTCTAAAAATAATTTTCTAAGGAAATCTGAGGAAAATACTTCATCTTTTCTGATAAGGAACAATATTACTAGTCTTTGACTCTACCCGTTTAAAATGTAAGAACATCTCTTGGACAAAACTACATTTGAAAACTTTTAGTATTATTCATCAATATTTATTAGTGAAAACTGAATTTGAATGCAAACAGTATTTACCCAAATGATATCCCTTTATTTAGATAAAAATAAAAGCTTTTAAATCCTTAAAAACAGCAAAGTTTAACTTCTACAAGAACGTATTTAATTTAAGACTTTTACACCATTAAGAAAGCAACCAGCCAAAACCAAATTGTGGTATATTATCAGAACTAATGATCTGGTTTTTCCAACAAATGAATGGCCATATGCGTAGGAAGAAAGATGGTGATGATAGGGAGCCTGTTACAGACTAAATTAGGAGACACATATGAAGCCTTTAAAGAATCTTATTTAGATTCTAATTTGAATAAATCAACTATAAAAATACATTGTTGAAATAATAAAGGAAACAAGAAATAGACCAAATATTAGGATATTAAATAAGTGGGCTTTTTTAAACTTTGAAAAGGGCATGGCAATTAAGTTTAAAAAAAAAATCAGAGTTGGATATTAAAATATGAATGTGGGAAAATTTTATAAAGTGAATTTAAAAACATTTACATTTTGAGATAAAATGTGTACAACAATTTAATTATTTTTCAGAGTATAAGAAAAGAAATATTTTAAAGTGGAACCAACAACTTTGCTTGGTCAGTCTGACATACCTTGCATGAGTTTCGAAGTTTTTGCCTTTCCTTCTTGATGGCTTTTTTCTGGATATCTTTTTCCTTTTTTGCCAGTAATGCTTGTTGTCTAACTTCCTCTTCTTCTTTCTCTTTAGCTAATCGAGCAGCTTCTAATTCAGCTTGTCTTTGCTTTAAAATGGGGAATAAAATCATTTTAATAAGAAAATTAGAATTCCTAAATGCTCTATACAGTGGTACCTCAAGATACGAGTGCCCTAGTATACGAGTTTTTTGAGATACGAGCCGTCGAGCGAGCGATTTTTGCTTTGAAATACAAGTAACATTTGAGATAGGAGTAATCGCGCGGATCGGCTGGCTGCACACGACCCACCAGTTTACCGCGACTCGAGCGTCTCATAGTTTTCCACGTCTCAAGGTTACGGAACGAATTAAACTCGTATCTCAAGGTACCACTGTAATATTATTCAAAAAATTCAATCTTTTAATAAATTTTTAAAAAATGATACATCAATGTATAAACTGGGAAAATCAGGTGTTAAGTTCTACAAACACATTTAGGACTGCAAAACAGACATATTAGAAATAAGCATAATATTAAAGAAATTTATATCACATGTTTTTGCTCAAAAATTTGCTGGTGCCGAAACCGGTTTGGCTCAGTGGATAGAGCATCGGCCTGAGGACTGAAGGGTCCCAGGTTTGATTCTAGTCAAGGGCATGTACCTTGGTTGTGGGCACATCCCCAGTGGGAGGTGTGCAGGAGGCGGCTGATCGATGTCTCTGGCTCTCTATCCCTCTCTCTTCCTCTCTGTAAAAAAAAAAAATCAATAAAACATATATATAAATATATATATATATATATATATATATATATATAAATAAAATTTGCTGGTAAAGATCCTTCTATCAATTGTACCAACTTATCATGATTCATTCATAATAGCAGCTAATTCTCTGCATCCAGATTATGGTTTCTAAACTAGATCTGAAAATTAAAGAATTTATAAATATTAAAGTCCAACTTAATCAAATGTCATCTTACTTTTTCTTTAGCTTCTTGCTCCTTCCGTTTTGCTTCTGCTTTTGCTTTCTTTTCTGCTTCTTTCTTGGCCTTTTCTTCTTCCTTAAATTTTTTTATTCTTGGATCACAGCTATATGCATTGTCTACCAGAAAGAAAGTTAATCTTTTGAATTTCTAAAATTTAATTAAAGAACTTAAAAAATTAATTGTACTTACCAACTAATGTTCTTATTCTGTTCATTTCCTCTTTTTTTCTTTGTGCCCTTGTTGCTCTGTTCTGCTTTTCAATCCATCTCCTTTCATCACGACTATAAAATAGATAATATTGGAAACAAAATACTGCTCACAGATATGACTGAAAATGTAACAATTTTATATGAAAATAATGTCTGAGAAGTTCATAATGCATGTTACAATGCTACTAAAATTAATGTGTAATTTTACTTATAATTAATTTGAATGAATATTTTTGGAACATTTGTGTCAAATAATTTCCCAGGGAAAACTAAAATAAAGCATAAGCAACCAGAAGAGAAAGAATTTGCTGAATTGAGCTTTTTGGACAATTCTATATTCTTAAGTATATCACATGTGGCTCTTTGGCGGCTTGAGTGTATCTCTTCCACAAAATACACTCTGGGCAAGTCTATTTTGAAGACGTGGCGTTAGAAGAAGTTTAAAAAAACTTGGCTCTCAAAAGAAATTTCAATCGTTGTACTGTTGATATTTGGCTCTGTTGACTAATGAGTTTGCTGATCACTGGCCTCATCTAGCTTAACATATAAGAGGGCTCTCAAAATATCAAAAACTCATTTTCATATAGTATATTTTTACATCATTACAAATACCAAAAAGCCAAATAAATATCTTCCTTGCCCAGCCATTGTAGCTTAGTGGATGAGCACTGATCTATGAACCAGGAGGCGGTTACGGTTCATTCTCAGTTGAGGCATCTGCCTAGGTTGCGAACTCAATCCCCAGTAGGGAGCTTGCAGGAGGACCCGATCAATGATTCTCTCTCATCATTAATGTTTCTCTTTCTCTTTCTTTCTCTTCCTCTCTAAAAATCAATAAAAATATAATTTAGCCCTAGCTGGCTTGGCTCAGTGGGTAGAATGTCAGCTTGCGGAATAGAGGGTCCCAGGTTCGATTCTGGCCAAGGGCACATGCCTGGGTTATGGGCTCAATCCCCAGTGGGGGGTGTGCAGGAGGCAGCCAATCAATGATTCTCTCTTATCATTGATGTTTCTATTTCTCCTTCTCCCTTCCTCTCTGAAATCAATAAATATATTAAAAAAATATACGTATATATAATTTAAAAAATATCTTCCTTTATTAATGATTGATATACATACCACTCTGCCTTTTCTTTTTCTTCTTCATCTAGATAAGAAAATTCTCTCCAAGAATCAAAATTATACCTGTAGACAGAAATAAGTAAAATAAAAACAAATAAACAAATTCTTTAAAATTAACTTAAGGAGAAACCAAGATGGCAGCATAGGTGAAAACCTAAACTGCTGCCTTGTACAACAATTTCAAAACTACAACTAAAAGACAGAATGGACATCATCCAGAACCACAGGAAAGCTGGCTGAGTGGAAATTCTACAACTAGAAGGAAAGAGAGGGGTTCACGGAGACTCAGAGGAGCTGCAAAAAGCTGAGGTACAGAGACACGCACATGGAGAGAGCGGGCGCAGGAGTACCTGGCTGGCTTCCTCTGGCGGGAGGGAGACGAGACTCCCAATTGCACTGAACCCCTAATCCTACGGCACTGAACCCCAGGTCTGGGTGAGACTCATATGGGGGAGTCTAGACAGTGAAAAGGGAGGACTGCCGGAAATTTAGGGGAGACGTGAATGGGCAAAGGTCTGTGTGCACACACACCACTGTGCCCAGAAGACGGACTGCTGAGTATGCCGTTGGCTTTCTCAACAGAGCCTCCCAATGGCGCCACTTCTAACTCCACTGAACCCCAGTTTTGGGTGAGACCCTGAGGACCCAGACTCATATGGGTCCCGGAGTGCAGGGGAATAAGCAAGGCAGCGGTCTGAAGGCGCACGTGTGCACACAATACGGCTCCAGTGATTACTGAGAGACACTTGAGATCCAGGGGCCATGTAGGGCGGGGCTGACTAAAAGCCAAGGCGCTCTGAGACTCCAACCATCCAAGCTCAACAGAGAGGCTTTTGCAGTTTTGCAAGTCTTGTATCAGAAGGCTGATTCCAACACAGAAGTTCCCCTGGCATAGTGAACAGACCACTAACAAAAGAAATGAAGGAAAACAAACGTCTGGATATAGAGTTCAAAACCATGGTTATAAGGTTTTTCAAGAATTTCCTAGAAAAGATGGATAAATTTAGCGAGACCCAAGAGGAGATGAAAAAGGACCAACTAGAAACTAAATAAAATAAAATAAAATATATTATACAGAGACCTAACAACAGACTAGAGGAAGGCAAGATTCAAGTAAAAAATTTGAAATATAACGAAGCAGAAAACACTCAACTGGAAAAGCAAGAAGAAAAAAGAACCCAAAAATGTGAAGGAACCTCTGGGACAACTTCAAGCATACCAACCTCAGAATTATGGGGGTGCCAGAAGAAGAGAGAGAACAAGATACTGAAAACCTATTTGAAGAAATAATGACTGAAAACTTCCCCTACCTGGTGAAAGAAATAGACTTAGAAGTCCAGAAAGCACACAGGACCCCAAAATAAAGGAATCCAAAGAGGAACACACCAAGACACATCATAATTAAAATGCCAAGAGCAAAAGACAAAGAGAATATTAAAAGCAGCAAGAGAAAAACAGTTAATTACCTACAAGGGAGCACCCATACAATTGTCAGCTGATTTCTCAACAGAAATTATGCAGGCCAGACGGGAGTGGCAAGAAATAGTCTAAGTGATGAACAGCAAGAACCTACAACAAGAATACAGCATCATAAAATCAGTGTATTCACTTACCAGAAAGAATAAAATGCATCTACATCTTCAAATGATGAATTCATATCACCAAGTTTAGGGACATTTTTTTTATTTGACCATCTGAAATATTAAAAGAAAATTCAATTAAAAATTTGGTACAGAAGTTAAACAGACAAATTTATTAAAAACAACAGTTTTTACTAACCCCTAAATCTTCCTCTCCTAGGTCCTCTAAGACTAAATAAATGGAGCTGGAAAATTAGGAGTGGTGTGTAGAACACAGGTGCAATAGAGGACAAGGATGGATAGCAATGGGTGAGCAAACAATGAAATGGTGTTTTAACCATCAGATTATCATCAGTCTATAAATTACAGGACTGTAGCAGCTGCCAGTGGCTGTCTAAGAAAAGCAGGCGATAAGTAAGCCCCCCTTTCCCAAATTCAGTTGGCTCCTGCCTGTAAACAGGCAGTACAGCAACCTGCAGGCCTAGCCTTTTAAAAAATGTTAATACTGATAGGGGGAACAAATTTCCACCCCCTCATCACCACCACATTCCCCCTAAAAGCCAGACTTCTAGGTTTAGTACCTCACCCATCACATACATAACATAGTAAAAGGATCTTAAGGCTACTTACTGACTTGTTTTCCATTCTATAAAACAATTCTACAAAAAAATAATACATTGTTTTTTTTTCCCTACCTTCAATACTATTACAAAACAAATGTGAAAGGATTAGAAGAAATATTAGACCACACCAAATGGCTAATCAAAGTGGTTCTCAAATGTGGATGCACATTAGAATCACCTAGGAACATTAAAAACCCTACATCAATTTGAAAACTATTGAATTGAAATCACAGTATCTTTAGGTGGAACCCAGGTATCAGAAATTTTTCACACTCTACAGTTGAATCCAATGTGCAGTCCAGATGTAGTCCATAAAAAAAACTTTGAATGCAGATGTAACCAAAAAATTTAGAATACTAGTACACCATATGTAAAAACTGATTTAAATGAAATAAATTACATATGCTTTAATCTTAAATATAAATCATCCTTAGTCAGAGAACCTTATGATAAACAGATGCTCAAAAAATAGAACAAAAGCCTGGCTGCCATGGCTCAGTAGTGAAATGTTGATCTATGAACCAGGAAGTTGCAGTTCAATTCTCTGTCAGGGCACATGCCTGGGTTGCGGGCTTGATCCCTAGTATGAGGCATCCCAGAAGGCAGCCAATCAATGATTCTCTTTCATCACTGATGATTTTATCTCTCTTTTCCTCTCCCTTCCTCTCTGAAATCAATAAAAATAGGTTTAAAAAAAAAAAAAGCTTTTTTCAAGTGATAATGGTCCAAATAGAGTAATGTACCCATTAATAATTAAAGAGAAACAAAAAAATGGGAAATTACTGTCATCTAAGTAACAGTATCACATTACATAAAAGCAGTCTGCCCCCAGAAAAACTCAAAAGAAAAACATTCCATGAGTTATAAAAAAATTTCACTATGGAAAAGTAAGACTTCTGTTTACAAAGCAAACAGAAACCTAGAGACATAAGAAGCAGGCCAATACAGGAATGATTTTCAACTGGTGTGCCACAAGAATTTTTAAAACATGCAATACCCAACTATTTAGTCAGGGGCACTAACCTCTTTTCCCTTAGATTGTCAAATAAAAAAATGACAATAGCCATTTGGTGTAATGAATTAAAATTATACATATTTTTTTTGTCAGATAGGCAGAAAATATATTTTTGTGTGTGCCGAAGAATTTTAGTAATTAGTTTATGTATGCCATGAGATGAAAAAGGTTGAAAATCGCTGCATAGAGCATAATGATCACAAGGGGATGCCTTAACTCACCTGGAATTCCTTTCAAACACTGGAGAAAACACTTCAAAGAAATTGTCCTTTGCTTCACTTTTAGAAGGAACTGAGTTATCAAAAGTAGGATCTACACTGTTAAATGCTCGTCTTTTCACTGGATCAGATAACATTTCATAAGCTGAGGAAAAAAATGATAGGGTCACATTACAATGACTTGACATTTTTTTTCCCTGCAAGAAAAAAAAACAATTCCCCTTTCTTTAAAAGAAGTTATTATTTTTCACATTTACAATTTTATGTGCTTGGAGGTAGAATTTAAACTAGGTAAAGAAAGCTCTAGCACTAGTAGATATAATCACACTTAACCTCTTCTGGAAGGCAAATGACAAAACAACAGTTAAAAATACTCATCCCTTGGCTTCTGGTCGAGATGGCAGCACGGGTAAATGTGGTCTCACATCCTCCCACAATCACATCAAAATTACAACTATGTTACAAAACAACCATCCTTCTGAACCCCTGAAATCTAGCTGGACAGAAGTCCTATAACTATGGATGTAAAGAAGCCACATCGAGACTGGTTAGGAGGGGTGATGTGGAATTGCGGAATGGGCAGTCCCACACCAACATGTGGTGGATAAAAATCAGGAGGGCTATCTCAGCTGTAGAGGTTCCTCCTCAGGAATGAGGGGTCCCAGCCCCACACCAGGTTCCCCAGCCCAGGGTTCCAGTGCCAGGAAGAGAAGTCTCACAACTGGCTTGAAAACCAGCAGGGATGGTAGCTGAGATGGAGGGCTGCTGGAGTTCCTGGTGTTCCTCTTAAAGGAACTTCCACAGATGTGCTCACTCTGAAATCCAGCACTGGCCCAGCAGTTTCAAAGACACCACGGACATACAGGGAGGAACTGAACTGTCTGGTACTAGGGTGAGAGCTGAAAGGGTAAATTTCTCTTAGACAGAAATGCTGGCAGAGGCCATTGTTCCTTTGCTGAGGCCTCTCCCCACAAAATCAGCAGACAGGTGGCTTGAGTCTCCACCAACCTGGCAACACTGTTCACCTTGCCCTGGTGATTTCCTGAAACCCTGCCCCACCCAAGCTGGTTCTTTCCAGTGGCTTTCCATACAAATGGCCTGTCTTCACTCATGCTTTGGACTTCCCCACAATCTCTAGAAGGTTCACAAATCCTAAACAAGCAGCATCTGGCCTCTGTATGCCTCGCACATGTTGCTAAGTGGCCCTAGACCAGCTTCAGTACACACACAGCTTTTCTTCTCCAGGCACCTCCAAGCCCAGCATCTATCTGCAGACTGTTTTGTGGCTCATGCGGAGTAGCTCTAGAAAAGGCACAGGTGGTGGCTGACCTTGGCCTGCACCTCTCAGGAGGCCCCAAAGCCAGTGCACCTGATAGACAGCTTCAGACCATGCTGAAGAACCACTCAACCACCTCCATGAGTGACACATTCGAGGCAGATGCATTAGGCACTGGAGCCCCATAGAAGCCAGTCTTGCTCTGTGGTGTTGGCCCCTGAACAGCAGATCCTCCATGATGTTTGTGCCCAGTCCTTGAAGCCAATCCACATGGGTCATGTACCTGGAGCATCAAGCTCAGGTGACCTAAGAGGGTGCACCACTGGTTTCTAGAGGACACTACTACAGAAAACCACTGTGAAATTAGTCAGACAGAGAAAGACAAATGCCATATGATTTCACTTATGTGTGGAAACCAAAAAACAAAATAAATGAACGAACAGAACAGAAACAGACTAATATAGAGAGAGAACATTTTGGAAGGGAGATTGGTGAGATGGGTGAAAAAGTGAAGGAATTAAGGAGTACAAACTGGTTGTTACAGAATAGTCATGGGGATGTTTATAAAGTACAGAATAGAAAATATAGTCAGTAATATTGCAATAACTACATATGGTGTCAAATAGCTACTAGACTTATTGAGTGATCACTTTTTAAGTTATATAAATGTCTAATCTCTGAGTTGTACACCTGAAACTAATATAATATTGTAAGTTAAGTGTACTTGAAAAATAAAAAAATTAGTAAAAAATACTCATCCCTTAAGAAAACATGACTCTGAGGAAAAAGAAATTATTAGAAAATTTACTTAGATTCCCCAGGTTGTGAACAATCAAAGGATCTCAGGCATCTTGAGCATTGTGTAAAACTGGGCCAATAAGAATGCATTTAAAAAGTGTGTTACAATTAAAAAAAAAATTAGCATCAAAATATAAAATCACATTTAAGAAAACATTTAGAAATGGTGGCACCATATTAATTACCTATATTAATCTGCTTAACATGAACATGGTTATGTAATTTCCAATGAACATTTGTGGGTCCTATATTAGGATACAAACAACTTAACATAAATTAGCAAAATGTCTGAGGAACAGTTTAGTCCCATAAAGTATCTGAAATGAGAAAGATTTTAGTATTCTCATCATTAGATGTAACAGGTATGAATTCACCCTAGGATGAGCTTCTTAAATGAATCACCTGGTGATCTCATTAAAATACAGATTCCAATTCAGTAGTCTGGGGTGGGGCCTAATCTTCTCCATTTCTGAAAAGCTGTCAGGTATTGCTGATGCTGCTGGTTGAGAGAACCTCACTTTGTGTAGCAAGATTTTGGGGAAAATTACCAAAAATAACCACATGAAACTGAAAATGAGTAATCATCACTATTAGAAATTCCTGACTTTCAAAAATTTTCTTACCTTTAGTTATGCAAGTGAAGTAGTCATTATCTCCTTCTTTTATTGGTTCACCAGCTGCTTTCCGTTTGTCTGGGTGATGTTTTAAAACCATTGCTTTATCTACAAAATAAGCCAGATTTAGATTATTTGTTACTTTAGACATCAAAACTAAGAATAGATGAAACCGGTTTGGTTCAGTGGATAGAGCGTCGGCCTGTGGACTGAAAGGTCCCAGGTTCGATTCCGGTCAAGGGTATGTACATTTGTTGTGGGCACATCCCCAGTCGGGGCGTGCAGGAGGCGGCTGATTGATGTCTCTCTCATCGATGTTTCTAACTTTCTATACCTCTCCCTTCCTCTCTGTGAAAAATCAATAAAAAAACAACAACTAAGAATAAAGATGAGCTAAATAGCGTTCCTAAAATCATAATGCTAATTTAAAAATATTTTGCCTATGGTAAAACATAAGCTTATTAAATGTGATAATTAGAGAAAAGAAGAATCATTGTAAGAAGTGGCCGCAGTGCCAGCACCTAAATCCAATTACTGTTAACATTTTAGTGTATTTCCACACAGACTTTTTTCCCTTAAGCATATGCTTCAAAATTTTAGGTATAATTGTATCATAGATGTCAGTTTATATTCTGCTTTTTTCCAACTTAACATTAGAGCATTTTCCATGTTGTTGAAAACTTCAAAAATTTTTTAAATGATTGCTAGTGCTTAGTACATTCCAAGTAGATTTACCATAATTTAACTATTTCTTTACCTATGGATATTTAGATTGTTTCAAATTTTTCTCTATTATTAAAAAAATCTTCTATTAATTTTTTAGAGAAGTATTTTTCGATACTAAGAAGTTTTCTTTTTAGGACACACAGAAGTAAAATT
Organism: Lasiurus cinereus; assembly: GCA_011751065.1. NCBI lineage: Eukaryota > Metazoa > Chordata > Mammalia > Chiroptera > Vespertilionidae > Lasiurus > Lasiurus cinereus. The sequence continues at coordinate 31,455,022 of JAAGEH010000307.1, forward strand.
AGTGATTGAAAATGTATAAACAAGTTCCCTTCTAAAGTTATACCACCTTCATTCTATGTAACATCCTATGCACCACAGTCTCACCGCACTGGATGCAATTATTTAAAACTTTATCACTTATATTCAACAATCTGTTTTTTGTTTCTATCTTTCATCCTTTATCTACGGAGGAAGGAAAAGTTAGTTTTTCTTCTGAGTCTGTGTGAGTCACTTTACAATAATAGCTAGTTGTTAACATCTATTGAGCATTTAATATGTACCAGGCATAATTTATTAGTTAATCTTTTCAATCACCCCATAAGGAATATACTCTTATTTTCTCCATTTTACAGATGAGGAAAATGAGGCATAGAGAGATTAAGTAATTAACCATTGTAACCTGTACCAAGTCCTGGCCAAGTCGGGCTCCAAACCAGGGAGCCTGACGCCTCAGCCTGTGATTGTATGATGCCTCTCTGTCCTTCATGCGTGATACTAATGCTTTCCCAGCTGCTGGAATTGAGCTTACATTAAAAAAAAACCCACTCAATTATTTTTGTTTATATTTACTGATTATTTCCTTTATAATTTCTTCCAGAAGAAAATTTCTTTCAAACCTAGAAGCCCGTTCATTCTCCAAAAGCCTGATATATGTTTCTAACTGCATTAATAGTTATGATTAGAACTGAAAATTTTAAAAAAATCTTTAAGTATTTTTGGAATTTTAATATAGTCAAGCAAATATCTAAACCTGTCATTTATCAAAGTCCTTATCCCATCGTAAATTTTACCAGGGTTTGTTTCTGATTACCTACCCTTGCCTCAGGATTTACTTCAAATGACCATTATTTTCTGATATACTTGATAAATTCTCAAACTTGCAAATTATTTTTGCATATTTTTCCTGCATCTAGCCACCTGACACAACTCTTTGCTTTCCTAAGTAGATCTTATATTACCTACAAAAATATATTTCTTCCCCTTTTTCAAATAGTTATTTAATATCTAACTCACTGACCCAGACACACAACATAGCATAAAAAATAATGGGCAGGTTAGCTCCTTGCATAAATTTTAATGGTAATATGTTCTGAAATACTTTTCAAAGTAGGGAATTAACTGCATTTATTTTCCAAGTTCTATTTATCAAAAAGGCATGGATATCTACTTAAGAAAATCACATAATATTATCTAAGCTATAAACAAATTTAGTTATATTAATACACAAGAGGCCCAGTGCACAAATTCATGCACAGATGGGGTCCCTTGGCCTGGCTGGCGATCAGGGCCATTTTACCCAGTCCCCATAGGAGCTGCTGGGGGCCAGCTGGCTAAGGAAAGGGATCGCTGGAGGTTGGCCAGCCGCGATCGGTTGGCTGTGGGAGCGTACTGACCATCAGGGGGCAGTCCCCTGGTGGCAGTGCACATCATAGTGATGCCAACTGGTCATTCAGTCAACAGGCAAAACAGTCACTTAGGCTTTTATATATATAGATTTTGTTGAACATTTAGGTGCTTTCCAATTTTGGGATATTGTGAATAAATTTGCTGTACACAGTTTTGTACAAATATATTGCAAGAAACTGACAAACATTATTGTTTTTCTTGAGCTCCAAGATTTTTCTTACAGTCAGGTATATTAGTGCTTCCATTAACACTCAAGAAGAGGCATTTTTCACCTTTTAACTGGTTTAAGCAGAAAGAATTTATTAAAGGTTATTAGTTCACAAAACTCAGAACCAGACGATTATTAGGCTTGGAGGCCACGTAGTCAGGAATAATATGTCCTTCTGGACGGTTCGCCGGTGTGATGATTGAACCATGGTTGGCACTGCAGAAACTGAGCACAGGTTACTTCCACTGCCAGGGCCTGAGGGAAAGCCATGAGCTTCTCTTTGTAGTGCTCTTCCACTCCTGCTGGCAAAACATACTCTATACAGCTCAGGCTTAATTTTTAAAAAAATTTTTTATTGATTTCAGAGAGGAAGGGAGATGAGAGAGAGAGAGAGAAACATCAATGATGAGAGAGAATCATTGACCAGCTGCCTCCTGCTTGTCCTACACTGGGGGAATTAAACCATGACCCCTGGTTCATAGGTAAATGCTCAACCACTAAGTCATACCACCAGAGGGCACATGCCTAATTTAAACACTGTTCCCTTTTGAATTCTGTGTGCTGAGAAGTGAAACTTAAATTATATGACAACAAATATTTTCTCTCAATTTCAAGACATATATATCTTTTTGTAAATTAGTTACATTTTCTTGTTTATTGCAATTACTGTTTGTTACATTTATTCTGCTTACTTCCCTAGGGAAATCTGGCATCTCTCTGTTCTTTCTCATGGAATCTTGGGGACTATTCAAGGTTGTGCTCTGCTTTACTGCATTTTCTAGTTGTATGTCAGCTTTTGTAATCCTAAACTCTACTTTCATGGTGTTTCCAGGCAATTCTACTTATTTCTCCCCTATTTTCTTCCTGCAATATCTACACTGCCTCCAACGCAGTGTCTTCACATTACATTGCCAACATGATTTAAATTTTCTTTTGAACCTTATGACAAAGCCTGAGAGAGATGATGTCTCAAGTTTTTGCTGGATAGTCTCCTCTTGTGCTGCATTATTTTTTTTCTTCATTGATTTTTCTACATTATCTTTAGTTGTCCATGCACATTAGAGGGTCCTGAGATTGTCCTATATGCTGTCCCTGAGCAGGCAAAGGATGTTACCTGGTATTAAAAATAAGGTAAAAATGACCAAGAACATAATTGGTTTGAAAAAGAAACAAAGTAATTTGAGAGCAGCTGTTGTCTGAAATTTCAAAGACTTCTTTCTTCTTTTCCCCCAACCAAAGACAGTCTCTGGGGTGTTCTGAGGATACATTAGCAAAAAGGCTTTTTTTAATTTTTATTGTTACTCCTCACCTGAGGATATTTTTCCCATTGATTTTTAGAAAGAGTGGAAGGGAGAAAGAAAAACATCTATGTGAGAGAGACACATCAACTGGTTACCTCCTCCACGTGCCCAAACCAGGATTGGGGATTGAACCTGTAACCCAGGTACGTACTCTTGACAGGGAATTGAACCCTTCACACTTAGCGCATGAGCTGATGATGCTCTACCAGCAAGCAATATTGGCCAGGGCACAAAGGGGCCTTTATTGTACATTCATACTGTTATCATAAAAAGCTTCCAATATGATTTAAAAAAAATATATATATATATATATATTTTATTATTTTTTTACAGAGAGGAAGGGAGAGGAATAGAGTTAGAAACATCGATGAGAGAGAGACATTAATCAGCTGCCTCCTGCACGCCCCCTACTGAGGATATGCCCGCAACCAAGGTACATGCACTTGACCGAAATTGAACCTGAGGCTTTTCAGTTTGCAGGCCACCGCTCTATCCACTGAGCCAAACCAAACTGGTTTCGGCTCCAATATAATTTTTAATTTTACAGAAGTTTAATGTGAAAGTTTTCAGTTTAAAATATCAGGAATATTTTAGGCTAAAAGTATTACATTTAAAAAATTCAAATTACCAAAGACTTTGTTTCCATTTGAAGAATATCAACCTACATACATCACTTACCAAAATGGCAATTTTACTTTAAGGACAAAATTATATAAGCAATTGAAATATCACCTTTAGTATTCAAATACTTTCTCTTAACCTATCATTATTCAACTTTTCTAGTAATTTATTATTTTCTGAAATGCAGAGAAGGAAAAAAAGACCACTAAGTTTACTCATCCTTAATTGACTTCCTAATTTTCATGGTAACAATTAAAATACATTAAACAGAAATAAAACTCTTTTGTGTTTGCAATATGATGCAAGAACTCTAAGGCTCTCAAATGCTATCAGACTCTCATTCTGATTAGATATGCTTGTATTAATTAATGATATAGATCTGAAAACACTAAGTTGGCATTTTCACTTCTGGATAAGTTTTCAGAAAGCAGTATGTAGCAACTGTTTATTTTATAGTTATAGAGGAAAGAGAACAACAGCTTCCTTCTGAATAAACAAGAAGAATATTCAACCAGAGAGTGAATTATAATTCTACTTTATGTTAAAAACCTGTGCACTGGGGTTGTAAAACTTTTGGCTACAGAATTAAAAAATGTATATTACACCAATAAAAAGAACAGACTTAACAGAGCAAATGGATGTTCCTTTTACAATTTATTTTACATTTTGTTTTTATATTTAGAGAAAGGAATAATTCTTTCACCTAAAAACACCAACTATTTTCATAGTTCTAAATCACACAAATTCATATATGTATGAAGACATATTTGGTATTTACTATTATTTAATACAGTAAGACTTTGCAAATACTTTTCCATGGCAAATTAATTTTCCTGGTACTTATTACTTATGTATTTTACGACTATTCATGTGTATTAACATATGCTTAGTCTAAAAACATGTCAGCTTTTAAAGAAATTCAATAATAGGTCTAAAGTAATCTCATAAATTCCTTTATCTTCTTAAAGAATATTTTCTGTGATTTCTATTAATAGAGAAAATTTTGAGTTTATCAACTAACATTTTTCAACATATGATAGGACTCCTTCAGCCATTTTCCTATACACACAACATTCTTAACTGTTCTTGACTCCCCTATTCCTTTTCCTTATGGCCACAATCTTCTCCTCTAACCTCAACATCATGCTCTAGAGTGGAGGGCAGAACATTCTTCTAAGATAAAACATAGAAAACTAATCACCTTCACCTCTTCCATGAAACTTTACTAGTTAGTTGAACCAAATGCTGTACAGGAAGTTATATCTACAGGAATGGAAAAGACAGGACATTTAGAAGCAATAAGGGGATGATATGTTTTGTAAGGCATATGAAGACTGGCTTCCCAACAACCCTCCAACCCCAAATTTTTAACCTTGTCAATGAAAATAATAATGAAACATTGAATAACTTTCTTGCACAGAAGAGAAAGGGTAGTATCAACAAAGGTGTGACCACAAAACAACATTAAAAAAAAACCCTCTAAGTAACAAGGCAGCTTCTACTAAATACAAGTGAAGTATTTTTTTTTCTTTAATGAGTCAAATTACAGTCCTAATTTCTACAATTACTGTTTTTTGTAGAGTGATGTAGAAGCGGTACACGATACAGAGAAAGAACTATTTGATTTCCGCTTAAGTTATTTTTTCTCTTTTAGAAAGAGGAAGGAGGAGTGAGGGAGATGGGGAGAGATGGAGGGTGAGGGGGAGAGAGACAGAAAGAGAGAGAGAGGGAGAGGGAGAGAGAGAGAGGGAGAGAGAGACCATCCACCAGTTGCCTTTTTTAAAAATATATTTTTATTGATTTCAGAGAGAAAGGAAGAGGGAGAGAGACAGAAATATCAATGATGAGAGAATCATTGATCAGCTGCCTCCTGCATGCCCCCGACTGGGGATCAAACCCGCTACCCAGGCATGTGCCCTTGACTAGAGTCGAACCCAGGACCCTTCAGTCTGCAGGCCGATGCTCTAGCCACCGAGCCAAACCGGCTAAGGCCACCAGTTGCCTCTTACACATGCCCCAACTGCGGCTGAATCCAAAACCTGGGTATATGCCCTGACTAGGAATCGAACCATAACTTCCTGGTTCATGGGTTGATGCTCAACCACTGAGCAACACTGGCTGGGCTGAAGTATGTTCTTTATCCTGTTACAAATACACACACTTACGACTGTGATTTCTTATTCCAAATGAGAAAGGCCACTCATGAGACTGACGGCTTTTTTCCTGGTTTTGAAGGTAAAGGAGAGTATAGTCAGGCATTGGTATAACCACATGATAAATGCGGTTCAATTTAGAGTTATGGCTAAGGCTATGATCCTGCACATCTTTTCAAAAGGAAAACATTTCCTATACCAGATATCTGATTATTTCAAAATAACTAAATACTTACGTGCTGCTTTGATCTGTCTCTGTGTAGCTTTGTATCTTACATGGCCAAGCCCAAGTACTGCATAATGATCTTGGTTCTGATAAAGACATAAAAGGAAGTCAAGTTTAAAATGCAGCAATATAGACTATCTCTTGTATTTTGGCACCCTGAAACAGTGCTTCCCAAAGATGTTCCCATGAAAGAGGTCCAGTGAGATATTCTGTATAAAATGGGTTCTGTGGTCATTAAGTTTTAAGAAATGCAAACTCTTATATAGCCTTTGTGATTATTTGATGCACATAAGCCTAATAAAGGCTCTGAGAAATTCTGCAATTAAGAAAACAGAAATCTGTAAAATCCAGCATTTTCTAAACTTACTTGACCATAGAACCCCTTTTCCTCTTAAAATCTATTAATATACTATGGCCATTCTTAAATGAAAGAAGATTTCAGATCTGAAGAGAGCATTACAGCAGCTCTAGGGCAGTGATAGGCAAGAACTAGGAGCCACAGGGACTAAAGAAGGTAGGTTAAATGGAAATTTTGAAAAGCCGAGGAATGAGGCTTCTCTCAATAGAAGTAACTGCTTTCATTTCTGCTTTGGTTAACAGCATTGCAAATTTAGAAATTGGGTTAGCAACTGGAGTGAAGGCTCCTTACAGAACTCTAGTATTGGAGAATGAGTGGGAAGAAAGGGGAGTTACGAGTATAAAAGATAGGAGAAAAAAAGTCTAATAGGGCTGACTGGTTTCCCTTCAAACTCAGGATTGCAAATTTCATAGGGATTGACCCCTTTATTAGACCTGGCAACCATACTTTTTCAGTTAGTTCACCTTTCCACTCAAGATAACTATAACATACTAGAACCTTCTGTCTTCTGGTTTTCCTTTAAACCTTACAGACCCTTTTCAATCCTTTCATCAATGTCAGTGCCTCTTGCTTAACTAAAAAACTTAAATTACACTATTCAAGTTCCAGTTTCTTTCTACCATCCTGCACGCATCCATACATTTCTCCCCCTTTCCCTTTATTCATAGCTGAGAAAGCCTCTCTTACCAAGACAAATCACTCGTTCATCTTGGTTCTGAATATCACCTTTTCCAAGGCTCCTCAAACACTAGCATCTTTCAGCTATCTCCTAATTTTGACTGGGTTATTTTCATCAGTATAAAAAGATGCTCTATTATACCATTTGCATCAGCATGGATGGACCTGGAGACCATTATGCTAAGTGAAATAAGCCAGGCAATGAAAGATAAATACCACATGGTCTCACTCATTTATGGAAAATAAAGAACATTATAAACTGATGAACAAAAAGATACAGAGGCAGTAAAGCATCAAACAGACGGTCAAATTGCGGTGAGAAGGCTGAGGAGTGTTGGGGGGGGGGGGCGGGCAAGAGATCAACCAAAGGACTTGTATGCATGCATATAAGCACAAACAATGGACATAGGACACTGAGGGGCTGGGGAGTGGGATGAGGGTATGCGACGGGGGTGGCCGGGGCCTAGGTGTGGGGGAAGGAGGGAAGGGAAGCTGGGGGAAAGTCAATGGGAGGAAAAAGGAGATATATGTATAATACTTTAAACAATTAAAAAAACAAAACAAAACGAAACAAAAAAACCTTTCCCAGACCCCTTTTCCAGCTACCATCCTATTTTTCAGCTGCCTATCAAAGTTAAACTTTTAAAAAATATATATATTTTTATTGATTTCAGATAGGGAGAGAGAAAAACATCAATGATGAGGGAATCATTGATTGGCTGCTTCCTGCATGTCCCACACTGGGGATTGAGCCTGATCTCCTGGTTCATAGGTCAATGTTCAACCACTGAGCCACATGGGCTGGGCAAAGCTAAACTTCTTAAAGAAGCTATCTCCTTGAGCATCAATTTTCAAACCACTCCAATCTGGTTCAGTTCTGTCCACTTCTAGCCCAGGTTCTACAAAGTTGCTTTCTTCAATATCAATTTCCAGGTACAAAATCTAAGATCACCTATCTGCCCTCACTTGGCTTCAACTCCCATTGGCAGCACAACCAACTCTTTTTATTGAAATATTATATTCCTTTAGTTTCTGTGAATCCACTATATTTTCCTTCCACCTTTCAATAGCTTTTTCAGTCATTTTTACGAGTTAGTCAATGACTTGCAAAGCTCAGTCCTGAGGTTTTAGTCTCTCTATACTTTGATCCTAGGTGACTTGATTGAATGCTGGGTTGGAATATGGTAAGAACCATGTTTCTGTCCCTTCTCTATCCCCTAAGTTCTCAAAGATTGTCAGTAGTAATTCAAACTCTACAATGGCTTTTCACTGAGGACCACTTCTCCTAGCTTCCTCGCCCCTCCCTCATTCACTCTGTTTCAACCACTTGCCTTCTTTCAGTTCCTGAAACATTCCAAACTTCTTTCTGCCTCAGCACAAGCTCTCTACATGGAATATCACTCTCCTGATCTTTGCAAATCACCCAGTTTTAATCTTAAATGTCAGTTCCACTGGCCTTCCCCACCTACTCAGTCTAAGACATTCATCTGAACACTCTATCACTCCATTCTTCTTTGCCCAGCACTTAGTGGCCATATTCCTGATTGCTTGCTTATTTATGTTTCCTCATTGGAATATAAGGTTTGTGGAAGGAGCAAAACTATCTTATTCAGCACAGTATCTTTAGCACCCAGAAAAATATCTGAAACACACAGCAGGTGCTTGATCCCTATTTGTTGAATGAAACAATTAAAAGAATGTATGAACTCCGCCACTTTGCTCTGATGCCATGTACCCAAAATTTTCTATACCCAAAATTTTCTCCATTTTTTCTTCCTTTTCACTGTTGTCTATCTTATTGTCCCCCAATTCTATGTCCTCCTGACCTTTCCTTTCCCTCAATTTACTGTTTTCTCTCATTTTCTTTATAACCCAGCTTTGAAAGAGTATTTTACACTTAGGTCTCACTTTATTACCTCCTAATAACTCTTCAACCCATTGCAATTTCTTGCTATCCCAATCATTTCACTAGAATGGCTTTCACTGTGGTTACCTAAACTTCGTTTGCCAAACCCAGTGGCTTTTTATCTTTATTTATGTTACGTGATTGACCTCTCTCTAAGCAGTGCCACTGGTGATTGTGTTTTCTTCTTATGACTTCCTCCTCCCTTAATTTTTGGGAGAGTATGGTGCCTGATGATTAACGAAACTTTGTTAAGCAAATTTTTTTTGGTCTTACTTCTTTTACTCTTCTTAGTATCCTTTGCTGTTTCTCCTCCTATAACCATCCTTAAATATCTATCGGTGCTGTAATCCTCAATGTTCTTTTTATTTAAAATTGATGATAGCAGGAGGATTATTTCACACTTTCTGAGTGCTTATATACTTTTCTAAGTGCTTTATACATATGCCTTACCTTATTTAACACTCACTTTAATCATGAGATAGGAACTCTTATTATATACTATTTGTTTTTAATTAATCATGTGTCCAAACAGTAGTTAAGTGCCTTACGTGCATCATTTCACTAATCTTCATTCACTATAATCCTTTGAGCTGTTAACAATATCATGGTACCAAAAAGGGAAATGAGGTGCAGAGATGTCAGGTAACTTTCCCAAGTTCCCAGCATACTAAACAGAGCAGAATCTGATTTGAATTTAGGCACTCTAATTCCAAAGTACAGTGGTACCTCGAGATACGAGTTTAATTCGTTCCATAACCTTGCTCATATATCAAGTTGTTCATATCTCACAGCAAATTTCCCCACTGAAATCAATTGAAATGCCGTTAATCCGTTCCAGCCCCCAAAGTGCCACCCCAGTTGTTCTTATTACGTGTTTTTGAATAAGAAAAATGTATTTATAAATGACAAATATTGTATAAAAACGTAATAAAAGAGAATGTAAAGGAATTAACTGGTTTTATAAAGTGTATTTACCTACTTGTTACACTCTTAATGCTACACTTTATCCCTAAACTGAACGTAACTTAACTAATCTTCACTGAACTTAATTGCTACTGGTCTTTGCATTTTTGGCCGATTTCAAAAAAAAACGTGTCCAAGGAGGTTTGCCTCTTCTGAAATGGGTGAGGCAAGTTTCATTGAACAGCTCCGATGTACGACCAGTAGCAACTTTTTCGGGGTGTTTCTTTTCCACGAAGTGTGACACCCTCTCGTGGCCACATTCCTGAGATCTCCTTTATCTCACTTGTAGAGATCTCCTCCACCTCTGGCTCCTCCTCGAAACCAATTTCTTGGAGAAACTCCGCATGTTGCTGAGACTGCAACTCTTGTAACTCCTCCGTGGTGAGTTCCAGAGAGTGCTTCTCGACGAGCTCATTCACATCTCTCTCATCCACCTCCAGGCCCATGGATTTTCCCAGAGACACTATCTCCTCCTCCACTGGCACCTCGGGTTCGAATCCTTAGAAGGTCCTTTCGGCTACAGTCTCAGGCCACAGCTTCTTCCAAAGTCCTCGTTGTAACACCCAGCCAGGCCTGATCAATAATTCTGAGGCATATCACGATGTTAAAGTGGTTCTTCCAGAACTCTCAAAGGGTGAGGTTTGTGTTCTCCGTCACCTCAAAGCAGCGTCGGAACAGGTGCTTGATGTACAGCTTTTTAAAATTAGAAATCACCTCCTGATCCATGGGCTGCAGGATAGGAGTGGTGTTGGGAGGTAGGTAGACAACCTTTATAAACTTGAACTCTTCGAGGAGTTCATCTTCGAGGTTCGGTGGGTGAGCAGGAGCACTGGCGAGGATGAGGAGGGCTTGCATGGTTAGGTTGTTTTCCTGTAGATATTTCTTAACAGAAGGGCCGAAAACCAGGTTTACCCACTCCACAAAGAACTGCCTGGTGACCCATGCCTTTGGTTTTGCCCTCCACATAACTTGCAGTTTATGTTTTAAAATCTTATGTGACTTAAAGACTCTGGGGTTTTCCAAATGGTATACAAGCAGAGGCTTGATCTTGCAGTCGCCACTCGCATTGGCGCACAGTGCGAGAGTTAGCCTATCCTTCATGGGTTTGTGGCCTGGCATTGTCTTCTCTTCTGCCATTATATAAGTCCTATTCGGCATCTTCTTCCAGAAAAGCCCTGTCTTGTCACAGTTGAAGACTTGCTGGGGGATATATACTTTGGCTTCTATCATTTCGGAAAAAGTTTTGAGGTAATCCTCAGCTGTGTTCACATCCGAACTTGCTGCCTCACCATGGCTGACGATGGAGTGAATGCCGGACCTTTTCCTGAAGTTATCAAACCAGCCTCTACTGGCTTTAAATGAGTCTTTCGATGCTTCATCCGTGGAAGTGCGTGGGGTCTGCTCCAGCAAATCACCGTAAATCGCTCGCGCCTTCTTGCATATGATGCCCTGTGTTAATGTATCTCCTTTAAACTGCTTCTCCGTCACCCACACCATCAGTAGATTCTCCATCTTTTCATGGAGAGAGCTACTGAGCTTAGAAATTATTGTAACGCCCTTAGCTGGTGTTATACCCTTTATCGACTCCTTCTGTTTAAGCACAGCGCATATCGTTGAAGTACTACACCCATATTGCCTCACCAAGTCAGCCACTCGCACACCTTGCTCATATTTTTCTATGATTTCACGCTTTAATTCAATAGACATCATCCTCTTCTGAGCACTGACCTTTCCACTCGCTTTCTTTGGACCCATGGTTATAAAAAGAAATGTGATAAAGTATGTAAATGCACAAAAGATGCTTCGACAACGAGGTAAACAAGCACACTGGCTGAGGCGTGGGAAACTATGAGACGCTCGAGTCAAGGTAAACTGGTGGGTCGTGTGCAGCTGTCTGATCCGCACAATTACTCGTATCTCAAATGTTGCTCGTATTTCAAAGCAAAAAATCGTTCGCTCCACGGCTCGTATCTCAAAAATCTCATATGTTAGGGCACTCGTATCTCGAGGTACCACTGTATGTACATTTAAGTATTATACTAGCACCTACTTAAGCAATAATACCTATTGGCCTGTATTTTTCTCCTTGGCTGATGTCATTCACTTTCCCACAGCCTCAGCTATCACCTATATGCCAACGACTTGCAAATGCTTTTTGCCTCTAACTTCTCTGCAGAGTCACAGACCAATTTCTAACCACCTACCTAATAGACAACTTCACCAGTATGTTATCACAACCTCAATTTTGATTTAACCAAGTTTGAACACAAACACCACTCCCCACAAAATTCTTTTCCTGCATCCCAGTGTTGGTAACAAGCCCAAATGCACAGAGGTCTTCTGAATACATTCCTTTTCTTGTAACACACAGACAAGGTCAAAACTTCTCAAGAGTACTTCCCCTCTGTCCCAAATTTATCCCCTTTTCCTCAAAACCAGCCACAAATTTAATTCAAGCATCAGGCATTCATTTGAAGGCTTAAATTATTGCATTAGGCCTATGTTAGCAGGTCTCCTCCAGACCTGCCCTCTCTTTTCAAGCAATTTTTGGTGCTGTCAGGAGAATTACTTTTAAAAAAGTAGCTCAGAAACTTTTAATGACTTCCTACTGCCCTAAAGTAAAATTCCTTCCTTAGCAAGGCATAAAAAGAACACTACAGCAGCATCTTAAAATGTGGTTTATTAATGGAGAACTCATGAGAAAATTGCCTGTGTCTGACAGAACAAAAGATTCAGTTATTAAATACCTTCCAGTCCTTGGGATCAAGTGTTTTCAGCATGGGGAATTCTTCTAGCTGCAATTCTTCATCTTCTGATTCCTCTGATAATTCTTTCTTATCCTCCAGTTCCTGAAAAGAGGCAGAAGCATTTCTGTTTCTCCTCTTAACAAAAGCTTCAAACCATCTTCCCACAGGTTCAACTTGACAGAGTCTTGAGGCTGTGACTGAAAGTGTTAAGAGAGGCTTCAATGTATTGCATGGAATAAGTCTATTTCAAGGCAATAAGATCAAAACAATGATAGCATCAGAATATAATTTTAAAACCAAGAACTAAGAAAATGGCTGCAATAATCCAGTTAACATGAGGGTTGGCAATAAATTTAGAGTATTCAATAAACCTCTTCCAATTAGCTGAGAAAACACATTCATCAATGTCAAGCATAAACCAACACTTTTCTGGGGATCTGAGAGGAAGGTAAAGAACAGGGAGAAATGTTGCAAACTTTTACTCTTGGACCAATAATTGTAATAAAGCAATAAATGATAATCATCAAGAGCTAGCCTTGTCAAAGACCAGAAAACCTTCTAAGAGCAACTAAAAGTATCTTAATTTTAAAACCCTGAATTCAAATGGCTTTAAAAAATGTAAAGAGTTCCCTAGGAGAGATGTGTCCAGCAGCTAAGGAGGCTTATTGGACAGCTGCTATAGTGCAACAGCGCTGCCTGAAATCAGTCAGAGGCTGGAGTGTAGTCGAGGTCTCACCATGAGTGGCTATGTGACATGAGTCAGCGCTGTCTCCAACTCAAAACGGGAGCAACTGTCTATCTTATATGATTCCTTGGAAGATTGACAAACCGTGGGAGCACTTCGGAGTAAGGCTTTAACATTAGTCACTGTAAATTTGTATATTACCATTTCAAAATATGTCACTTAGGTCGGGGAAAAAAAAGTTAACATCTTAATCCCAATTTCATATTCCATATGAAAGCAAAAGCTTTACTTTGTTCAGTTACCAATAACTCAGATGCAAATATTCCCTGGCACCTAAAGCCACAACTTTCTAAAAACAACTGACTTCTTGTATTTTAATTAGTTGTGGAAATTAAGATGTCCTCTACCATACACACAGGAGAGGATTCAAACAGTAATGTCCCATAAGGGCTGCCCTACCCATGTGGCTCAGTGGTTGCGCCTCCACCTATGAACCAGGAGGGCAAGGTTCAGCAGGAGGGCAAGGTTCAGCAGGAGGGCAAGGTTCAGCAGGAGGGCAAGGTTCCATTCCCAGTCAAAGCACATGTCCGGGTTGCGGGTTTGATTCTCAGTGGGTGGCAGTGCAGGAGGCGGCCGATCAATGTTTCTCTCTCCCTCTTGCTCCCTCTCTGAAACCAGTATCTACATCTACATCTACACACTGTGCAGTGTGCCTTTATTTCCTCACCATGCTTGTCTGCTTTTTAAACCCCCACCCGAGGACCCGCTTGCGGGTTTTAGAGGGGGAGGGAAGGAACACCCCTCCGTGGCCTTCCCGGGGCGCCGCAGCAGCCCCGGTGGAGCTCTGCCGGCAATGCCCTCGGCCTCCCGGGGACCAGAGGGGGCGCCAGCCCCTGGCCCGCGCCGGTGACGGTGAAGACCGTACTCTTTTCAAGCCTTTCCCTCCGGTTTCAACAGGGTACACGCAGACACTTCTATGCGCACGGATGCCACACGTGCCGGGAGGTGCGCTCAAGCCGCAGGCGCCAGGCGCGCCCCCAGGCGGCGGCGGCGGGAACTCCTGCCGCGCGCGGGCTGGCAGGGAGCGGGGCCCCGGTGGCGGTGGCGGCCCCGGCGGTCCGGGCACCGCGGCGGCGGGCGCGCTTCCCGCCGGCGCCGTGCCGAGAGGCTTTCCACCCGGACCTGACCAGCAGCAGCCCCGTCTTTTCACACCGCGCCCGTGGACCGTGTCCGAGTGAGGACATTGAGAGAACCAAGCGGAGCAAACGGAGGGAGGGAGGAAGGTGTCGAGCGCCGGCAGCCAGGCTCTGGTCCGACCCCTCGCCCTGGGGGGCTCGCAGCGGGCGGCAGGTGCGGGAGGGCTCGGTCCCGAACCGCCCGGCCCGACCCATGCGTCAGCGGCCGCGAGAGGAGAGAAAGCTGTCGGGGCCGAAGAGAGGCGCCCCCTCCCTCGCCGCCTGGGGAAGGAGGACCGTCTAGCAGGCAGCAGAAAAAGGCGCCCGTCACGGCCCCACGCGCCCGGGGGCTGGTGGCCAGGGGCCGGGGCTGAGAGAGGTCGGGGTCGCGGAAGGCGAGGGCTGAGGCTGGGGGCTGAGGCGGGACGGAGCCGGGGTTGAGTGGACACGTACCAGAGGTCAGAGCGTGGGTGATGGCGGTGCCCTGGCCCTCCGCAGCGCTCGGCAGGAGCAGCATGATGGCGCCGGGGCCAGCCCCGCGGGCGCGGCGGCTCGGGCCCCCGGCGGAGCGCGCTTAGCGTTCCACAGTTCTGCCTCCCGGTCCGAGCCTCGCGCCTTGGCTCCACGACGCCCAGGAACCGGCGCCTGGAGACAACCAGCAATCACTTCCGGGTTGGATCTCTCATGTGTACTGGGGCCATTCCACCCCCAAGCCCGCCGCCAGCGTGTGCGGCAGCCTGGGTCCGTCCACTGATTCACTTCCGGCTGGATACCAAGATCCAGGGGAGAAAGATTCCTAGACTCATCAGTGCCCTGATAAAGAGGATGAACGAATTTTCCTCGTCCAGGTGCAAAATGTCGAGCATAATTTTATAGCAGCTTGTACTATATTATTTTTGTTGTTGTTACCCATACTTATATTTGTCTGAACCTAACCACCGGTTTTTCCAGGAGCTCTCCTTGCATAATTAAAATGGAAAAGATATGGTTGTATTAAGAATGATTCTAGTTTATACATTCATAGAGAATTCTATGGATTACATTACATATACCTGAAATGCATTTGTGTTTACCTAAATAATAATAGCAGCTAACTTTTAAAATTTTTTTTTTGGTGCTGGAACTAAGTAATTTACCTACATCATTTAGTTTAATCCTCATAATATTTGGAGAAGAAACTTTTCTATCTAGTGTTAGATTCTAATAAAAAGACAGCAACTTTTTTTCCTGCTTTAAAGCATGAAGTTTTCTGTAAAGATTTTCCCAATTACAGGACTCTGGAGCTTAATTTTGCAATGTGTAATAAAATCAATTGTACTCTTACTATATGATTCCTTCTTGTGCTGGAGTCAAAAGCAAGAACTAGCAAAAGGAAACCAGTGGGTGAAGATGCACTTCTTTAATCCCCCCATTCAATCTGGAATAGGTAGAGCAAAATAAAAGGCAAGATGTGCTACTCTTTGGGAAAAAGCGTCATAAACTAACAAATTATTCTCCGAGAATTACATTTTACTGTTAAATATATTGAATGTTCTTGAATGACAAAATGGTCACTTCGAAATTGACATTTCAAAAACAAAGCTAATCATCTCCCATAATCCTCTTCCTGACTCATTTATTAATGCAACCACTGTGAAAAGAGGCTCTAAGTCTAAAGTAATCTAACTCTACTTTCTTAATAATTTCTTCTCCCACCTGTCCCACCCATTCTCATCATATCTCTAAGGTCATAAAGGGTACTTTGTTTTAGAAAGAGAAAGAGAGTGATGAGAGAAAGAGAGGAGTGACTGAGAGAAACATCGATTGGTTGTTGCCTGCATGTACCCCGACTGGGTCCAGGGCTTGAGCCTACAACCCAGGTACATGAATTGACTCCAAACCTGAGACCCTTTAGTCCATGCCTGAAGCTCTAAATACTGAGCAAAACCAGTTAGGGCAAGAATACTTTTTTTAAAAGGTGTGATAAGATTTACATAACAAATGAATATTTTAACCATTTTAAAGTGTAAAGTTTAATAGCATTAAGTACATTAACTGTATTGTTTAATCAATTTCCAGAACTTTCCATCTTACAAAACTGGATCACTATACCCATTAAACAAGTCCCTATTTCCATCCTCCCATCCCCACTCCCTGTAACCACCATTCTACTTTCTTTTTTAAAAAAAAATGTATTTTATTGATTTTTTACAGAGGGATAGAGAGTTACAAATGGGAGAGAAACATCGATCAGCTGCATCCTGCACACCCCCGACTGGGGATGTGCCCACAACCAAGGTACATGCCCTTGACTGGAATTGAACTTGGGACCCTTCACTCCACAGGCTAACCATCTATCCACTGAGCCAAACCAGTTAGGGGACTAGTTTCTGTCTCTATGAATTTTACTCTGTGTACCTCACATAAGTTGAATCATACAATCTTTGTAATTTTTGTGACTGATTTACTCATTTAGCACAATACCTCACAATCGTGGTATGCACCAGAATAATATTCTTCTCAATGTATATTTTATTCATCCATTCATCTGTTGATTGGGTTGCTTTCACTTTTTGGCTATTTTGAATAATGCTTTTATGAACAAATATCTCTTGAAGTTCCTGCTTTCAATTCCTTTGGCTATATACCCAGAACTGGCATTGCTGGATCATATGGCAATTTTATTTTTAATTTTCCATAGCAGTTACACCATTTTACTTCCCCATGAACTGTACAAGGTTTCCACTTTCTCAACATTCTCAACACTTGTTTTCTTTTTTATAGTCATCATTCTAATGAGGAGATGATATCTCATGGTTTTGATTCATTTTCCCCCAATTGCTAGTGATGTTTGAGCATCTTTTCATGTGCTTGGTGGGCATTTACTAGTATATAATCTTCTTTGGAGAAATGTCTATTCAAATCCATCCCCCACCCCCACCCCCCAGTCTCCCTTGATTTTGTTAATCCTTACCTGAGGATATTTTTTCCATTGATTTTTCTTTTAGGGAGAATATACGGGGAGGGGTGAGAGAAACATCAATGTGGGAGAGACACAAGGATTGGTTGCCGCCCCCCCCCCCCACACACACAACCTCCCCAATGGGCCTGAATGGGGTGGGGAATAGAACCTGCAACCCAGGAACATGCTCTTGACCAGAAATCAAACTGTCATCTCTTCCCTGCGGCAGGTTGGAGCAGTAACCACAGAGCAACACTGGCCAGGGCACATTTGCAAGTTTTTAAGGCTGGTTGTTTGCTTTCTTGTTGAGTTGCAGTTCATTATATAGTCTGGATGTTATCACATGATTTGCCATATTTTCTCCTATCCTGTATACTATGCTCTCCTTTTCACGTTGCATCCTCCAGTACTCAGAAGAGCCAGACTTTATTTCTAAATTCTACAATTGTTTCCTAATTGCTCTCTTCATCTCCCAAACACTTCTTTCAAAACTTGCTCGTTTCCCCGACTTCTTTGTATCTGAGGATGGTATCTCTCTGCTTTAGGAGCAGGCTCAAAAGTTGAAAGCAGCCCTAGTCCGTTCGGCTCAGTGGATAGAGCGTCTGCCTGCGACTGAAGGGTCCCAGATGGATTCTGGCCAAAGGCACATGCCTGGGTTGTGGGATTGATCCCCCTAAGGGGTGTGTAGGAGGCAGCCAATCAATGATTCTTATGGTTGTTGTTTCTTCCCCCTCCCTCTTCCTTCTCTGAAATCAATAAAAAATATATTTTTAGAAAATTGAAAACATTTACCTCCCCATCCTGTTAACTCAAGTTTGTAACTCAAGGTAAATACAGTGGTACCTCGAGATACGAGTGCCCTAACATATGAGATTTTTGAGATACGAGCCGTCGAGCGAGCGGTTTTTGCTTTGAAATAGGAGCAACATTTGAGATAGGAGTAATCGCGTGGATCGGCCGGCTGCACAGGACCCACCAGTTTACTGCGACTCGAGCATCTCATAGTTTCCCACGCCTCAAGGTTACGGAACGAATTAAACTCGTATCTCGAGGTACCACTGTAGAAGGTAAATGCCTATTTACCTACACCCTACTTGTAGATGTAGCCACTGTTGTTGAATATTTAATATTCTGTTATTTTAAAAAATATATATTTTATTGATTTTTTTACAGAGAGGAAGAGGGATAGTTAGAAACATCGATGAGACACCGATCAGCCGCCTCCTGCACACCTCCCACCGGGGATGCGCCCGCAACCAAGGTACATGCCCTTGACCGGAATCGAACCTGGGACCTTTCAGTCCACAGGCCGAGGCTCTATCCACTGAGCCAAACCGGTTTGGGCAATATTCTGTTATTTAAGCAATCAATGCTACTTAAAGCCTCCGCCAAAGTGTGAAATAAAGGATCAATTAAAGCATGTTGGAGAAGTTGCCCAAGAGTACACAGTACACAAGCAACTAAACCGGGGATTCTTCCTACTTCCCACCACTGCGCCCCCGGCGACCCCAGCGACCCCGGCGGCCCCGGCGCCAGCGCGCCTATTCCAGGGCGCTCTTCCGCTTCCGGTGCGCGGAGTAAAGAGGCCCTCGGAGCCGGTTCTACTTCCGGGGGGAGAAGAAAAAGGCAGGCACCACCGGAAGCAAGGAAGGTGCTGTGTAATTACGGAGCGGAGGCACCTGGGTCTGCTAAAATGCCGGATTACCTCGGTGCAGATCAGCGGAAAACCAAAGAGGAGGAGAAGGAGGACAAGCCTATCCGGGGTCAGTCGACAGGGGCAGGAGTTCCGGGCGGGCCGAGTTCGGACCAGGCTTGGGGTCGGGCGCTCGGCCCTCGCTTCCTTTTGTGCGGCTGCTGGTTGGATCTGGGGCTGCAGCCGGATCAACCCGCCAACCCTTTCTGTCTCTTTCATCTTCTCCAAGTTCTTCTGCCTCTCCCGCCGGTTGGCATTGTTATTCGGGTTCAGTTCCCGGGTCTGGGAGAGGTCAGGCACCCTGCCTGGCCTTGCAGGCCTGGAAAAATTACCCCGCCGAGTGGTGCGTGGTCACCTGGGTCCCCTTTCCTGCCCCTTCGGTGGGGCAGCTGGAGCGGCTGTGGGCGCGAGTGGGTCCAGCAGCCTCTGTACCTGAGTTCTGGCGAGGAAAGAATTCAGAGCCAAGACTCAAACGACAAGAGGACGTTTATTTGGAAAATTACAAAGGTAGAAGAAGTAATTTGTAGAAGAAATGGGTTTAAGAAACGTGTTTTAGAGGCGAAGGAAGGGTCCCTGGTGTTGGGGAGTGAGGAAGGTAAAGGCAATGCGTCTGGGTGGGGGCGGGGAGGGGCAGGGTCCTCAGTCCTAAGGGTTTAAAAGTGGAGATTTTAGGGAAGGTCCCGCAGTGGTTCTCAACCTTTCTAATGCCGCGGCGACCTTTTAGTACAGTTCCCCATGTTGTGGTGACCTCCAACCATAAAATTATTTTCATTGCTACTTCATAAGTGTAATTTTGCTACTGTGATGAATCATAACGTAAATATCTGGGTTTTCCGATGGTCTTAGGCCAGTGGTCGGCAAATGCACTAGTTAGCAGAGCCAAATATCAACAGTATGATTGAAATTTCTTTTGAGAGCCGAAAACCGACTTCTGCGCCTGGGCCACGAAGTTTCAGTCGCACTGTATGTGTGCACCCGCACATGGTATTTTGTGGAAGAGCCACACTCAAGGGGCCAAAAAGCCGCATGTGGCTCGCGAGCCGCAGTTTGCCGACCACTGTCTTAGGCGACAGGTTGAGAACCGCTGCTGTAGAGCCTAAGACCATCAGAAAATACAGATATTTACATTACAATTTATTAACAGTACCAAAATTACAGTTATAAAGTAGCAACGAAAATAATTTTATGGTTGGGGGTCACCACAACATGAGGAACTGTATTAAAGGGCCGAGGCATTAGAAAGGTTGAGAACCACATCTCAATAGCATGCTCAGCAGTTTTCCAGGTGTGTCCTTTCAGAGTCTAGGTCTCCACTAATTGGTTGGTGTCATGGCAGGGGGTCATCATTATCCAATGCAACTGGTCCCGAGGTCAGCCGCAAGGTGCCTGGTCTGGTTTTGTTGCCTTTTTGTTGCCTTTTGGGGTCCAATCCGCTGGACCAGTGATATGCAAGGTCCTATCCTACAGTTGTCCTGTGTTAGGCACCCAGGGCTTTCTGCCCTGGTGAATTTCTGTACCTGACCCAGCATGCTTGCTCTGCTCACGTCTAACTGCCTACCACAGAGCCGGGATCCTGAAACATAGTTTTCTTTAAAAAACAAACAAACATTCCTTTAACTTGATGATACATTTACATGCCTAAAACTCAAAAGGGAGAAAAAAGGTATATTGACAAATAGCACATTCCTGGCCCCAGCCACTCCTTATCCAGAGAAGCAACTAGACATTTTCTATACATATACAAGCAATTTTGCTCATGTATTTTATTTTTTACATAAATGCAGCATGCTGTTCATCTTTTCAGTTTTAATATGTATTAGAAATAAGTTCATGTTATATACTAGTAGAGTCAGTGTTATGTCTCTTGGCATCTGCATTGTACTCTAGTTTTGGGGGTGTAATGTATGAAATGAATCATTATTCATGGACACTTTTCTTCCAGTCTGTTGGCCGTTATAGAGCAGTGAGTAACTTTGTTCATATAATTTTCACTACATGCACAAACACAAGCTGTAGGATAAATTTTAGAAATGGAGTTGTAATTTTGATAGAAACAGCCAAATTAGTCTCTTAGAGATTGTACACTTCTGCACAGTGCATGAGACATGCACCATTTTCATACACAATTTTCCAATAGCACCTTATATAGTCTCATCTTTATACTGTTTTCTTCCTTATAGACTATTTTAAAGCATTCTTATGGTGTTTTTTTCTCCTTTATTCTTCCCTCTCTAAATAACTTCAACCTCTCCTAGTGCCCCCCTTTCTTCTCTGTTTCCAAACTCTCCTCAAAGAAGGAGCATTCCCTCTTTAAGTTCATCTCATATTCTACTCTTTCCCTTGAAAATATTTTAGGCCTCACTGTAAACCTCAGAGATCCTCAGTCACCTAATGGAAAACTTGGTTACAGAATTTAACATTTCTTCTGTTTTTCTCTGGTTATGTTATTCTGTCAACGTAGTAATAAATTTATCCCTTGGATACAGCTAATGTGTATAGTATTTTATGCTCTTCATATTTTATGTGAGCTTTATAGTAACACTGTGAGGACAAGTTATTATATCTTCATTATTTTTGAGAGA
Source organism: Lasiurus cinereus (assembly GCA_011751065.1). Classification (NCBI taxonomy): domain Eukaryota; kingdom Metazoa; phylum Chordata; class Mammalia; order Chiroptera; family Vespertilionidae; genus Lasiurus; species Lasiurus cinereus. The sequence continues at coordinate 31,476,645 of JAAGEH010000307.1, forward strand.
GAAAACATCAATTTGTTATTTCACTTCTTTATGCACACATTGATTTTTAAAAAATATATTTTTATTGGCTTTAGAGGGGAAGGGAGAGGGAAAGAGAGAGAGAAACATCAATGATGAGAGAGAATCACTGATTGGCTGCCTCCTGCACACCCCCTTCTGGGGATCAAGCCCACAACCCAGGCATGTGCCCCTGATTGGAATCAAACCTGGGACCCTTCAGTTTGCAGGCCGACACATTATCCATTGAGCCAAACCAGCTAGGTCCATTGATTGTTTCTTGTATATGCCCTGACCTGGGATCGAATCTGCAACCTGGCATATCAGGAGGACACTCGAACCAACTGAATTACCTGGCCAAGGGGTAAAGTCATTCTTTATGTGCTTTGCTATAAGTTATGTAATTTTGGGTTTAACGTTGTTGTGCAAGGTGAACCCACTGTGGAGGGCGTCATGGTGAAGGTCCTTTCTTGGATGCATGTATCTGATGGTCTGATCATTGGTTCTGGAGGCTGGAAGTCTGAGATCAGGATGTCAGCATAATTGGGTTCTGCTGAGAGCTCTCTTCCAGGTTGCAGACAGGTATCTTCTGACAGTCTTCACACGGGAGAAAGGACCATTATCTATTTTTCAGATGAGAAAACTGATGCTCAGAGATTAAATGATTTTTCCAAGGTTACTTAGCAAATGCTTGACTTTGTTGGGACTAGTGCCAGGTTGTTTTGATTCTCAAACTGTTGTTTGGGCTATCTGTTCTTATTGGATCATATCACTTTGAGACTATCCAGCAGTTAGGCCATGTAGTCTTTTAAATCCACCTTCACCCAATTATCCAGGATTTCAGGTACTACTTGAAGGTTGTAGTTATATTATTACAACTTTGCACATTTTTTTTCTCAGCTAATGAGCTTTGGATTTGAACAGAGAAGAATTATTAGCTTTAATTTCTTTTGTTTGAATCTTATGTGTTTTTTTTTTTTTTCTAGCTTTGGATGAGGGTGATATTGCCTTGCTGAAAACTTATGTAAGTCCTTTCACTGTCTACAAAACATAGATGTTTTATGTTGAAATAAGAACTATTGTTGCTATTGCTCTTCCAAAATAATTAGAAGAGAATATCTAGAAGTTTATAGTAACACTTAACTGAAATAAAGTCACCTTTTTACAGATTCTATCTAGAATAAATCAGAGTATAAATATTTCGTGTGTCTAAGTTTATACATTATTTTTATACTGTTTGTAATTAAAATGTGAAACTCTCGAATGATTTGAAATAATTTACACAAATATTTACTTGAAATATATGAACTATTAAATATTTTTGTAGTTTAATAATAAATTGTTGATTTCCTGATACTCTTAATTAAACTAAGCTTTATCTTGTAGGGTCAGAGCACTTATTCTAGGCAGATCAAGCAGGTTGAAGATGACATTCAACAACTTCTCAAGAAAATTAATGAGCTCACTGGTATATTTTAATTCCTATTTCTCTAGTTGTAATATATTAATCATATCAAAGGATTTTAAATATAAATGTTGCTCTTTCATGAATTAGAGATTTTTAAGAAATTGGATTTCATTTAATAATTTCTTTTATGAACAAGTATTTAAGCAATTAAGAAATAACATCATCCTTTAAGCAAGTAATGTTTCTGTTGGTCACACCCATATTTAATAAACTTTTTAAATATTGATTTTAGAGAGGAAGGGAGAGGGAGAGATAGAAACATCAGTGATGAGAGAGAATCATTGATTGGCTGCCTCCTGCATGCCCCTCACTGGGGATCGAGCCCACAACTTAGGCATATGCCCTTGACCGGAATCGAACCCAGGACCCTTCAGTCTACAGGCCGACAGCTCTATCACTGAGCCAAACCGGCTAGGGCTTCAGTAAACTCTTAAGACAGGTTAAAGTTTCTTATTGAATAAAAATATGATCTCACATAGTACTGCTTGAAGTGGGCTATTGCCTAGCAATTGGAAACTTTAGGAATTTCAGTGGTGACATTTTATAATATTTGACCACAAAAAATGTCAAATATGTTTTTAAAGTTTTGGCTTATGACTGCTTTAGGGCAGCAATTTTCAGCTGGGTGATTTTGTCCCCCCTACACCCCTCAGGGCATTTGGTAGTATCTGGAGGTAGTCTTGATTCTCAGGGCTTGAGGGGGAGACAGTGCTAGTGACATCTAGTGGCTAGTGTCAGGGGTGTTGCTAACCATCCTATAATACACAGGAGAACAAATTATTTAGTTCAAAATGTCATTAGTGCAGAGATTGAGAAAGTTTGCTTTTGTGATGTGTTACATTTTAGTGAATTTTATAATCTCTGTGTAGGTATTAAAGAGTCTGACACTGGCCTGGCCCCACCAGCACTCTGGGATTTGGCCGCAGATAAGCAAACACTCCAGAGTGAACAGCCTTTGCAGGTTGCAAGGTATGTCCTGTGGAAATTTGAGTCTCAGGTATAATGTGATAATTCATAAAGAATTTTCCTTCTAAATCCCAAGTAAATAAAGCTTTCTACAAAAGTATCGGGGGTTAAAATTGTATGCCTTAAACAATTATTCAGGAAATAGGTGAAGCCATAATTATGTAAAAGATTTAAAGTGATATAGAAAGATGCAGGGCAAATGTAAAAATCTTCCCTTCTATCTTCACTGTCCCACTGATATAACAAATACTGAAAATAGTTTGGTCCTCTTAATCCTGCCTTATAGCTTCCTCTCCCAACATCCTCCTAATGTAATTAAAATTTAGGTTAGATCACTATTCAATATAATTATGGCTAAATAAACCCTATTCATAAAGAGCCAGGAAATAAACTGATTTCTTTTCCTTTCTTGTATCACTTTTTATTTTTACTTGTTAGAGTTGCCTGGTTTTGTATGTGTATTACTAACTCAGCCCCTCAGTTTTTCCTGATTATCTAAAATGCTCTTCAGATGCATTAGATGCTGTAGGTCCATCTCCTTCAGGTTTTCTCTCGTGTATACCTCAGGTGCACCAGCTGCAGCTCTCAGGTTGATCTTCGCCAGCACTTTCTGACCTGCGTCAGTTGCCCTTTCCGACTGTTGTACCACAAGCATCCTGTCATTTCTTTCTCTGGAGGTTCCCTTTGCCTCTCTCCTATTGCTTGTGTACCGACTCTTTTTGGTTTACTCTCACCCTCATTAGATGGGCCATATTACCTGGTAGCTTCGTGAAAGAGGGTCATTTATGAGGTAAATTTTCAGACCGTATATGTCTTTAAATGTCTTGTCTGGTATAAAGTTCTTTCTCCTTCAGAAATCTGAAGGCATCATTTCATTATCCTCCGTCTATAGTGTTTGTCTGAAGCCATTCTGATTCTCAATTTGGTATTTGTGACCTATTTTTCCTTTGAAAATTGTAGGGTCTTGTTACTTGTTCTGAAATTTCATGATGATGTGCCTTGGTGTTGGTGTATTTACATCCATGATGCTGGACTCTCATGCCCTTCAGTGTGGCACATTTTCTTGAAATTATTTGATTAATTTTCTTCTTTCCATTTTCTAATATCCAAATAAAAGAAGTCCTGTATTTTGGACTTCTGTTATTTGAATATTGGACCTCCAGGATTGCTCTTCTAATATGCTAATCTTGCTTTTTTTTAACTATTTTTGCCAACATTCACTTAACTTTCAAGGAGGAGTATACTTTCAAAGGTTCTTATCTCACCATTCTGGAAATTGAGGTCCCTGTATAGTCTATACCTTTTCTGCTGTGGATTAAAAAATCCATATCTGTTCATACAGTGTTGGCAGGGTCTGTCAGATAAAGTAGTGATAAATACTTTTATATATGTAATTCTACCTCCCTGGTAGACTTTGGCTAGTAACAGGAAAGAGTTTTGCCCCACAGTTATGCTTCAGGGACAAACATCTTTACCTTGCTGTCGGTGCTACCTATATGCATACTTCAGAGACTATTGTATTTCCCTGTATTTGTTGTTACAGATTATGACATGAGTTCTCTCTAACATGAGTTCTATCTTTTGTTTTTGTTTTTCTTCAGTACACAAATAATATAGAAGAGGAAAGGCAGTAGAGTACTTTCTATATAATGTACACATTATTATAAATTTGCCTTCATATGGCACACAGAAAAAGAATACATTTAAGTTAAAAACAGCAACAACAATAAAAATTATTGTGTAAACTCAAGAAAGAATGGAAAACAGTTATTACTTAGTGTAAGACAAGATGACCGTCTTTCTGATAGGGAAAATAAAAAGGAAAGTCACCTAAGACAGCGGTTTTCAACCATTATTATCTCATGGCACACAAACTAATTACTAAAATTCTGTGGCACACCAAAATATATATTTCCTGATTTGACACAAAAAGGTATACTTTTTATTCATTCAACCAGGTGGGTTTTGTTGTGTTGCCTATTGGCATTTTTTTACTTGACAATCTAAGGGAAAAGTGGTCAGTACCTCTGACTAGTCAGGTACTGCATGTTTTCAAAATTCTTGTGGCATACCAAAATATATATTTCCTGATTTGACACAAAAAGGTATACTTTTTATCCATTGAAAATTGTTGACTTAAGACATAGAGAAGTATCACTAATAATATAGTTATGAAAATCAAGAAATTAGAGAACTTCATAATGATGAAATATTTGGGTTAAATTTCCAAGGGTATGTATCTTTTAAAAATGTTATGGCTTGGCTTGGCTTAAGTTGGGTGGGCCCTTGGAATTAAGCATATTGTATAGAAAAAGGATCTTTTAACAGTGGCCCAGTTTTTGCAGTTCTAGTTTACACCTGCTCATTAGTGTGCTGCATGCCCAGGGGAGAATCTAGTTACTTGAATTCATTATTAGTGGTTTCAGTTCCTTACTCTAATCGAGTCTTTTGCTGTGTTAGATGTACAAAGATAATCAACGCTGATTCGGAGGACCCAAAGTACATTATCAACGTGAAGCAGTTTGCCAAGTTTGTGGTGGACCTCAGTGATCAGGTAGCACCTACTGACATTGAAGAAGGGATGAGAGTTGGGTAAGATTACTATTTATAATAAATACTAATTTTCTATTAAAGATACCATGTCACATTCACATCCTTGGCTTTCTTTTGAATGAATGTACTGGTTGCCATGGAATACCAAGGGATGATCTAGCAGAATACTTCCGTTGGAACATTTTTTGTTCTGCATCCACTTCCTGACTTCCCACTTTCCTCTTTTCCCCCACCCCCACTATGGCTTTTATTGAATGACTTCAAATATCATAAAGTAAATGCAGAATCGAATGGCAGCCTGAGAGTGGAGTTTGCCAGCCTATTTAAGGTAACATGGTGTAAGTGGAGGATAGTTATGAGGATTGAGTTAATGTAATTAATGTTTACAGAATACATAATTCATTTAGAAAGTTTTTGAATGTCTTAGTATCTTTTTTACCTTTTTAGTGTGGACAGAAATAAATATCAAATTCACATTCCACTGCCTCCTAAGATTGACCCAACAGTTACCATGATGCAGGTAAGAAACTATGGAGGGAAAAGAAATGGCATGATTTATATTACAACTTCATCCATCTCAAGAAATTTTGAAACTTTAGCTGATATACACTGAGTGGCCAGATTAGTATGATCTCTGAATGCAAAATAATTTGGCCACTCTGTGTGTGTGTGTGTGTGTGTGTGTGTGTGTGTATGTGTATTAGAGGCCTAGTGCATGAATTCGTGCATGGGTGGGGTCTGGCCAGCCTGGAGTGGGGGGGGGAGGGAGGCATGACATAGACAGTTGGCCAGGCTGCCAGCTGGTGAAACTCCTGGTCGAGGGGACAATTTGCACATTAGCCTTTTATTATATAGGATATACACTGAGTGGCCAGATTACTAGGCATTCAGAGATCATAATAATCTGGCCACTCAGTGTATAGTGTTAATATGTGGGTATGCATTGATTTGCTCAAAATTTCTAAACCACTTTTCAGTTGAGAAAGTCTTTATTAGTCTTTGCTAGTTTCTCTCTTAATATCATAAGTAATATAGCAAGTGGTTCTAGTGCACTGGGTGATATATTCCATTTAAAAATTATTACTTGCTATAAATTTGATTTTTCTTTAGGGTATTGGGTCTACTCTACTAGTTAGAACTTTGGGACTAGTATTCAAAAATCTGTGGCTATATGTTGTACATTTTCTCCCCTCCCTTAGGTAGAGGAAAAACCTGATGTCACATACAGTGATGTGGGTGGCTGTAAGGAACAGATTGAGAAACTTCGAGAAGTAGTTGAAACCCCTCTGCTTCATGTAAGTGGCTGAGTGTTGCATTTTAAATTCCTTTGCATAAAGATAGATAACCTATTGTACACTGTGCACTAAAATTGCCTATATATTAGGTAGCTTTTTAAATTTTATAATTTCCTTAATGGAAATTTTTGAGGGGATAGAGGGTAGAGGTGTGGAGAATAGGTAAGTTCAAGAAGAGAAAGCAAAAGGATTGAGTTGGTCAAGCCAATTAAAAAAAAGGAAGATTTTCTATTTTTAGTGACACAGGAGGTTGAGGTATAAACCTTTAGCAGTATGTTAAATATATTATAGTTTATTGTAGAAGAAACTGCTTGAATAAGAAAAAAAATGGAATTGAAATAGGCTTGGGGCTATAATGGAAAACTAGTATATAAAATACTAGAAAATACTTTTGTTCTTTAAACACTGCAATTTTAAAATTAAAGGAAATAAAAAGAATTGTTAAGCCTAGTTAACAGAAATGCCTTTAAAAGCCATTCAACCTAATGTATCTATTAGAGGCCTGATGCACGAAATTCTTGCAAGGCCTTCCTTCCCCCGGCTGCTGGCACCACCTTCTCTCTGGCACCCGGGACCCGGGCTTCCCTTGCATCCTCAGCTTCATCCAGAATAATGTCCGGTCTAACTAGCATATTACCTTTTTATTATTATAGATATGAATCTAGTTTATATCTTATATCTTAGAATAAGTAAAGTTCTTATTTAGATCAAGTATATAGGTTGTGGATGTAGTAGTTTTGGTTTAAATATATTGATGTAGAAATAGTCTTATTATATAGAAGTGAGTGATAATTTTAAATATTGTGTCTCCATCACAGCCAGAGAGGTTTGTTAACCTTGGCATTGAGCCTCCCAAGGGCGTGCTGCTCTTTGGCCCACCGGGTACAGGCAAGACACTCTGTGCTCGGGCAGTTGCTAACAGGACTGATGCTTGCTTCATTCGAGTTATTGGATCTGAACTTGTACAGAAATATGTCGGTGAGGTAAAGTAAATTTATCATAGTCAAAGAATTTGTAGCTGTAAAAAATGTATAAAGCAGGGGTGAAATTTAAATGGCAGTTTCAGCCGAAACCGGTTTGGCTCAGTGGATAGAGCGTTGGCCTGCGGACTGGAAGGTCCCAGGTTTGATTCCTGTCAAGGGCATGTATCCTGGTTGCGGGCACGTCCCCAGTAGGGGGCGTGCAGGATGCGGCTGATCGATGTCTCTCTCTCATCAATGTTTCCAACTCTCTATCCCTCTCTCTTCCTCTCTGTAAGAAATCAATAAAATATATTTAATAAAATAAAATAAAATGGCAGTTTCACATAGAAAATTGAGATTTGAAATTTCTTGATTGATGGATTGTAATTAGTAGATGTAAAAGCCACCAGCTTTCCCTTGTGGTCATTTGGAAATAAAAAAACTGCTTAACATTTTTAATTACCATGCATCCTCCTCAGAAATAGGACTTTTTCTACACATTTGGTTAGGAAGAGAAATACCTGGTGAATGTATTCAAGTGTGCTTTGCTTTAGGGCCCACCTTTTATGGTCTACTGAGAAAGAAAGAACATGGAGTATCTATCTATACTCACTGACACACATTCACACACACACAGATTTTTTTCATTAGAGAATAAGTCTAGGGCTGTATATATTGTATCTGAAATGTTAATGATTAGAATACTTACAATAAGAATTAGGGATCTGCATGAATTGAGCTATGCAGTACTTTTAGTCTCTGAGCAACACTTAAATCAAATTCAGTGATCAGAAATGCCAAGTGATAAGTCAGATGCTTAAATTTCCTCGAGTGTTACTGATTGAAATGGTTGCTTTATTTATTAATTTGACCTCTTCAGGTCTTACAGTTATTGGCTATTTCCTAGGTACAGAATCATAAAATTAAGGGTAATAAATTCATTTAAAGTGAATAAGATTAATTTGATGGGATATGTAACAAACTTTAGTTGTTTTTGTTTTGGAAAAAGCCTGGGATAATAATAGTTGAGGATACTTTTAGCAATATTGAAAAGTTTGGAGTATACATTTAAAGTTTTATATTTTTAAAGATTTAAAAATTAATTGTAAATTAACAAGTTGTTTTTTTCCCCCCCCATTAGGGAGCACGAATGGTTCGAGAGCTCTTTGAAATGGCCAGAACAAAAAAAGCCTGCCTCATCTTCTTTGATGAAATTGATGCTATTGGAGGTATGAATGTTATTTTAAAGCAGTGGTCGGCAAACTCATTAGTCAACAGAGCCAAATATCAACAGTACAACAATTGAAATTTCTTTTGAGAACCAAAAACCAACTTCTGCGCAATGGGCCACGAAGTTTCAGTCACACTGTGCATGCGCGTCCGCATGTGGTATTTTGTAGAAGAGCCACACTCAAGGGGCCATGTGGCTTGCGAGCCGCAGTTTGCCAACCACTGTTTTAAAGTAAAGAAATGTGACATAGCGTTGCTATTTTTCAAAGTTTTTATCTTTGTATTTTCCTAATTTCATTCATGTGACACATTTTCACACTTAAAAAATTCCTAACGGGATACAACTTCACTTAATGTGATAAGAAAGCATTGGGGCATAATTTAATTGGTGGCGGTATTTCATAAAATGTACATAAATGTTGTTACCGTTGACTTCATAGATCTGATGAAATACACTAAGCTGTGCGATCTAGACCAGTTGTTTTAACTAACTCTTGAACCTAAGTTTGCTTATCTTATAACGGGCATAATTCCTCCCTGCTTATTTCATGGGTTGAGAGCTGTAAAGTAGTGTGATAGATTTTGAAAATGAAACTTCTATAGGCCTTGACTGTTGTTATAGTCTATAAGAAGAATAATCCTTACTAGGGAGAAGTGTCATATGTCCAGACATTTTTTATTTAAGAAACTTAGTGATGACAATGATTTGAAAATATAGTGGACCTTGTAACACTGTTAGGAACTGTGGTTAGGTTACCTAGAGACTTACTTTTATACTGGATGGACATTGTGGAGTTGGGACAGGCTGTAGTTAATGTCCTCAAGTGGTTACTTGAGCCCAATATATTGATGCAGTGTGGTGACTGAAGTAATTTTTATAGTGTCATTGGAATAAGCCATAAGCTTTACGATGTCAGGATGCTCTGAAGTTATGATTTTCAAGGTAGGTTGTGTATAAAACAGTATCAGAGTGTAGGAAGAAAATATTACCCATTTTTCCTTATTTAATTTTAATCTTATTTTTTTAATTTTTGTGTTATAATGTCCATAATATGCTAATACAACAGTATCTATAATTTTAAAATGAAAATATATACTTGGAGGCTTATTTTTTGTTTGGTTTTGTTTTTGCTTTTTGGTTGAAATGAGAGACATTTATCTGAGAGTACACTAATGTATCCAAAATAGTGTGATAGTGTAGGTTATATTTCTACTGTATTATGGCTCTAGCCGTATTTTTAAGAATAATTTTGAAAAATGTGGAAGAGTGTGGGAGTTTCTTACATTATAGGTAGAAGTTTCATGTATTCTGCCTAGTCTTGGTATATATTGTTAAACAGCTGGTGTTTTGAGTGATTTCAAAACAAAGTTCCTTGAGATAGTGGCTAGCCTGGTCTCCCTCAGTTTAGGGATGAGATGGTCCTGACTCCTTTAGTTTGAGGAATGAAGTGGAAGGGATCCTCTCATTTGGGAAAACAGGGAGAGGGATCCCTTACAGTTTGGAGCAAGAAGAGAAAATAAATTCTACTCAGTTTGAAACAAAAAAAAACAACAACAGTTTTTTGAAGAGGATTTAAAAAATACTTTATTTTTTAAAATATATTTTTATTGATTTCAGAGAGGAAGGGAGAGGGAGAGAGAAACAATGATGAATCATTGATTGGCTGCCTCCTGCATGCCCCCTACTGAGATCAAGTCTGCAACCCCGGCTTGTGCCCTTGACTGAAATTGAACCCTGGACCCTTCAATCATCAGACTGATGTTCTATCCATTGAGCAAAACTGGCTAGGGCAAAAATATACTTTAATGAAGCCTATGTTAAATCTAGGATGAGCCTTTTGAAAGATTCACTTTCTAATTAGTTTTGTGAAAACAGGCAGTTTTTTGTAATATTTGCTTTAAGTTGGATATTCAGTTGCACTGGAGGGCATGATTTGAGCTGAGATTAACAGTACTTTCAGGTTATACTAGTGCTCCTGTGACCGGAAAGTCTTTCCTTTTGTCTCAGGGGCTCGTTTTGATGATGGTGCTGGAGGTGACAATGAAGTACAGAGAACAATGTTGGAATTGATCAACCAGCTGGATGGTTTTGATCCTCGCGGCAACATTAAAGTACTGATGGCCACTAACAGACCTGACACTTTGGATCCAGCACTGATGAGGCCAGGGAGACTGGACAGGAAGATTGAATTTAGCTTACCTGATCTAGAGGTCAGAAAACCATTTCTTAGAAAAGGGATTTTTGAAATTTTTCATCTTATGATGTTTTCCATTGTAATATTTTTCAATTCCCGTTTTTTAGGGTCGGACTCACATTTTTAAAATCCATGCGCGTTCAATGAGTGTTGAAAGAGATATCAGATTTGAACTGTTAGCACGACTGTGTCCAAATAGCACTGGTAGGTTGAAAGGTCTTGTTTATATTTGCTGGTCTGTCTATCCAGGCTGCTTTAATGAAGCTTATTATTTTCTTTTTGTTTGAAAGGTGCTGAGATTAGAAGTGTCTGCACAGAAGCTGGTATGTTTGCCATCAGAGCCAGGCGAAAAATAGCTACTGAGAAGGATTTCTTGGAAGCTGTAAATAAGGTCATTAAGTCCTATGCCAAATTCAGTGCTACTCCCCGCTACATGACATACAATTGAGCCCTGAAGCTCTCATGAAAACACTTCTTGTAATTCGAATCCTAAGCTTATATAGACTTAATAACCACAAAAAATAAATGGTTTTAAAATGCTTTTTCAGATATTTTCTCTGTAGTATAATAAAAGGTGATATTTAGTATCATTAGGCAAAAAGATTATTACAGTGTGTTATTTTCTGATACACTACCATTTAAGGGTTTCATAGCGTAAAGTGCTTGCTTAGAGCATGTATGTCTTAGGCATATATTGGCTGGGTGCTGTACATATGTTATTACCTCCTCCCATCTGCCCAGTGAAGTAGATCTAATGGATCTTGATCTAATGAATGCAAAAACTTGTCTACCAAATTGACTTGTTGCAGAGTTGGGATTCAAATCCCAAGTTTATCAGCTCTATCCCCTGTGCTCCTAACCAGTGTGCTATTGTGCCCTCATCAGAATAGCTCATCTGGGCACATGATCACCTGCATTTCCATGATTTCTCCCTAATGCGTTGAATAATAAAGCTTTGGCTAAACTTTTATTTTTTTACAGAGAAGAAGGGAAAGGGAGTGTTAGAAACATCGATGAAAGAGAAACATCAATCAGTTGCCTCCTAAACTCCTCCCACTGGGGATGTGCCCGCAACCAATGTATGTGTCCTTGACCGGAATTGAACCTGGGACCTTTCAGTCCATAGGCTGATGCTCTATTCAGAGTCAAACCGGTTTCAGCTGGCCAAACGTTTTTTAAAGTGGAAGAAGCATCTTATGTAATATATTTTGCTTTGCTATTTGACTTGATTTCAAATTAATAATTGATTTTAATTGTTGATTTTGACTTAATTTCAAATTAAGAACTGATTTACAGTGAAATCAAAAGTATATACACATAATCTAATTTAGAAAATCTAGAATTGACTGTACAGATAAGTACTTTTATTTTATAAATTAATGGTTTAAATTTTGGTAGTTCCTGTTAGACTTCTGGTCTAAATATAAGTTGCATTGAAATTTTCAACAGACTTCTTTAAAATTATTTCTTCTGCAAACACCACCAAATCCCTTCCACAATTCCCTCCTTCCCCCAAATTCTGAGACTCAAGGACAATAATGTTTTTATTGCAGTTCAATATTCATAAGAAATGCAAAATAGAGGTGGATACATTTTAATTCACAAAAGAAAAAATTGACAACATAGAAAATGTATTACATTGAAATATTTAAAACATGGAAAGTTTTCAAACAGAAAAATAAAGCCCTTTATTCATAAAATCCAACCACATCCTTTTTTGATTTTTCATTCTTGTTAAATTTATCAGGAATTTTTTTCCCCTAAGCCTGCCCTAGTCTTTCATCAAGTATAAAATATAAGCAGAACCTAGAAATGGTTTGCTCTAACAGTTTAATAAATGTTAGCATTTAGAATACGCTCTTTGAAGTCTTACTACTTTTTCATAAAACCACATAATCATACGCATCAATTTGAGACAATTCAAATTGGATATGTTGCCCTCACGCAGGCCCAACTTGTTATAAGCTCTGAATCTTGACATCTCAGTTACAGGACAAAAATCTAACTGGCCACTCATCAAATGTACAATAAATTATTTGAAAAATGTGGGTATTTCTACCCATGCATATATATTCGGAAAATATTATCTAGATTAGCATGCTTATATTTAAAAACATAAAATATACATTCACCAGTAATTCCCTCCATCTAAAATGTGCATATCTTTGTAGAGATGCAGGTGTATGTTTATACATGTCAGGGTGCTGATAAATAAGAATACATTATCTAAGGGTTTATGACTAGAAAAATAATATTTTTAAAGTATTAACATTTAAAAATGTGATCAGATTTATAAAAATTTAATTTTCTCAAGCATACATAAATGCTGTATGCCAGTATAATGAAAAAGTTGGTAAGCCTTTTCAAACGCAAGCTGGATTTATGAGATGCTCAGACTTGGTTTCATCCAAGTCAGTAAGCAGGCAGCTGGCTTTTGAACATTTTGTTGGGATTTGAGGGGCTTGAAAACCATTGCATGCATTTTGGTTGTTTGGAGAATTAGATACTTTTATCAGTTCTCTTATTAACTTATCAGTTCTCATATTAACTTTTATGAGCATTAAAACCATATTATCAAGAATCTAAACATACTGAATCCTAAAAGCATTCCTGAAAGGTACACTAAAAAGGACCAACAGCACTGTTGCACTCACTAAAATGTACAAGCTCACACCAACTAAGTTTTATTGGGTCTTAGAATTTAAATTGACTATATTTAAAGGGCAGACAGGAGATAAAGCCTTCCCACCACATACCATTCCCTCCTTCATCCCCACACAAGGGCACACCCCCCCCCCCCCATCCCCCAAAACAAAAAAAAACCCTACACCTACCACTCCAGGGCAAATTATCTGGGTTTGCTGGCCCTCTATGCACATAGGAGGGCAGATTCATTTTCTCAAAATGTACCTTTGGAGGCAAGCACCTCCTTTTCTCTGTTAAACAGGTAAGGATATAGGATCAAACTTCATGGAGTGGGTATTTTAGATGTTACCTGAAAACTATAACGGAGCTACTCTAGGGCTTGCAGAGGATTCATATCTCACTTTGAGCCCCACTGCAGATGAGATTGGCAAGTGGGATCCTACTGTCAACTGCCATATGAGTACACAATGTCTATGACATGAACTACCTGAATCCTGGTTCACAATATTTTTAAACATTCCATCCATCCATGAGGTAGACATCAACCACTGTCATATTACACAGGATTTGAGAAAGACAAAGCATTTCTCTATATGGGACCTTCCTGAAAACAGCTTTCTCCTACTACCATAAGAAAGGCTAGTCCCTATATTTATTGATGTACATTATGCCCATTTTGACAGGGCAGTAAGAATCTGAATTTGAATCAGGGCTGGAAAACAGAAAGGCACATACTAGCAGCTATTAAAATCCAGAAAGAAGGTAGAGACAAAAATGTGACTAAAAAAGGGTCAAGAAATTTTCCACTATATGAAATAATTCTAAGTGAACCATTCCAAAATATTTACATACAGATAAAATACATTTTGAAATGCATTAGATTCTCAGAGGCATACTGAAAAAATTTTCCTTTAGTAAGACAAGTGCTTTTTATGTACATGGTAGAATTCTATTTAAAATAGGTTGACCATTTAAAGGACAGAAAAAATACATAAGTTTGTAAGATACAAATAATTGTTTTTGTATATATTCAACCTATCAGCAACTAAGACTTGAGTCATTATTACTATGTGTAAAGTGTTGAAGGCTGGTGCTAAGGAATATACAATGAACTATTTTATAATACTGCTTACAATCCTTAAGTTCTACTTTAATGGCCAAAATGATGCAGGCCCTTTTACAAAAGTTTCTAGCATAAGGTGAGGTTCTACCACTACATGCTTTTTCAGAAGGCAGTCTGTATCAGAATGCAGATGTATCGGATCTTGCGTGTGATGATTACCAAGGAAATAACTGGATGTAAGTCTAATTTCACTCTAGAGCTAGGGAAATAGTTGATTAAAAGAGAGGGGTCTACTTTGAATTAAATTAGTAAAGTTACTGAGAAGCCTCATGAGAGTTAAAGCAAACAAACCATAGCGTTTGTTTTTGAGTAGACCTGTGCTCACACAGTTCTTTCCTGGCAGCTGACCACGTTTCTCCTGCGTGTTTTCTTCATGAAAACTAAGACGAGTCAGTAAGAAAACTTTTTTTAAAAAGAAAAACATAAGACAAACTGACAATTAGCAGGAAATCTTAGCATAGGAGGCTGTAGTCAGATTAGCTAATACTTGTGCTTTGAATTAGAGTGATTTGTTACAACTATAACAATAACTTTTGATGACAAGTTGGCTTAATAATCACTCCTTTGGAACAATTTTAAAGAGTGCTTTAAATAAGCATTGTGCTCATTCATAGGTTTAATACTAAGTCTGAGGAAGAATTAATAGATAACTTCTGGAATTCTAAGGAAAAAAGTTAAATGAAGGCATTAATTTTGTCAAATACATGGTCTTTAAGACTACTTCACTATTAGAAACATTTATAGGGCTCCTACTGGTCACCATTGTTACCATTTTAGCACCAAAAGAATAACTATAACAGACTGAACCACATTAAGAATTCATGAATCTATATTTATAATGAAACCTAACTTGTCACCTTCTATTTATTAACCCAACTTCTTTGAAGTTGACAAGTAAATGGGAAAAAATAAACCTGTCTTTTTAGTAAGAACTGTATTTAAGGATGATTAAATAGCTCAAGTTGAGGAAAGAAAGCTATCGTTTACATAGAAACACCAACTAATAAATGCAGAAGGAATAAGAAAATTGGAAAAAATTCACAAAACTTAACATTTACTGATTAAGGCAAGTATTATCATCAGATGTTAAAAACTTTGCGTGAATGGCTCATGGGGAACTGGGAATTCATTAGATGCCAAAGGAACACGATGTTGATAACTTACTAGTCACAAAGGTGAAAATGTAATTAAGGGGATTAGACTGTTAGTAGATTTATTTTAGCATTTAATGGTAGCGTCAACTAGATACGATGGGTTTTCTGATGTGATACAATATAAAGTGTGTGTCTCATCTATGATACATTCTAGCATATATATATACATTTTTTTCCAAATCCATGAGGCCTCTAGATATAACTTCTAGATCACAGGTAGGATAAGCTAAATAACACCTTAAGAAAGCAAGTAGACACATTAGCAAAATGGGATTCTTCAGGATTAACTGCCCAGTCTTTTTAATGAATCAATGTCATAAAAAAAGGGACTGTCCTAGATAGACTTAAAAGACTTAAAGGGACATGACCAATTATAGTGAAAGGTTATAGAATGATACTAGTTTGGACAAATCAACTACAAATATGGAGACAAGTGGGGTAAATTTGAATATGGTAAAATGTTCTGGAATGAGAAAATGGAAATTGTGGAAGAAAATAGGTTACAGAACACTATGTGGCATATGATCTTATTTTGGTTAAAAGATATCCTATCTAATAAAAGAGTAATATGCAAATTGACCATACATCCACTACACCCACAAGCCACACCCACAGGCCAATTAGGAGCAAGTATGCAAACTATCCCAACCAAGATGGCTGTGGCCACGGAGAGAGTAGGAGGCTTGGGTTTCCCTGGCAATGGAGGAAGGCCTCCACTAAAGGCTACAAAGTTTCAATTACAGAAGATAAATTCCAACAAAAATGGTGGCAGCCACAGAGCTGGAGAGAGAGAGCAGGAGGCTTGAATTGCCCCCGGTGATGGAGGAAGCCAGCAGCCCTAGCCTGCTTTGGCCTCCACTCAAGGCTCAAAGTTTCAATTATAGAAGATAAATCCCAGATACAAGGGCCTCTGCTTGGGTCGCTGGGGGGCGTGGCTGGCCTGTAAATCACCACAGGCCTCTCATCCAGGCTGCGCCATGCCCCAAGGGAACACCCACTCTGATCTGGAACACTTTTCAGGGCAAACCAGCCAGCCTCCACCTGTGCACCAGGCCTCTATCCTATCTAATCCTATCAAAAGAATAATGTGCAAATTTATCATCACTCCAACACACAAGATGGCTGCCCCCATGTGATCAAATATGACTGCCCCCATGTGGACACAAGATGGCTACCACAAGATGGCCAGCAGAGGAGGGTAGTTGGGAGGAACCAGGTCTGTAAGGGAGGGCAGTTGTGGGCAATCAGGCCAGCAGGGGAGGGTAGTTAGGGGTGACCAGGCAGGCAGAGGAGGTAAGTTGGGGGTGACTGGGCCTGCAGGGAAGGGCAGTTGGGGGGGGAGGGGGACCAGGCCTGCAGGGGAGAGCAGTTAAAGGGACTAGGCCTTCAGGGGAGGGCAGTTAAGGGTGACCAGGCCAGCAGAGGAGGGAAGTTAAGAGCAAACAGGCTGGCAGGGGAGCAGTTAAGCATTAATCAGGCTGGCAGGGGAGTGGTTAGGGGTTGATCAGGTTGGTAGGCAGAAGTGGTTAGGGGCAATCAGGAAGGCAGGCAGTTGGGGGCCAGCAGTCCTGAATTGTGAAAGGGATGTCCGACTGCACGTTTAGGCCCCATCCTACCTGGATCAAGTCTAAACGGGCAGTCAGACATCCCTCGAGAGGTTCCAGATTGGAGAGGGTGTAGGCTCCCTCTCCCCCGACTTCCCCATGCATGATTTTTTTTGCACTGGGCCTCTAGTAAATATATAGTCATAAAGACATGGGAGGATATGCATTAATTTGTTAGAGATAATTTTTGAGTGGTGGCAGTATCTTGTTTTCTTTTTTCATTTTTGCTTTTCTGTTTTTCTGTAATGCACTATATTGCATCTGTAAAAATAAAAGCTTATTTCAAAAGAGGAACTAGAAAACCATGGGTATGCCCCCTCTGTTCAGTAACTTTCATTACAGAAAGTCTGTAGGGCAACAAGTACAAAAGCAAGGAACACACAACCTATCTGGTGACAGCATAACTGATTTGTAAGTGAAGTGCTTAAAGAGAAAAATTCTTAAGTGCTTAGCTGACAAAGATAATAGTAAAAATTAACAGAAATGTCACCGCACAATAAATTCAGGTTAAGAGGCCAATTATCTTGGAAACAGCCAATTAAAAGAAAACCACACAAGTAAGATACATCTTGCTAGCGTCATTCACCCTCCAAATCAAGCCTTGACTACTCGTATTTACTCTTAGAAAATAAAAATCTCGTGTCCAGTATCTAAAATGTGTAAATTATAGTTTTGGAAGAGGCTCATACCCTATCCCAGGATGAGTTCCTCATGCCTCAGCCTGAGTGGCATTGGGCTCTGCGTCCTCCTGGGGTGGAGGAGTTAAGGCTTCTTGTTCAGCAAGCGCCTCTCGAAGCTGGCTCCCTAAGACGGCATCGTGAATGCTGTGGAACAGCAGCTCCTTTAAGGCCGGATTTTCAAAAAAGTAGTTTGAAGTGAGGTCATTTACAACTTGTACTAGAAAAGAAGAAAAGAAAATTAGTGCACACTCCGGGCATGCCATAAAAAACAAACCCACTTTCCTAGAGTTCAAATATTACAATATAATAAGTCTCACTCCAGATCCTGTCCCCATGACATCACACCCCCAATCGCAGGTGGCTGCTTTCATTATTTTCTAATGCATTTTCCAGTATTTCAAATGTAAGTAAATATATAAACATTTATTCTTATTTCCCCCCTTTTCGCACCCAAAGGAAAGCATACTATATGTTATCCTGAATATTTAAAGAATTTAATCTTCTCACTTAATATTTATGACTACGTGGTGTTTGATCTCATAGATGCAGCCTTGCTGTTTTACTTGGTCCCTTCTGTTTGACAGTTGAGCTGTTTGACAGTACTGTGACGATTAACCACGTAAATGTTCTTATTGAGCATGTGTGTTTTTTATTTTGAGAGCCACCACAGAGGCTGTTCCATTTTGCACTCACACCAGCAAGGTCTGAGAGTGCCTGTTCTTCCGCAGTTTGCCTACAGAGCACATTGTCAAGCAGTTTTCATTTTTGCTGTTATGTACAGTTCATTTTCAAGCAGCGTTTTAACCAAAACTTAATATAAAACAAGGAAGCAGGCATTGTATGGAAAAACCTACATGCTTTTACATAAGTAAGTTTATGGCAACCATTAAATTATTACTAAAAAATACACCAGCCCAGAGCAATGGTTTATTAGCTCTTCTCCACCAACTGCAGCTCAGGAGGCTGCCACAAGCCCAGGGACAGGAGAACCTGTCAGTGACTACTTTCAAAGCTAGCTTTAGAGTGATTTTCAGAAGAAGAATTTCCATTTTCACTAAAAACTAAAATTAGGGAAAAATATTCCCAAATGCAGTTACTGAAGAAAAGAGAGGGGAAAAAATCAAAATGGTAATATTTCTCCTCATTCTAGAAGTGTACTTACCACTGCATCCTGCTAAATACACATAAATACCAACATCTCCATATTCTTTTACAATCTGTAATAATATTGAAATAAAGTTTAGTTTCTCTTGACTGTGCCAAATGTAAGTCTCTTTTTACCAATATGTATTTCACCAATATAAGACACTCTACTACATTCACTTGAACTACTTTGCTTCAATAATTATGCATTTTTGAGCTAATCATTTAAAAACTATATATATTTTTGATTTTTATATGAACTGTGATAATTAGGAATACCAAAGAATTCTTGTTAAATTTTATTTAGGTTTAATAAAGGTGTAATGGTAATGATTTTGAAAAGAATCTTCTTGTGGAGATATAATACAGTATACTGAAATATCTATAGGCAAAATAAGAGAGGGGGAAAGTGGGTGTGGGAGACAAATGAAACAAGATTAACCATAAATTGATAATTGTTGAAGCTGAGTGATACTTATGTGGGGGTTCATTGCACTATGCTCTTTATTTTTGAAATTTTCCATAATTGAAAGTTGAAAAAAAAAACACAACAACAGATGTTTTAAGAGTCGAAAAGGGACTAAGTTCAACTGTCTGATTTTTACTGATGACAAAACTGGGCACAGAGCGATTAAATGACTTGTTCACGATGATGCTTACCCCTGACAGAGTTTTTACACCCACAGAATCGATAAAATTGACTTGTGTGAAATCCAGAATGACAGTGTGGACATTTTCCCCTGGGGGCATGAATCTTTGCAGTTCTTCAGGAATTGTGGTCTTGATGACTACAGGGG
Source organism: Lasiurus cinereus (assembly GCA_011751065.1). Taxonomy (NCBI): domain Eukaryota; kingdom Metazoa; phylum Chordata; class Mammalia; order Chiroptera; family Vespertilionidae; genus Lasiurus; species Lasiurus cinereus. The sequence continues at coordinate 31,496,458 of JAAGEH010000307.1, forward strand.
GAAATTTTACTTCATCATCCTCTTCCTCAGTCTTTGTAGCATCTTCTCCGTCTACTTCTCCATCCTGTATCAAAAATTAAATCACACCAGAATTATATGTATTTTGGTCCTGATAGTTATAAGGAAATATTAGTCCTTAGCGTCTCAAGCTACAGACTATACTAGATCTTTTCTAAAACCAGCCTTGTAATGTGACAAAAAAATATGTGTGCATAATATTCCATTTTAGCTCAGTTTATTTTCCTTTTTTTTGGCTCAATGAAATCCACTCTCCTTAGTCCATTTTCCCCTAATTTCTTAAATAATCCTATTAGCTTCAGCATAGACCATAAGTTACCATAAGCCTGGACAGTAAAAACCAGCCTTTGAGCTTTTTGACTATAAGCTGAATGAATCTATGGCTAAATACTAATGACAAAATTTATTAAGGTTCTGTATGATGTTTACTTTTTAAAACAGTATTTTCCACCCTAGTCGCTTTTGCTCCGTGGATACAGCATCAGCCTGCAGACTGAAGGGTCCTGGGTTCAATTCCAGTCAAGGGCAGGTACTTCAGTTGCAGGCTTGATCCCGGCCCCAGTCAGAAACATGTGGGAGGCAACCAATAAATGTGTCTCACATCAATGTTTCTCTCTGTTTCTCTCCCTCCCTTTCACTCTCTCTAAATATTAAAGGAAAAATATTCTCAGGTGAGGATTAATGAAATAACAAACAACAATGTAATGTTTTACTGAGCCTATATCACTACTTATTTAAGAAGCATTGTCATAACTGACCTTATCATGCATTTTTATTTTTATTTTTTATCATGCATTTTTAATACATAAAGGGTTGTTAGATTATTTCTAAGCTTGTTTTAGGGACTTCATGCTGTGTTAAAATTTCAATCATGAATAAAGGTGGGGGCTACTACGAATCAAGAGAGAAGGGAAAATTACACAGAAGAGACCACTCACCGCCTTGATAATGGTTGCGTTGGCCATGTTTGCATTCCCGACTTCTTTAGCATACTTCTTCATGGCTTTTCTTCTGGCTCCCAAAATAAATGCTGGGTTCACTCCCGACTTTACAGAAGAGCATTATTTGCAAAATTACTTCTTGGCTCCCAGGAACCCACCCGAATACATTTAATCTTTAAATGTCCCAATATGATGGTTTTCTATGCGAAATTACCACCCCAAACCTTTCTCTACTTTTCCCTTAAATTCCTGAACTGAATTATTCCCTCATTACAAGAATTTTAGCACATTTTCTTATTCTTGGTCTTGATTCAAGCCAACCAGAAGCTAAAGTTTTAAAGAGAATTTAAAGTAGCATTTTTTAACACTTAAAAGATTTCTCAAATTTTTATATTTAAGAGACTTTGGGTTGATTGTGAGGATTTCCTATAAACTGGAAGGTGTAGGGTCAAGTTCTAATCATGACCAAAGGAACCCTTATGATCCCAAGAGCAAGAAATCTAAAATTATTTTTTTCACCTTTTCTTTAACATTTTTTAAAAAGGTTATATATTTGTGTATATATACATATATATACTCACACACATATAAACAAAAATGTATACACACATTTTAAAAGATTATATATGTGTATATATATATATACACACACAAACACATATATATACAAAAATGTAGAGAGAAACAATGTTAAATTAATTTTTTGTGACTCACCTTTCTTTTTAATGCACTGCTATACAAGTCACTATTTGCATAATAAATTGGGGCATTTATTTGGAATATTTTAATTCCAGGAATTTCTTTCACCTGAGAAATAAAATGTTAGTGAATTTAAAACATGGAAATATTTCAGAATCAAAACTGCAATAGCCTCCCCCTTCTAACCTAAAAATTCATACAGAGGTTGCTAAGGGCCCTCTTAATAGTGTTTAGATAAAATAATGTCTCCCTACTTATGCTCTGGAGGAAGGAGTCTGAAAAAGAAAGCCTTTAAAAATGCACATTTTGATCAGAGAACGAGGATGACAGCATAGGTAAATGCCAGTACTTGCTGCCTCCACAACCACATCAAAATTACAACTAAAATACAGAACTATCATTCAGAACTGCCTGAAATCTGGATAAATGGAAGTCTTATAAATAAAGATGAAAGTATATAGAGACTGGTAGGAGGGGCAGAGGGGACAAGTGGGCTGGTCCGACACTATGTATGGCATTGGACCAAGGGTGAATCATAATATAAAAAGTTGTAATCTGGTATGGTCTGGTATGAATAGTAATGTAAATATCTGTTTTCCAATAGTCTTAGGCTCTACAGCAGCAGTTCTCAATCTGTGGGTCGCAGATTGAAAACCGCTAGCAGGGTCGCCTAAGACCATCAGAAAACACAGATATTTACATTATGATTCGTAACAGTAGCAAAATTACAGTTACAAAGTAGCAAAGAAAATTATTTTATGTTTGGAGTCACCACAACATGAGGAACTGTAATTAAAGGGTTGCGGCATTAGAAAGGTTGAGAACTACTGTCCTAGGTGAAAATAAAATTTAGTTAGCCAATCACATCACATCACATCACATGCTTACAACCATTTAAAATGATAGAAAAGGTCCTACCTCCTCATATGCATCTATATCAATATACACATCAGTGTCAGGAAGCTGTCCAAGGATTTTGTAGCTCGGACTGAAGAGAGAGTGAATATGTTAAAATACCATTGTGTTGAGACCCAGTATGTAATTGAAACATGAAGTTGTGCACATTTAAATGTCATGTATGGATGGGCTAGTGAATTCAGGAATACTTGATCCTTATATGGTATCTTTTACATTCCTGGTGCCATTCCAAACCTAACATTCTCCACACACTTCAAACCACACACACCCTACACTTCACCACCAACCTACACAATACACACATACAGCCAATGTATCTCACATCACACACACAGAAACACATATCCCACATATGACACATATCCTTTACATACACAAACACAACTCAATTACACACACATACCATATAAATAAATATACACCACACCACACACCTACCACACCAATAATCTGGTCAGGACAAAAGACTTGGGCATTCAAAGATGGGGGTAAAAATGAATTGTAAAGAGTTCAAGTCATGCCAAATATGACTCAAGTTCTTATTCTACTCAGTAGATAGAACTGTCATCCTACTCTATGTAAGAAGAGGTTTTCTTTTTGTTTCTAGGAGTCTCTGATTAGGGTGTGGGTAGTCAACTGAAGAGGTGGGGAGAAAATAAAAATCTCTAGCTAGCATAGAAGTTTTCTTAAATTTTGTTTGATAAATTGAAGCCCAGAGAGGTAAGGCAAGTTGTCAGAGAGCTTAGAGAGACAGAATGTCCCAAAGTCTTTGATCTGACATTCCATGGTCTTGGTACTTAAGTCGTGGTGCTTCTTAGCATGCAGAGGCAAGTTAGAATATACAATACAAACATTAGCTGATTTTCTGGGTGGATTCCCTCAATAAGTATTCAGAGAACACACTATGTGTCTGATTCTGGACTCTAGGAATACCGCCTTCAAGGTCAAGATACTCAGTCTGTAGACAGATACAATCCACTTAAAGTCAACACTGCAATCTCGGGCAGGGCACTCACACATTCTAATCTGTACACTCACCTCTGTGTTCTGTAAATCACAGTCATCAGTGCAATGATGACAGCAGTGATCAAACCATAGTCCAACCCCAGGAACAAGGAGGAAACAAAAGTTGTAAGCCAGATGGTCTGAACAAAACACAGAAAGCTTTATGGAGAATCCTGTTAGCAATTTCCTAGAGTTACACACACACACACACACACACACACACACACACACACACACAGTACCTAACCTTGCCTAACTGGGATACTGCATATAACAACTCACTGTGCTAAATTATAATTCTCACATTTTTATCAGCACTAGTCCCTGTGTTGCTATGATTAATCAGCTAACAATCACCTTTGTTACTTACCAGCTCTATTTTGCTGGTTCTCCAGAAAAAGGGGAGATCTGAGAATTGCATAAACATTCCTTTCAGGTTGACGATCACAATGGCCGACAGCACAGCCTGAAACACAGCACATCCGTACTTGCCTCTCCTCATGTGTCCTAGCAGCCCCGTTTGCTGGCTCCTCACTGTCCTCCTGCTGCCCTCCCACACCCTCTCCCCACTCACTTCCTACGCGGCAGTGATGGAACATTTGGAGCCATGAACACCTGGATTTTCAGGACTTGGTTAGCTAAAATGGGCCTTGGAAAACCAGGCTTATATCCTAGCAGCAAACCTGCATGGTAGTCAAGAGGTTCAGAATTAAACTTGGTACTCAAGGAGTTATTTCACCCACGGCCTTGCTACATTGATTTCCTCTAACATTGCTCTTCATCTCTACTAGATTAATATATCAGTAAACGAATGTCTTATGAGCGAAGGCAATCTCATATTTTAAAAGGAAGTATAAAGTCAGAGAAGATCAAGGAGAAAGGGACCTTGGAGACTAGCCAGTACAAACACCCTCTTTGCAGATAAACTGAGACCCAGAGATAATGAGATATCTTTCCCAAGGGCCCAGTTGCTGGTAGAATGTGGACCAGGATCTTGGTCCTAGCCTTGGCTCTTTCTCATACCATCCTGGTAGGGTTACAGTAAAAAACCCATGAAACATCCCCCAAAATATAAACAAATAAAATAGCAAAATCTGTACACACGGAAAACCTCACATCAAGTCCAAGCTACACACCTGGGGTAATGATTCAAAGAGGAATCCGGTGGCTAATATGACCATCAGAATCATTAACGAGGCCAAACAACCTGCAAGCTGCATGAGAAAAAAACACATGGAAGGGGCTTTTAGGAGAGAGTGAGAGATCAGCATAGGTTATCCTAGTCTTTTGATAACCAATGTGAGACGATCAAGAAAAGATGGATTCATATGAAGTCAGAGACCATCAAGAAAAGATGGATTCATATATGTCACCCAAACCATTACATAAACCTATAAACTCCTTCCTACTTCTCTGAAGTTCTGTTCCTCTTACAGCTTTTAAACAGAAGCTGAAATACCCTGACTGAAATCTGCTTGCCAGGGGTGGGGAAAGGAGACATCTGGTGTTGACTGAGATCCATAAGGGCCAGAAGAGGTCACATAAGACTCTGCTATCCAATGTGGTTGGTCACTAGCCATACACAGCTATTTTAATTAAAATAATTTAAACTAAAGTAAAAAATTAAGGTCTTGCCTGCACTAGTACATTGTAAGTACTCAAGAGCCACAAGAAGCCAGTGGCTGCCATATTAGATGGTGCAAATACTGAATATTTCCATCATTGGTCAGAGTTCTATTGGATAGCTCTGGCATCCTTCCCATACTCAGTCTGAGGCTTTCAGACAACATTCTAGGTGTCAACTTTGAGGTTTATGATAGCAAAAGTATTGTATAATTTTTTTTTATTTAATTGGAGAATATATCTCTTTCCTATAGATTTAGCTTCTTGGGATTTGCCTCCATGCATCATACTTTTCTCTGATTCACTACACAGCTCACTGGAGCATGGATCTTCAGGCAGAGTAGCTTTGGGTTCAGAAAAGAGCCGAGGGATTAAAATTAAATTACCACCCAAATCACCAGTCCTGAGAAGCTAGTCGTATACATACCTGTGTCTTCCCTCCGGTGCCCTCCTGAACAAGGCTTCGAGACAAGGAGCATGAAATTGAGAAAGTCTGGAAGAGTGATCCAATGGAATTGCACAGTCCCAGCGCAATGAGCTCCTTTTCCATGTGGAGACAAAGCAAGAGACCCATTATTCTTCAGAAAGAAAGGTGTGATAGCCCACATAATACATATTTTCAGCAGTATAGGCTGTTTCTTCATTGTCTTTTCAGATATAAGAAATGGGCTAGTATGAGCTCAAAATAGGAAGTATTACATCCTCTAATGACAATACTTTTTTAAAAAATTTAAGTTCTTTATTGTTGAATGTAGTACCCACATCTCCTTATCCTGTCCCCACTGACTTCTCCCCAGCAGTTCCCCACAGCACATGCCCTTGCCCCTCTACTGTCGGTGTCCATTTACTATGGATAAAACTTTCTTGTTGTTGTTGATGGTATATAGGGTTGTGGTGTGTAGTTCTGACATCTTTTGAATGCCTGGCTCTTGTTCATGCAGAGAACATGTTAGTGTCCTCCTGGGGCAGTAAGTCCTGCTCCCAGGGCTCCTCTGGTCTTCCTGGTTGGATTACTGTGCTTTGTATGAATGTGGGTCATCTCATCTCCTCTTAGGAACACAGAGCATGTTGAAACAGACACCATCATGCCAAAATTACAGCGTATGGCATTCAGATTAAATACCTTATCTGTAGCTATGTTATAAAAGAAGGTGACATAAAACATATTGTGGGGTTTGAGTGATGAATCATGACCAAAGACAAGGTTTCCTGAGGAGTAAAAGTGATTCTGGAAAAATATTCTATTCCCAATCTGTGACCTTTACAAAGTGATCACATCTATTAAATGACAACTGTAATTGAAAAAATAAAATAAAAATAGTGATAACATCAATAGCAATATGGCAAACTGTAAACCTCAGAGTGGAGATTTCACCTTTCTTAGCTGGACCTCTGCCCATGGATGAGGTAGGACTGTATCTCAGTATTTTCTAATGATCTGATCTACATTAATTATGGAAGAAATGTAATATTCCATAAATTCATGCTTTAAATACATCACCATCCAACTACACGTTTTTTGATCAAGACAGAGGAATCAAGTTTACTTGCCTTTCATAGCAGAGCATGACGACTGTATCACTAAGGAACATCTGTACAAAATTACCTGATTGCCATCGACCTGGTAGCCATGTTTATTTGCCAAGGTCTTGGCCATCGAGATGGTCACTGAAAACCCAACAATGGCTATGGCGATGGCATCCACGTACACGAGGTGGAAGAGGCTGGTGTCCGGATTGGCTGGAGGTAGGAGCCTGAAAGATCAAGCTGACTTTAACCCAAGTGCTGTGACCACTGGGAAACAAACAAGCAAGGAAAGGGGTGCATTTCAGGGGGATATTGTTTACAAAGGAGGTGATCGATGATTGGATGCTTGTTTGCTCTCATCTGGCAAAAAGGAGGGCCCTTCTGGACACACAGAGGTTCTTTCCAGGCCCCAAACCCAGGGCACCAGCTTTCTACCTGAATGGGTTATCAGCAGAGATCAGATGCCGTTTTCTTTAGAAAAGGAGTAACCACACACCTCATGGCACCTGCATGGCAGGTGTAAGTAAGACCCAGAACAGGAAGAAGAGACATTCGAACCAAATTCTGAGGGCAGCAAGGGTATCGGACAAGGGTCATCTTGGAGGAGAATTACTGTCCGAGTAACAGTAGGTACTCACTGCTCTCGCTTGTTATGTCACATAACTGCTTCTTCCCAGGACCCCTTGAGGTGAGTTCCTAATATCAGAAAGGAGCTATAGCAAGTTATACTCCTTGGATCTCACCTGGGAGTCTGAAGGGGTCAATAAGGTAACCTAATTTCTGTGGCCCATTTTATAGGTTGGAAAATCCTTCCTAAAGGAAAAGAATAGTAACCCCCTAGAATAGTTTGGGGGAAGGAGCAATGTAGGTTTTCAAAGGCACCTGCTCCCATTTGAGACATTGGGCTAGATAACAACAATAACCACCACCAATTAATCGATGCATCATATTATTCTTACAGAAACAAACATTAGGTGTTTCGTCTGTGCCAGGTTCTGTGCTTATTCATCTCCAGTAGCCCTGTAAGCGAGGCACTCTCATCACGGCCATTTTACAGATGAAAAAAAATTGAGGCACAATGAGGCTAAGCAACTTGTCCCAGGTCAAACAGCTCATCAACTGCTCACAACAAAAACCACGAAGAATCCACCTCCCTGTGCCTATTTCTCTTACTATGTCATATCACAGCAACAAAGGGGATGGCTCAAGTTCTGGGGTAAAAAAAAGAGAGGCAAGAAAGGAGAGAAATCTAACATAAAAGCCTAGATTATGTGCTTCATGCTTGACATATGTCATCTCATCTGTCCTCAAAACAATCCTACTAGATATTATCCCAATTTATAGATGGAAAAAATAGATGCTTGCAGATGTCAAGTAATTTGCCCAAGATGGAGCAGTCGTCAAACTCAAAGGGTCTGACTATAAAACTTATACTGTCTTTCCCTTGCACTTTGCTACAGAAGCGTTAACCAAGAGGGAAGGCCTGGGAGCAGCTTTGGTCTGAGGAATAAGAATATGAGAAAAGGGTGGATTTTGGAATGAAGGAAGGAAAGTAAACCAAGAAACAGAATGTACTGCCACAACTTGGATCTTTAATAGTCAACCATCACTTTCTGGACCCTGTATTGTGTAGGAACTTATGTGCATGTGTGCAGGCAATACTGATATGGATGTATGTAAATAACTGTGATAGTCTGCTTTCAAATAGGACCCTAAATTCCTTCCATCCTTGTACATGCTGCTCTCCCATCCAGAGTTGGAATCTGTTTCTCCTCTGGATAAATCTTGTGATTTGCTTTGACTAACAGAATGTGGTGAGAGTGATGTTGTGTGAGTGTTTCAAGCGGCTTCTGCTTTTCTGTCCTGTCTCGAGCCACCATGTTAGAGACACCATGTGGAGAAAAGAGGCCAGCCACCCCTCAGCAGTCCCAGCCCTCTGGCTGAGGTGTCACACCTGTGAGTGAAGCCCTCTTGGATCCTCCAGCCCCAGTCACCGTCAGACACCTATAGCTGCATGAGAGACCCCAAGTGAGAGCAGCAAAAGAACCACCAGCTGAGCCTTACCTGGATTGATGAGTTGTGCACAGAGAAAGGATTGATCAGACTCACAGATAACTGAAACGGTATGATTATACAGAGACAGATAGGTGGGTAGGCAGGCATTATTGGTTTCCTGCTTGGTTTTGGGCAAAATTCCAGAAAGATAAACTTTCTGAGTGGCCAAGTTTTAGAAAAGAAAAACTTGGACAGAGGGAAAGCAGGTTTGGGTACAATGTGACCAGGAAAGTATATGGATGGCATGTGAACTTTTAAAAGAAGTCTAAGCGTGAGAATTCACATTTATTCCAATTATTCGTGATTAGTTATTCAGTAGGGTTATCTCTTGGATCCAGCCAAAGACTAATGTTTATCACTTGACTAATTATGTTAGTGACTCAGGTGTGAGGTAATGGAAAGTGCACACAACTGGGTATCGGAAGATTGAGCGCTGGGTCCAGGCTGGGACTCACCCGGAGTCACCAAACCTCATTCATGTCTCTCAAATGTCACCTTCTCCGATACTCTACCTAAAACAGCAACCCCAGCCCCGCCTACCTCTCTCCTGGCTTCCCCTTTCTTTGTAGCACTTCTCACTCTGCTGTTCTTGCCTGTCTCCCCCAGGGGAAGATGAGCTCCATGAAAACAAAGGCATTTATGCTCACAGGTTTGCTTTAACTACTGTGCCTCTGGCATATACTAGGCACTCAATAAACACAGGCTGAATAGATGAACTTGCTTATCTGTAAAGTGGGAATAATAATGTACGTCACAAGTGTTATTGTGAGCAGCAACTGAGATGGTGGGCATTAAAGTATTTAAAAAATAGCTTTACTGATTTCAGAGAGGGAGGGAGATAGGAAAATCAATGACGAGACAGAATCATTGATTGGCTGTCTTCTACACGCCCCACATGGGATCAAGCCCCACAACCCAGGCATGTTCCCTGACCAAGAATTGAACCTTGACCTCCTGGTTCATAGGTTGACACTCGAACACTGAGCCACCCTGGCTAGGGCTGGGTTAAAGCATTTTATAATTTACAAGTCCAAATAGAAAATCAAGCAATTATTACTGTGTTATATTTGAGTTTATGCTTCCTCCTTCAACATTTGCTCTGTTGAGTGAACTTTGTCTTAAAGAGCAACGCCTGCTCTCTGTGATTCCCACAAGATTCACAAACGGGGCTAGAGGCAAGGTCTGATGAGACGTGCCAGGTTCTGTCAACCTCCAACATTGGGGCAAATGTCTGACTCGTTTTTTGGGGGAAGAGAAGAGGGTGGTAAGTGAGATAGTATAAGAGATAGAGACACAGAGAGATACAGAGACCCCCAGAGAGTGTCCGAGAGGAACAGAGCTAGACCAGGAGATGCCCATAGTTACTCTTGCTCCTTCAAATAAAGGGGCTAATAAACTTAAAGAGTTAGATAAAAGAGAAAAAAAATGAAGCAAAGAAGTAATATATGATTTGAAACTAGTAAAGTTGTTGGAAGAATGAGCCACAGAACTTTTGGTTACTGGGTCTTGAACACCTACAGCGCATTAGCTGCTACACTGATACCTCCTGGGCTCTCTCGGTGGGCCTTGGAGTGGTATCCGTGACCATGCTTGCCAGGCAGGAGAGGAAACGGAGGCTTTGAGAGGACAGTGACTTACCCAAGGTCACACAGCTAGAGCGTGGCCGGCTAGACGTGGGTCTTTTTGCTCTTAATTTCTATGTCTCCCAAGGAGAGTCTTAAAAAACTGGTAAGTGCTTAACAACAGGAAACCACACAAGCAGCACACGCCACGCTGGTGGGCTGTAACCTGGCACAGGCAGTATGGGAAAGAGCACGGCGGCTCCTCACCGTTACACCCAAAGAACAGAAAGCAGAGCCTCGAGAGGATACTCGCACACCGTGCTCACAGCAGCACTATTCACAGCATGTGAGAGGTGGGGGCAGCACAGCTCCCACTGACGGATGAATGGGTAAACAGCACCTGGTTTGGACACCGGGGGCTTCTATTCAGCTTTAGGAAGGAAAGAAATCCTGGCATGTGCTGCAACATGCCGGAACTTTGAGGACATGGTGCTAAGTGAAATGAGCCAGTCACAAGAAGACAAGCACTGTGTGATTCTGCGTGTGGGAGGTAACTGTGGTAGTCCAATTCAGAGAGGCGGAGAGCAGAATGCTGGCCGCCTGGTGCTGAGGAGGGGAGATGGAGAGTCCTTGTTCAATGGGCATGGGTGTCAGATTTACAGGATGAAAAGGCGTTGGAGATCAGTTTCACACCACGAGTATAATTAGCACTGCTGCACTGTACAATTAAAAGTTATTAAAATTGTAAATTTTGTTACTTTTTTTTTTACCACAACAAACAGCAACCCATGCACATGCTAAAAAGCAAAAATCAAAACAAAAAAAAAAACCCCAAACCCCACCCCCCAAACCCTCAGCTATTTGATAGGTAGGAATAAAAGGGGTTTCTCATGGCAAGAACACTAAAGCAGGAGTAAGAAACCTTAATAGATCCATTGATTATTCAAGTCACACTGTTACTTCATATTATTTTCCTACCCCAGAGGAAGTGTCCCAACGACATCCACATTGTACGACTCGTGCAAGCTAAACCCCGCTGAAATGCCAGTTCCCATGACCACCTAAAACAGACACAAACCCAAACGTCCTTTACAGATGAGAATTCAGATGCCACAAAAATGAGCTCTTCAAGCAATGTTAGCCAAACCAAATCTATGCTCACTTGAACTTTCAGTTTTAAAAAGGAGAATTATAGTTAGCTTCTGGCTATTCTAAATTCTCCTGACGACTCCACCGAAAAATTTAAATGGACTCTAGTTTTCTTGTGGCCTGGAATGCTTTCCTTTTTCTTTTGGTCTGTTCCATGCTGAAGGGTTTGTAACAAACCCTTCAGCACGGAACAGAAAAGGCCATGAAACCTTTTAGGAGTTGGCTGTGCATGTGAAATGCGTCTCTGATCACCTGGCATGAAGAAAGGTCACTGAGGTGTGTATTGTGAAGGGGAGAGGGGTAGGATGACAATATATCATTATAAATGTAGATGAGTGGATAAAAAAGCTGTGGTACACTTACACTGTGGAATACTATGCAGCTGTATGGAGGGACCTGGAGCATATTATGCTAAGCAAAATAAGCCAATTGGAGAAAGACAAGTATCACATGATCTCACTTATATTTATTCATCAACTAAACTGATGAATAAAAGAAATCGAGACATGGAAGCATGCAACAGACTGACAAATCTCAGAGGAAAGAGGGGTGGGCGGGAAGAGATTAACCAAAGAATTTATATGCATCTATGCATAATCCATGGACACAGACAATAGTGTGGGTGAAGGCCTGGGGTAGAAGGAGGGAGAGTGGGGAGTGGAGCTGGCCAATGTGGGAGGGAGGAAAGGGAACATCTGTAATACTTTCAACAATAAATATAAATTAAAAGAATAAAAATAAACAAAAAAATGTTTGGATCCGCAATCGTCCTGCTGACCCTGTTTCTAGCACCACGTGTGGTGGGGTACCCTGCAGTTGCCTCCTCCCAGTTCCGTCAGGGTCAGAGTGCCAGTGCCCATCACACACGTTTCATCATACATAAGCTTCCTGGATTGCCAGGGCATAGGTTCAATTGGTGTGGAAAATACAAGCTTTAGTGAGCTACAAGAAGAGAAAAACCAAGAAGGAAGGATGGCAAATTTTCTTCATCCTGAAGAATGACAGCTACAGAACTTGGAGTGGCTGCCGAGAAGGAATTAAGGCTGTCTAGGGATGGGAGCGGTCCCTCGTGGTGGTGGTAGCTTCAGGGAAGGAACCATAATAAGGTGAGCTTATCTGACACAGCAGCCTGAGAGACCAAGTGCATGGGTGCTTCTGGCCCCTTTGATGAAATGCTCCCTGTTCTTTAAAATATATATATTTTAATTGATATTAGAGAGGAAGGGACAGGGGGAAAGAGATAGATCAGTGATGAGAATCATTGATCGGCTGCCTCCTGCACGCCTCCTACTGGGGATCGAGCCTGCAACCTGGGCAGGTGCCCTGACTGGGAAATGAACTGTGACCTCCTGGTTCTTAGGTTAATGCTCACCTACTGAGTCACACTGGCCAGGCCAAATTGCCCCTTTTTGTTGGTCACAATTATGTCTGTCACCCTGAATTGTATTAGTTGTGCATCTCAAGCTGGGAGGGGGGTTTGGGGGGGAGGATTTTCCCAGAGTACTCAAATCCACAGGATAAATGTGGCTTAAGTTTCCATTGCCTCAATTTTATATAGTGGAAAATAATTTAAACCCTGCTTTTCGATCAACATAAACAGATATATTATGAAATAGAATGCAAAACTCAATAGTGTTTTTATGGTTAAGAAATTTTATGTTTAAAGGGAGTCGTAAAGACTCTCCCAAATTTTCCAGTATGGCTTCTCTCTCCCTTGCTCTCAGGAGAACTTCGATAAAAAATTTACAAAACACCGGATTCCTATAATCATCATGATAAAATTCTGGAAAACCATTGTCCTGGGAAACATGAAGGAATCCATTTAAGAGAACCTGGAAAATGGACAGAACCAGGAACCCAGGCCAGGAAAGGCTACCTTTACCACTTGCTGCACAATTAGGCCTTGCCTGCCCGTCTCCTTGCCAGGAGCCAGAGCAAAGAGCCTCGTGCTGTACTCCATGAGAGAACAGGCTTTGAAAATGCTAGACACCCCTGTTGGGATGTAGACATGACCAAAGCACAGAAAAGGATCACAGGGGTTGGTTTCTTCCTGAGCTGTAATGTTGGCTTGTTGTTTTTGTGGCTCACGCTTTTGGCTAAATTTGGGTCAGACACCTATACTTTTTAGTTTTTGTCCTTATGGTTCTCGAATTATGCCCCAGGGTGCCCCAGGTTACTAAGGGGAACTCACCAGGACACTGTGGGGTAGAACTTGCAAGGAAAACAGTGACATGTATCAGACACTATGCACACGTCTAATCTGAGGTGGTTCAGTTTCCACATCAGTTCCTACTACACTCCTTCAGATTACACTGTATTTTTGCAAAGCTGGGCATTCAGTGGTTGCTGGGGCAGAAAGCAGGTCCGGCGCAAGCAAAAGCAAAGTGAAATAAAGGGTAGTAGTGCCCATCTGACTTGAGGATTTGTGAAGTGCACACATCCCATTAATACATAGTTGCGGTTATTTAACCATATAAAATAAATATATACATTTTACTTCAATTTAGGTGCATTACTTTTACAAACAGTTCCTAGGTTTGTTAGACATAAATACACTGCTTGGACCTAATTACTTACTAAATAAAACTGTTAGGTACTATTTCTTTTGGCCTAGGAGTGCCAGGGACCAAGAAAAGTTTGAGAACTTTTTTTTGTTTGTTTTTTGCTCTTTTCAAAATTGAAACAGCTTCTTTTTTTCAGGTTATTAAAGTTATGTGTTCATTATAAAAGAATTAGGCAACAAAACACCGAGGCAGAAAAATCTTCCCTAATCTCATCACTCACAGAGAATTCCTATTAAAATATTTACAGAGTCTTCACCTGATTCAGTGCTCTCATGATTTTTCTTTCTTGTCAGTGTATTTGTAAAAGTTCCCCTTTCACATTCTACCCTTCTCTTGGCAGGACTGAGAGAGAAAAGGTCTAACTCCCTGTCCCCGCCCCGTCCACTTCCACACCCCTCTCAGAAATAGCTGAAAGGTGACTTACCGCAAAGAACTCTAAAGGAATGGGTGCCGGTAATTTCTCTTTAAATCTCTCATTAAACTCCTTGCCACCCAACAGCAAACCAAAAACCATCAGCCCGACGCCTAGGGAACACACGTTGAGGTTTTTAACATTCTGCAACACAGCAACTGTACTCTGTAACACAGTGAACACTGGGGTTTACATCCGGCAGCAGCCCTGGACAGACACTAATTCACACAGCAGCCTGGCACCGGGCGTTTCCATCAAGCGTTCTCAGGCTCAGATCGCTCACTTTGTAGCTTCCCCCAATTTGGAGCCTTTCCCCCCCGCTTGTCAGACAACTTTAAAGCTGAATTCTTCTTACCCAACGTTCTTACAGTGTGTTTTGACATGCTCATGTGTCAATGTAGCAGTATTATACAATTCAGAAGAGTAGCCCTTGTACTGAGTCCTAAGCATTGAGAAAGGATTAGGGGCTAATACCAGCAAAATAATACAAAGACACAGAAAAACTTTTAAGAGCTGAAAGGGAGAAATCATTATGAGCAGATGAAAGAGGAATCAGGTGGGCCTTGAAGGCAAGAGGGTGCTGAAGTTTGGAAAGATGCCCAGGAGAGTTAAAGAAAGCCATTTAATTTCATCCTAGGCTTGCAGTCCCAGCACCCCACATACAGTCAGTTCTCATCTGGATCCTGGGAAAGTAGGTTACCATGGAGCCCTGGCTACACACCTTTCTAGCAATGCCTATCGCCTCCTCAGATCTCTGTCTGTTCTGTCTCCTGTGTGGTGAGGCATTTTGAAAAATCTCAGAGTAAGAAACATGCTACCAGCTATTATGGGAAATGAAGACTTTAGTTATTTAGGGAATGTTCCTACAGTTTGATTCCATTTGTATCCATCCAGGACTCAATTTAAATGGCACCCCGGCCAAAGTGACTTTCCTAGACCCCTAGTCTAAAGGTCTCCCTATCCCAGAAGCCAGTGCCTTTTCTTCATAGCTTCAAACAATATTGTAATCAATTACACATTTATGCAATTAGGGGCTTACTATTTGTCTTCCTCTTGGACTAAGTTCCAGGAGGGCAATGGCCATGTCTGCTCACTCACTGCTGAGCCTAGCACAGTGTCTGGCACATAAATACCTACAAAGGTCTTTCAGTCCAAGAACAGCTTTAGCATCATCTCATAAGTTTCAGGAGTACTTTAACTGTCATTTGGTTCTAATTATTTAAACATTTCTTTTATCCATGAGTTACTCAGAAGTAGGTGTTTTTTTGTTCCTAATTGTATGGGAATTTTAAAGCTATATTTAATTACTGATTGCTAGTTATACGATATTGTGTAAAAATATACTAAATTTTTAGAATTTGTGATCAGTTTCACATGTAAGTTTCAATACAATTGATTATTCCCATTGTTCCCTATGTGCTTATAACGAATTTGTATTTTCTCTGAGTTTGTGCAAAGGCCTATATATATTTTTATTAAACTGGTTAATGGTGTTAGCTAAATCATTTATAGACATATATTTTTTTTACCTGCTTGAGTAAGCAGTTTTTGAGAAAGGTTCTCCCATATTGCTTCCAAAGTATTTGGGAGTTTCCAAAGAGAATATAATTCTGTCTCAAGAAAAAGCTGTCTTTTCAGCTAATGAGGGTGAAGGTGTAGCCACCAAATAAAGACATACAAAAAAAAAATCCTTGTAAGGCAGGCAGTATCGCACATTAATAAAAGATGAGTTTAATATTTAATTCATTTTCTAGTGCTCTTTTCAGAAAAGCTTTAGAATAACCAAGTTTCCCCCATGGTATTAAGGTTCTTAGAAAAAAGAAAAGAGCCTTGAAGGTAAAAGAGAGAGAGAAGAGGAGGAGGGAAAAGAAAGGAAAAACGAGGGCCAGTAAGTTGCTTACTTACATACACCACTGAAAAGATCCCACTGTACCGCTTTGTTTTAACTCCAAACAGGTATTTTAACATGGAGGTGAAGACATGCACAGCTGCCGCGGTGGTAAAGCCACGCACCAGGGGCTCTGTGAGGTAGATGGCCACAAATCCAAACCTACAGACACCTAGGCAAAACTTTTTTTTTTTTAAATGACAAAGAAACAAATGAATCACATGATAGATCAGGAAGTTAAAACCAACAAGAAAACATACAAATTTCTTTCTGGATCACTTTCTAACACTACAAATGTGTACCTGCAACAGTTAAGCAGGTAACAAATCAATCACTGATTATACAAAAAACACTGGAATGTGTTTGGAGTGGCGAGTCCCAAAGAGCATCAGGCACACTCAGAACCGGGGACACGGTGAGTCAATGTCATTTCCTGTTCCTTCCAAGCAGATCTGAGAAGCCTCTTCCCATCACTAAACAATTCTGCCTCAAGCTTTTCTTGCTTTTGGAATCTCTAAAGGACCCAGCTGAGGCTGGCTAGTTCCTAAAACATATCAACTTCAGGAGGGCATACCATCTGCCTGGTGCTCCTGAGTGCTGGGAGCTCTGAGCTCTGGGGTCTTGCAGGCTGATCTTACCCACCCAGTAGACCTGCCAAGAGTGCTCAATAGATATTTATGACATGAACAAACGAGAGCCTATTTCCCCATCTCTGAGTCTTACCTGAATGATTCCTGAGAGTAAGGTCACTGACATGGCAACTTTCACTCTCAAGGCGTCTCTGGCTTCTGTACCATTGGTTGCGTTTACTCCTCCCGGGATGACTATATCATCTGGTACCAATCGAACAGCCACGCCACCAATCATCAGGCTAATTACAGCAAACGGACCTGAAATAGTGATGCATTAATCCAGGAAGTTGGTTTCAGTGTGTCTAATGTGATTGTTTGCCAGTACTCTAGAGAACATGGGTGAGGTTAATTAATCATCATTGAAATAAAATTGCACTGTTTCCCTTAATTATTAAACCACTGCTCCTGGTTTATATGTAAACTGTGTGCGTGCAGATTGTATTCTCCAAAAATGACCCTGATGATATTTTCCATCTCACAGACTCTTCTAGAACTCTGACATTTCCCTATGAAGAGATAAGACTAATTCTTAGTCCCCTTCTCCTTGAATCTGGGAGGATTTGTGACATATTAGTAACCAAAAGAATGCTCTTACCCTTTGAGATAGCCTGGAGAGACCTGAAGAGCATTATGTGGAGTGAAATAAGCCAGTCAGAGAAAAATAAGTGCCATATGATATCACTTATCTGTGAACTCTAGTGAACAAAATAAACTGATGAACAAAACAGATCTAGAGACACAGAAGCATGGAACAGACAGACGAATCTCAGAGAGAAGGCGGGGGTAGGCATGGATGGGGTGGGGAGAGATTAACTGGGGAATTTGTATGCATATATTGCATAGCCCATGGACACAGATGATAGTGTGATGAAAACCTGGGAAGTCCAGTTGTGAAATGGAGGGGGTCAATGGGTTAAAAAGGGGGGGGCATCTGTAATTCTTTCAACAATAAAGATAAATTTTAAAAAATGCAGCAGAAGTGATACTGTTGAGTTATGAGGCTAGGTAACAAAGGTGATGCAGCTTCCACCTGCGAGCTGTTACAGTTGCTCGGGCTGCAGCCCTGAGCATGAGAAAACTCCAATTAGGACCACGTGAAGAGAAAGGAGAGGAGAGGGGAGTTAGGAGAGAGAGGGAGAAGAGATCAAGAGAGGATGAAAGGGAACAAGAGAAAGAGGTCCAAGCTTCCTGTAGCTACTCTAGCTACAGTTCCTTCTGACTTTCAACTGCATGAGACCCTGAGTCAGACCTTGAACCTTTCCCAAACCTTGACCCACAGGAACTATGAGCCACAATGAAATGATTCTTGCTTTCAGCTGATAAATTTGGGGGTATTTGTTAACTAGGAATTGACATCTGAAACACTGTGCCTGTGTTTGGGGGGGGCTGCCTCATGCAGCACCAAGGCTATTATGAAATCCATAAAAATCTGATCCTAAATACACTAACTACACTACAGGGAATCCAGAGCCTAAAGTCAGATGAAAATGCAATCCATGTGTGGTAATTAGGAGCTTGCAGTAGCATTAATAAAAAGAAAAACCAGATGCAAGTAAATTGTATTATGAATTAAAACACGTATTTCACAGATTTTAAAAACCGCTCTGTTTACACAAGAAAATTGTCCTCCCCCCGCCCCATTATGCCAAGATGATAAGAAAGCGATTAGTTCTAGAAATCATGGGGGGAATGTATTTTAAAGTACCTACTGGGTATGCAGTAACAACTTGGTTTTAAGCAGATGTCCTAATAACAAACATGCTATGTCTTCAGTACACTGCAAAGCTGAAAAATCCAAACAGAAAGGTACTAGAGTATCAAGTATGAGCTTTTACCTATGGATATGTGTCTGGAGGTTCCAAAAAAACAATACATGATAACAGGGTAAAACGAAGAGTACAGGCCGAACACCGGAGGCACAGCCGCCAACATTGCGAAGGCTAAGCCTGTGGGATTAAACACCAGACAGACATAGGGAGATCATTAGGAAAGAGGTTTCTATGTATCTTCCTCTTGGTTCTTTATCTCTGATCAACAAGCCAACCATGTTAACTTAAGCAGAAGTGTCCTCACTGGCCCACCCTTCTACCCTGAACATACACATTATCCTGCCTTGTGCTTAGAGAGTCCAGGTGGGATTTCCCTGGTCATCTCCTCTTTTCCAGGAGTCATAGCCACCTCTCATCGACTTCCCACATTCACTTTGGTGCCCCTCCCACCAGCCAAATCCATTCCCCAACAGCAGTCTCGGTGACCTCTTACAAAGGCAATCCCAGTGAAAAGCACGCTGATAGCTTTCACTGCACTCAGAATGAATCCAAAAGTGGCCAACAAGGCTAGGCGGACCTGCCCCTGCCCACTTCACTCCCAGAGCACTCACTCTGTTAATTCTGCAAACCATGTCTTCAAACACCCAATTATTTTTCTGCCAAGTGTCTTCACACATGCTATTCCTTCCTCTCATCCTTTTTATTGTTTTCAAAGAGAGGAAGGGAGAGAGGCACAGGGATAGAAACATCAATGATGAGAGAAAAATCACTGATGGGCTGCCTCCTCATGCCCCCCTATTGGGGATTGAGTCCACAACCCTGTATGTGCCCTGACTGGAAATTGTAAACTCTGACCTGCTGGGTTATAGGTCGATGCTCAACCATTGAGCAACACCAGCTGGATACCTCTCATTCTTTACCTGCCTCCTACTCATCCTTCAGTTCTCAGTTCACATCTCATTTCCTTAAAGAGGTTTTTGTGATTTACCTTCTTAAACTAGGTGTCCCTGTGATTATCTCACAGTATCCTGTATTTTCCTTCATAGTGTTTAACATCATCTCTCTATATAAAAGGCTAATATACAAAGTGTCCCCATGGGAGTTCAACTGGGAGACCAGGAGGTCTATCACTTGCTATGATGTGTGCTCACCATCAGGGAGTGGCACAGAATGAAGGAAGGCTCCGGTCAGCAGCTGGGGAAGGGAAGTCCCGGCCAGCCCTGATCTCGTGCCAGGCCTAGGGACCCTAGCCGTGCATGAATTTTGTGCACCAGGCCTCTAGTTTGTACATAAAAATGTATATGTGCTTTTATTTGATTCAGGTTTCTGTCCCCAATTAGGAAGTTAGTTCCATGAAGACAGGGAGGGACAAGCAGATCTTGATAAACAAGTGTGAATAGATGAACAAATTAATGAGATGTTCTTAAATTCTTAATATCACATATAAAAATCACACAGATGCAGCAGATTTAGCATTTCATGATCTCTTGCAATTAGAATATGAACTTATTGTCAAAAAAACCTTAATGATGACAACCCCAAGAGCATTTCACAGAGTGACTGATTAACCCAGCCAGTTCCTAACTGTAGTGATCTGAAACAATATCACCATATTCTACTGCTCTTAGTTCTGGGGCTTTTTAAGGGTTACTTTTTTTTTTTCTGGAGAATCCTTTTAGACAGGTAAAGGCTACTAGAATGATATGATAAAAACTATGAATTTGCAATCATGATGAAATTAAGCAGAAAGGTTAAGCAATTGTTTGAGTATATGGTAGTAAGAGAAACAAACAAAAATAAATATATTCTACTGACCTTGAGGAAGCTGAAGCACCCCTGTGCTAATGCCTGAGACCAAGTCACCCAACACATACTCCTTGAATTTGTATGCTGGCAGCCACTTCGTTATGGGTAAGAACATATAAATGATATTTCTTACTTTCTTAGGAGTACATCTGGGAGGACAAAAAAAAAAAAAAAAAAGAGAGAGAGAGAGAAAAAAGTGAGGAACATTTCTGTAGAATTTGAACCAAGGCATTTCCTCTTCCTTTCCTGGAATGGTAAGAAAACATTCACACTGGTGCTGAGGATAACCTTTCATGCTGCAGAGATTAGAGACAAGAAGAGCTGTTCTTGCAATTTATTGTTGTTCGTGACATCTATATTGGCTCCATAGTAATGCTCTATAACTGACCATGAAAAAGAAGAAAAATTTAGCTTCAGAATAACTGAGATAACTCAGAAGCTATTATTTTAATAGATACAATTCTTACTATACTTTCTGTGTTGGTATAAGAGCAAAGTAGGTGAATTATTTACTGATTGAGTTAACTTTTGAAGTATGTGGAACCACTGACCAGCATCTGCCCATTAGTTTTCGCCTTTCCTTATAAAATCAAGGAAATTTATACAGGTATTTTGAGTTTTGTTAATATATGTCCCTTGTTTTAGGGTCTTTGATTCAGTAAATTCAAAATTCCATTTGTCATGGGAGTGTAATAGCTGAGTCTATTATATCTGGTTGTCTTGGTTAACTGGAAGACCAAGCTGATAAAGCTAAGGCCTTGCATTTAATCCCTGTGGGACTTGGCCAATTTTATTGCCAGGCTATGCCAACGATCAAAGACATCACTGAGTAACAGTATGGACAGATGAGTTCTATGGCCACGGTGAAAATTTTAAGTGTTCCCTGTGACAAGGAAACAATGTGATCCATTCAAAATATAATGGTAGCATGCATGGTATTTTTATATAGTACAGTAGTACCTCGAGATACGAGTGCCCTAACATATGAGATTTTTGAGATATGAGCCCTCAAGCGAGCGATTTTTGCTTTGAAATACGAGCAACATTTGAGATAGGAGTAATCACGCAGATCGGCCAGCTGCACACGACCACCAGTTTACCACGACTCGAGCGTCTCATAGTTTCCCACGCCTCAAGGTTACAGAACGAATTAAACTCGTATCTCGAGGTACCACTGTATCTTTAGTGGTTAGGAGTATTTGGCAAATTGATGAAGGAAAATATTAGAAACAAAATGTGAGGTAACTGTGTTAAGAGCAATACACTCGAGTACAACAAACTAGAATTGATACCTTTTTTAGAAAATTGAGATATTAATAATAGCTACACTTACAGAATACTTGCCATATGCCTCATCTCCTAGTAACTCTATGACATAAGTACCATTATTCTCCCCATTTTTACAGACCAAGAAGCTCAAGCACACAGCTGGTAGGTGGTTGGGACTAGGATTAAAGCTCAGCAAGTCTGACTCCAGTGCATACATTTTTTCACCTCTCCTGAAAGGTGAAGCTTCAATGAACACAGAACATGGAAGGTATAGTGTCAAGGGCTCCAGAGGCAGTAATCAAATGGTTTGGTTTTGAAGTTTGGGAGGTATCAATAGGCACACGTGTATTGACATCCTCAGGCCTGCAACATGGCTGTGCATGTGTCTCCAAAATTAAGAGTCACAGGACACTGAGGGTCCTTGACAGTGCAGGTTGGGGATTTAAATTCAGGGTTTTGCCAAATGGGATAGAAGTCAAGGGTAGAAAAAAAGAGAATGGCTGGAGCATTCTGCGAGACAAAGGGAAAAGGTGGATATTCTGAATGTGGTAGAGAATTGGAAGTGGGTTATTTATAGGAACCTTTACACATGATCCCCAAGGTACAGTAGGAATTTAATAAGTATGGTGAAATCCATAATGAAGCTCGTGCTCAATCAAATACCTATCACAGACAACTCTGTGGACAGTTCAGCAAATCACAAGTGCTCACCATTCCCCCTCACCCCGCTCCATTTAGCCAGACTTTCCTTATACACTTGACCTTGTTTCTCTCACAGCTGAATGACAGAACAAAGGAAAACAGGTTAAAACACAACATACGTGAATGCCTGCTTTAGCTTATCCCCAATGGAATCCGGAACCTTGTCCTTCGTGTGCAGTCTTTCCTGGAGGGCCAGATGACTAAAGATAGGCCTGTCCACATAGTACCTCTGGGTCGCTGCAAGGATTTCATTTTCTTCAGCATGATCCATAGTACTCTGAAATTATTCATCAACAGCAGGAGACAAGCATTTCCTGAGTGTCACTAGGGAGAGAATAAACACCCTATTTCAAATGCCAAAATCCAGTTGATGAGTGTTTTTAAGCATCTCTTCCTTGTGGGATTTTCTAAGTTCTACTGAATGCTTCATCTTTGGAAACCCCAAAGCACCTACCACAGTGATCTGTACATAGTGGACACTAATAAATGAAATAAAATCAATAAAAACCTCCCAGTTCAATAAGTTGCTCATGGACCAACCACAGGACTTCACGAAAAAATATGCTTAGGTCCAAAGAGAGTCTAAAATTTTTAAAAAAAAATTGAGAGTCTAAAATAAAAAAGAATTCTAGCAGCAAATGCAACCAAGTACCAATAAGGATGATATGGAAATATTAGTCTGGAGAAAGAATCATTGCTTGGCTGCTTCCTGCATACCCCACACTGGGGATCAAGCCCCGCAACCCAAGCATATGTGCTCACCCAGAATCAAACCATGAACTCCTGGTTCATATAGGCCGATGCTCAACCACGAACCAGGCTGACTAGGATAGGCTAACTTTTTATGACCACTCTAGGAATAGCACAATATCCAAGAGTAACTGGGCTGATGTATGAGCAGAGTTTGACAGATGGCCATGCTACCACTCTGCCTTCTAGCTGCTCCTGATTTCTCCAAAACATTACATGACAGTGTTGTAGAAATGTTTGTAATTCAGGAAAACACCAAGCTTTAGAGTCCCATTTACTCTAAGAAATGCCATTTCTTTCCCCTCACTCTCCTTCAGTTCCTCTCCACACTTTCATTGCAATTTTCAAAAGCCTGGCTTTGTGCTCTGTTTCTCTGAAGTCTCCCCACACCTTTAATCCCCTATAGATGTGTCTAGAGTTGCTACTTTGCATAATTTTCCATTTTTCTCCCACTGTATCATAATTATTGGTCTCCTCTTCTAGACTGTAAATTCCTCCAGGCAACACCATGCTCTGAATTCCTGGGATCTAGCTCAGTCCTTTTTTTCCTAGCAGGCACTCAGGAATCGCTGAATAAATAAAATTTTTGGATTGGTGCCTCATGATTGTTGATAATGTATGTCAGCGGTTATATCACAGTGCAGAAGGGTAAGTCTATTTTAAACACTTTTACTGTATTGTTCCTTTTGGACACTTTCTCCTTGGTCTTTTTCTGTCCTATTTTTAGAAAGGTTATTCTTTCCTTCATATAGCCACTCAAAGAGCAAAAGACCAGATAGAGCTGATAAGAATCAGTTTTTTTGTTTTGTTTTTATTTCCCTGTTGCAAAAAAGTCAGCTTTCCCCATGATTTTGCTCTTAACACATATTTACTGTTGTCAATGAACAGGTAATGATGACCAAGGTCTAAGGATATTGTATCATTTACAACGCAGGCATGACCAAACCTGGCCCCTCACTTCAATCGTCTGGGGAAAGGTTTAAGGTATTGCTGTTGAGCCCAACTAGTGTGATTCAGTGGTTGAGGGTCAACCTATGAACCAGGAGTTCTCAGTTCAATTCCCAGTCAGGGCACATACACAGGTTTTGGGCTTGATCCCCAATAGGGGTCGTGCAGGAGGCAGCCGATCAATGATTCTCTCTCAGTACTGATGATTCTTTCTTTTCCTCTCCCTTCCTCTCTGAAGTCAATAAAAATATATTACAAAAGTAAGAGTGCCTTCTTAAAAAAAGTATAAAGTACTGCTGTCTAGCCTCACTCTAAATCTTTTGAATTAGGGTTACTATGGGCGGGATCTAGATGGTGGACATTCACTCCATGTGGGTGTGGGCATGCAACACCATGTGTGGGGACTTCTTAAGATTTCAGAGCAACAGAAGATGTTTACTTTGTAGTATTATAATGTAAATATACATAATATATAGTATAGTGGAGGAAACAAGGTATTTCTAAAATATTAGGCATCCTTTTCCTTATTCTACCCTCCACCTAAAACCTCTCAAAATGTTTTGACTTCATTAAGCAGAGCAATTAGGTATATGTTTTGAAAGTTCCCTGGGAAATTCAGATGATCAGCTAGGTGGGTATCTGAAATATATAAAAATACTGGCTTTCAACTCTACCTGAACCCAGAATCTTTTAGAAAACAACAATGCCTGGGCACTACACCAGACCAATTAAGGCAGAGCTCTAGCAGCAGATATCAGAAAACTTTAAAAAAAAGCATCCTAAGAGCCCTGGCCTGTTTGATTCAGTGGATAGAGCGTTGGCCTGTGGCTAAAGGGGCCTGTGTTCGATTCTGGCTAAGGGTACATGCCTGAGTTGCCAGCTTGATCCTTGGTAGGGGTTGTATAGGAGGCAGCTGATCAATGATTCTCTCTCATCATTGATGTTTCTCTTTCTCCCTCTCCTTTCCTCTCTGTAATAAAAAATAAAATAAAAATAAAAAGTAAAAAGCATCCTAAGATGATTCTAATGAATAGTTAAGAATCACTTGTTTATAACCTTTAAGAGACAGAAAAATACATATGAAAAAGACAAATCATGAAGAAACATTTGAAAACAAAAGCCAATTATATACTTTTAGAAATAATAATCAGTGATATGATTAAAGCCATATAAGATCCTTTTAAAAAAGTGATCTTTGTAATATATGATATGCTAGAACATAACATAATAAATATAGTAAAGGTTAATATAAAATGCTTACTGAAAATCACATGAAATAAATTTTGAAGAGGAATTTGAACTATAAAGGCCTGATTTAGCCGTAAAAATGGTGCTTTGAATTTGACATTTTAATTTAGGGAACTGGTTCCCAGGCCTGGTGCACAGGGAAATCACCTGGGCAGCTCTCACTACCACGGATGCCTGACGACAGCCAGGGATTCTGATTTAATTGGCCTGGGCGGCAGGCAGGGATCGGGCGCGCAAACGCTCTCCACGTGAGTCTAATGTGCAGCCAAGATTAAAAATCGCTGACTTAGTGGATGGCAGTATAAAAACCCACACTCACCAGTACGCCACAAGTCAAGTTTTTAGTATACCTATATTCCAAATATCGCCTGGAGCATGCTTACATTCAAATTTTATTCTTTATCTCAACTTTAACATATTTTGCTAAATTGGGCAACTGTAACTGTAGGTTAGGAAGAGACAGAGTAAAGAGGGGGTTCTCAAATATTTTTGAAGTGTTGGATCCTGGCGGTAAGCTCTGTCCTCCTTGAGCTAATTGGTTGGCAGTGTAGAGATGTCTTAAGTGGGGAAAGAAAGGCCTGCTGGGAAGTGTCAGGACCGGAAAGGCACAGAGCATATTATAATGAAAAGCTGTCCTTTTGGGGAACTTCTAATGCTCATCAGCAAAAATTAAATAATTAAAAGCCTTGAAGGCTATCAATAACCACCTTATCAGAATAAGAGAGGCGAAGTAACCAAGGGACCAACACAAAGAGATTAAATGACCAGACTCTTATCTGACAGATAATGAGGTTGCAGAGTGGCGATTGAAATTATAAATCACCAAACTGTAAAACAAACCCTCCCGTGAGAGAAAAGTCACTTCTGAGATGGCTTAAAGCGATACATCTTCTGGAAGGTCCTCCAACAAAAATACTAATGACACAAAAGCAAACGGATTTAGAGGCTTTTCCACAGCTAGAAGAGAAGAAATGTAAAAATAGTTTAGAACATCTTTTATCATAGATTTCTAGACCTGAAAGTAATCTTGGAGATCATCCAATTTAAGTCCCACACATTGTAAGTGAGAAAATGAACTCAACTACACTCACTTATTTTTGGTGTAAGTGACTTATCCAAAAATATTCTCAAAATGCAAAACTTGTTTCCTATTCAAAGTAGTTTTCAAATGTAAAAAGGCCCAGATATTTATAAATAAAAATTATAACAATATAAAAATACTCATGGGGATGTAAAGTACAGCAGAGGGAATACAGTCAATAACATTGTACTGACTATGTAAGTACCAGGTGGATACTAGACTTATTGTGGTGATCACTTCACATGGTGTACAAATGTCTAATCACGTGTACACCTGAAATTAATAAAATATTGTATGTCAACTATAATTGAAAAGTTAAAAATAGTATAACAAAGCAGCAACATTTTAACTTCAAACTAAAGGCAAGAATTAGTTGCTTGGCAATAATGGAAATTCACTATGATTTTATGGGAAATGCTTCAAATTGGAGGTCAGGGTCAGGGTCTAGCCCTATTTCTGCACCCCAAGTTCTTTGCTGTGCTGATAGCATTAAGTAGATCAGAAGTTCCACACTTGGAAACATGTCAGAATCACCTGGGGAGCTTGAAACCACAGATTTCCAGGTCCTTACAAGGCTCTGATTTAGTAATTTTGGAATCTGTATTTTTTAAAGCCTCTGGGGTAAGACTGATGAACAACCTGTTGGGAAACCAGACTGTAAGCTCCATAAGAACAGAAGCCCAACACTGTTGCTATCTGTACAGTGAGTGCTAGGTAGAGTTCAGAAATGCTTTTTGAATGCATATGGGAAAATAACAGCCTCTCTGGGTCTTTGTTTCCTGGTCTTTAAATGATATTTCCAGTGATAACATTCTGAGGATAGTCTTTGGCAAGTTTGTTCCAAATGCCAATTAAATCTTTGTGCTTAAATTAGCTAGAATGGATTCATTTGTCTGAAACTAAGAAGTTTACACACACACACACACACACACACACACACATTCACACCAGTTTAATAATGTTTCTCTGTTTTAAGTTGGAAGGTGAGTATTATTAACTATGAACTGGACATGTCAGTGAAGACATCTATCCATCTCTTCAAAGTAATCAAGTTGCATATTTATAATTCTAATAATGCATATGTTAACCTCTTATTTATATTTTTAAAAATATATTTTTGTTGATTTCAGAGAAGAAGGGAGAGGAAGAGATAGAAACATCAGTGATGAGAGAGAATCATTGATTGGTTGCCTCCTGCATACCCTTCTAATGGGGATGGAGCCTGCAACCCAGGCATTTGCCCTTGACCGGAATCGAACCCGGGACCCTTCATTCTGCAGCCCGATGCTCTAACTACTGAGCCAAACCAGTTAGGGCTATGTTAACCTTTTAAATCTAAGTATGCAGCACATGCCCAAACTTATTAAATCTTTCACATAATTTACCTATGGGTGTCAGCATGAACAAACAACAAAAATAAATGTTATTTATTATAAACTTTTCCCACACTTCCCAGAGCAACAGAAAATAAACGTTTCTATAATGAGCATGGCATATGGAAAAGATTTCATGAACTATAGTTCAAGTTTTTATCTATGACTTTGTCAGCTTTTCCTGAAAAGCAATTTGTAAAAGCTGCTTCCTCTTCTCTATATTTCTGGCATAACTAGAAATATATTATCTGCTTCTCCTTACAACAATCACTGATTAACTGCAGTAGCGCAATATGTAGGAAGATCCAAAGGCCTTAAATTCTAAGCTGGTCCTAAATGTACACTGTACGCTCTGTGAGAGCAGCACCATTGTCTGAACACCTAGCACAGAGCCCACATGCACCAGTCTTCCAGATATTTGTTAACTGAGTGCTCTCTGTCTTTGAATGGTAGGGACCAAGGTTACTGCAGTATTGAGCCTGGGGCTCTGCCATCCTTTACCTCTTATATCCTCTTTCTCCCCTTAAATTCCTCTGCTAAACGATTATTAGATTAGTATTCAGAGGGGCAACATTGTCTGGTAGGCTTTGGTCTCAGAAGGACTGTGTGTGGCCTCTACACCTGGCACTTAATAGCTGTGAGTTTTTTTTGCAAGATCCATAAGCTTTCTGTCCCTTTGTTTGCTAATTTGTAAATGGCAGCTACGAGCATAAACTGTGGATCGCACAGACCTCAGTTCCAGTCCTGATTGTGCCACTATGACAGGACGTAAGGCAAGTTACTTGCCTTTTCTAAGTAGGGTGACCATAAGTCCTGGTATTTGCTTGCTGTCCTTAGAGTAATTATTACTTCCAAATTGTCCCGGATTAGAAAATAATTTACATTTCTCTCCTTTAAAAAAAAAAATTTTTTATTGATTTTTTTTACAGAGAGGAAGAGAGAGTTCGAAACATCGAAGAGAGAGAAACATCAGTCAGCTGCCTCCTGCACACCTCCTACTAGGGATGTGCCCACAACCAAGGTACATGCCCTTGACTGGAATCGAACCTGGGACTTTTTAGTCCTCAGGCCAATGCTCTATCCACTGAGCCATAGTGGTTAGGATACCTTCAGATTTTTTAGCTCTAACACTGAGCTAAAAATAAGTTAGAGATCTGAGAGGAATAAATTAGAAAATGTTTCTAAAGTACTTATTATGGGGTCTAGTGCACAGTAAGTGTTCAATAAGTGTGTCTATTACTATTACTACTGTGGGCAGGATACCTAATTTCCTTCAACCCTAGATTCCTCACTTGTAAATGGGAATAATAATGTTCCTTTATTTCCATCCAATTATCTTTTTGATTCACTAATGTATTCACAAGGCTCAAAACTATGTAAAAAAGGATTTAAATGAAGTCTCACTTCCCCCATGGCTGGAGGCAACCATGATGTCAATTTCTATGTGTCTTTC
Organism: Lasiurus cinereus; assembly: GCA_011751065.1. Taxonomy (NCBI): domain Eukaryota; kingdom Metazoa; phylum Chordata; class Mammalia; order Chiroptera; family Vespertilionidae; genus Lasiurus; species Lasiurus cinereus. Next base: position 31,525,850 of record JAAGEH010000307.1, read on the forward strand.
CAGAGATATTTTATACACGAGCCAGATAGAAATATATCTTCTTCCCATGAATGGTAGCATAACACCATTCTACACCTGTATTTTTTTTTTCACTTAACAATATTTCTTGGTGATACTTCTATATCTCTTACTTTTCTTTTTCTTTTTTTAAAAAGATATATTTTATTGATTTTTTACTGAGTGGATGGGAGAGTGATAGAGAGTTAGAAACATCAATGAGAGAGAAACATCGATCAGCTGCCTCCTGCATGCCCCCCCACTGGGGATATGCCTGCAACCAAGATACATGCCCTTAACCTGAATCGAACCGAAGACTCTTCAGTTCATAGGCCGACACACTATCCACTGAGCCAAACCGGTTTAAACCTCATTTTACATTTTAAACAGCTGCATAGCATGCTGTTGAATGCGTGACCCCTAACTTGTCTCACCAAGCCTCACAGTGCTACACTGAGGATTAATGTAAAATTATAAAGCACTGAGAAAAGGGTACTCAATAAATACTATTACCTTTTTTTGTGATGAACAATAATTTTATTATTGGAAGAACAATAAGGAATTTACAAAAGATGTTTTGTTTAAATAAATAGATAAAAACAAATCTTAAAATTGATTTGTGTTTGTAAGTATTTTTGTTAAATTTTTCACTTAGAAAATTTCTCATTCATTTTAGCTTGGTCTGTTTTTTTGTTTATTTGTTGGTTCATTTTGTTTTGTTTTGTTGATCTTTTTCCCATAGCTTTCTTTTTTCCCCTTTTTATTTTTTTAAATTTAATAAACCTTTATTGTTCAGATTATTACAACCATTTCTTTTTTCCTCCCATGGCTCCCTTCCAACTGGTTCACCCTACCCTCTGTCCTTACCTCCCCCTCACTGTCCTCATCCATAGGTGTACGATTTTGTCCAGTCTCTTCTCACACACCCCCATACCCTTTTCCCCTGAGAACTGTCAGTCCACTTCCTTTCTATGCCCCTGATCTATTATATTCACCAGTTTATTCTGTTTATCAGATTTTTTATTCACTTGATTTTTAGATTCACTTGTTGATAGATATGTATTTGTTGTTCATAATTTTTATCTTTACCCTTTTCTTCTTCTTCCTCTTCTTAAATAATACCTTTCAGCATTTCATATAATACTGGTTTGGTGCTGATGAACTCCTTTAGCTTTTTCTTATTTATAAAGCTCTTTATCTGCCCTTCTAAATGATAGCTTTGCTGGGTACAGTAATCTTGGTTGTAGGTTCTTACTTTTCATCATGTTGAATATTTCTTGCCACTCCCATCTGGCCTGCATAGTTTCTGTTGAGAAATCAGCTGACAGTTGTATGGGTGCTCCCTGGTAGGTAATTAACTGTTTTTCTCTTGCTGCTTTTAATATTCTCTCTTTGTCTTTTCCTCTTGGCATTTTAACTATAATGTGTCTTGGTGTGGTCCTCTTTGGATTCCTTTTGTTGGGGTTCTGTGCGTGTCCTGGACTTGTAAGTCTATTTATTTCACCAGGTGGGGGAAGTTTTCAGTCATTATTTCTTCCAATAGGTTTTCAGTATCTTGCTCTCTCTCTTCTTCTGGCACCCCCATAATGCAGATGTTGGTACGCTTGAGGTTGTCCCAGAGGATCCTGACACTGTCTTCAAATTTTTGGATTTTTTTCCTTTTTGTTTTTCTGGTTGTTTTCTGCTTCTTTGTATTTAAAATCTTTGACTTGATTCTTGTGATCCTCTAGTCTGCTGTTAGGTCTCTGTATAATATATTTTTATTTCAGTTAGTGTATGTTTAATTTCTAGTTGGTCCTTTTTCATATCCTCGAGGGTCTTGTTAAATTTATCCATCTTTTCTAGGAAATTCTTGAAAAACCTCATAACCATGGTTTTGAACTCTATATCCAGTCATTTGCTTTTCTCCATTTCTTTCATTTCTGATCTGTTTCTTTGTCTCCGTATTTTTGTGCTTCTCTGAGTTGGTAGAGTAGCTTTGTGTGCTAAGTGTTCTATAGGGCCCAGTGGCTCAGCCTTCCCAATTACCTGAGGTGGATACGCTTGGTGCACTCCTTTGTGGACTGTGTGTACAGCCTTTTTGTAGTTAAGTCTTGACTGTTGTTGGGGGAAATGACCTCCAGGCCAGTTGGCTGTGAGGATCAGCTGTATCTATGCCAGGAGAATTTCTGTGCTGGAGACACCCTTATGAGACAAGACTTGCAAAATTGTAAAAGCCTCTGTACTCGGCTTGGATGGGGTGGAGTCTCAGGGCTGAGCAGACAGCTTTGGCTTCCTATCAGCCCTGCCCTATGAGCACCTGGGACTCAGTGTACCTCAGTAATTGCTGTAGCCCTCTCTGTGCACACTTGTGCTTGCACGCCTCCAGACCTCTTCCTTTCGCAGCTCCCCTGAGTTTCTGTGCATTTCTCCATTTTCCCCAACAGTCCAGACTACCCCTGTATGAGTCTCGCCTGGAACTGGGGATCAGTGCAGTAGGGAGTTTTATCTCCCTCCTGCTAGAGAAAGCTAGCCAGGCACTCTGCCGCCAGTCCTCTCCACATGTGTGTCTCCGTACCTCAGCTTTTTGAAGCTCCTTTGTGTCTTCGTGAGCCCCTCTCTTTCCTTCTAGTTGTAGAATTTCCACTCAGCCAGCTTTCCTGTGGTTCTGGATGATGTCTGTTCTGTCTTTTAGTTGTAGTTTTGAAATTTTTGTGTAAGGCAGCAGTTTTAACGTTCACCTATGCTGCCATCTTGGCTTCTGAGTGAGTTTATTTTGAACTCTAAATCAGCTATTAGTATTTTTGGTGGAACTTGTGGAACTGTTCTGTGCATTTAGTATCTTTTTACCTAACACCAAGTGCTCATTATTTAGGTAAATATTGAGGACTGAGAACTACAATTCTAAGTAATATAATTATATGGCTATTTTTTTTACTTATAAAATTTAGACATTACCTATGAATGCTTACCAAGGAAAATGAATATTTAGGACTCCTTGTTTCTTACTATTTTTGCCAGATTATATTACTCTTTTAATTTCTTTACTTATGTAACCAATATAGGCTAATTCATTTTCTCTGTTCTCTCCTGGAATTTTTATTAGATACATATTGGAGCTTTTCATTGTATCATTGTGTCTTGTAATCTCTGACATTTTTCATCTTTTAATCTCAATGATTGATTCCAGATAGTTTTCTCAGATTTGGTTTGAAGTTTACTAATCTACCCTTGCCTCTAATATGTTGTTTAGCTGAATTTAAAAAGATTCAAGTTTGTATTTTTCATGTCTATATCTTCTTTTTGATATATACTGTTCTTTTTTATAGTATACTATTTTTTTCTTTAGTTTTCTATACTTTTTATTATTTATTTTTATAGCTTTTTAATTAAATCTTTATTATTCAGATTATTACATTTGTTTATCTTTTTTCCCCTCCATAGCTCCCCTCCACCCAGTTCCCACCCATCCTTCTATCCTTACCTCCCCCACATTGACCTCATCCATAGGTGTATGGTTTTTGTCCAGTCTCTTCCTGTACACCCTTCACCCCTTTCCCCCTGAGAATTATCAGTCCACTCCCTTTCTGTGCTCCTGATTCTATTATATTCACCAGTTTATTCTGTTGATCAAATTTTTAATTCCCTTAATTTTTAGATTCACTTGTTGATAGATATGTATTTGTTGTTCATAATTTTTTGGCTTTTACCTTTTTCTTCTTCCTCTTCTAAAAGAGTACCTTTCAGCATTTCATATAATACTGGTTTGAAGTTGATGAACTCCTTTAGCTTTTTCTTATCTGTGAAGCTCTTTATCTGCCCTTCAATTCTGAATGATAGCTTTGCTGGATAGAGTATTCTTGGTTGTAGGTTCTTGCTACTCATCATGTTGAATATTTCTTGCCACTCCTGTCTGGCCTGCATCATTTCTGTTGAGAAATCAGCTGACAGTCATATGGGTGCTCCCTTGTATATAATAAACTATTTTTCTCTTGCTGCTTTTAATATTCTCTCTTTATTGTTTGCTCTTGGTATTTTAATTATGATGTGTCTTGGTGTGGTCCTCTTTGGATTCCTTTTATATGGGGTTCTGTGTGCTTCCTGGACTTATAAGTCTATTTTTTTTTACCAGATGTGGGAAGTTTTCAGTCATTATTTCTTCCAATAGGTTTTCAGTATCTTGCTCTCTCTCTTCTTCTGGCACCCCCACAATTCTGATGTTGGTATGCTTGAAGCTGTCCCAGAGGCTCCTTACATTATCTTCACATTTTTGGATTCTTTTCTCTTCTTGCTTTTCCAGTTGAGTGTTTTCTGCTTCTTTATATTTCAAATTTTTGACTTGATTCTTGCCTTCCTCTAGTCTGCTGTTAGGTCTCTGTATAATATTTTTTTTTATTACTGTCAGTGTATGTTTAATTTCTAGTTGGTCCTTTTTCATGTCTAGTTGGTCCTTTTCCATCTCTAGTTGGATCTTTTCCATCTCTAGTTGGTTCTTTTTCATCTCCTCTTGGGTCTTGCTAACTTTATCCAACTTTTCTAGGATATTCTTGAAAAACCTTATAACTGTGGTTTTGAACTCTATATTCAGTTGTTTGTTTTCCTCCATTTCTTTTGTTTGTGGTCTCTTCCCTTGTCTCGGCATTTCACTATGCTGAGAGAACTTCTGTGTTGGATTCGGCGTTATGATACAAGAATTGCAAAACTGCAAAAGCCTCTCTGTTGAGCTTCGGATGGGTGGAGTCTCAGGGCTTAATGGACTGCCTTGCCTTCCAGTCGGCCCCGCCTTCCATGGCCCCTGGGTCTCACGTGACTTTGGGTAGTTGCTGGAGCAGTCCCTGTGTGCTCCAGAGCGTGCACAGTGCCTCTAGTACCATATGAGTATTGGGTCCCGAGGGTTTTGCCCGAAACTGGGGTTTAGTGGAGTTAGAAGTGGCGCAGGTGGGAGGCTCTGTCTCCTGCTCACTTGTGAAAGCCAGCAGCACAATCAGCAGTCAGTCTTCTGCACGCAGTGCTGTGTGTTACCAGACTTCTGCCCTTTCACGACTCCCCTAAATTTCCGTACACTTCTCCCTTTTCACAGTCCAAACTCCCCCTGGATCTGGGGTTCAGTGCCGTAGGATAAGGGGTTCAGTGCAGTTGGGAGTCTCTGTCTCCCTCCTGCCAGAGAAAGCCAGCCAGATTCTCCAGCACCCGCTCTCTCCACATGTGTCTCTTTCCCTCAGCTTTTTGCAGCTCCTCTGGGTCTCCATGAGCCCCTCTCTTTCCTTCTAGTTGTAGAATTTCCACTCAGCCAGTTTTCCTGTGATTCTGGATGCTGTCTGTTCTGTCTTTTAGTTGTAATTTTGAAATTGTTGTGCGAGGCAGCAGTGTAGGTGTTTACCTATGCTGCCATCTTGAATTCTCCTCTAGTTTTCTATACTTTTTATCCCTTTAATAATTTTTAACACACTTGATATTTTGTTCATATGTTTCCATTACTTTACTTTCTTGGGTCTCTGATTCTTCTGTTTATTTTGTTTGTTGATACTTCCTTATAGGTATTTGTAGATTTAAAAATTTGTGAGCTCATATTAAATAAGCGGGGAGGGAAGGAAGTGGTGCATTGTCTCCTTGGCCCTGAAACCATGTCTTGTTTCCAGGTTTGAATGGTACAACCCATCCTCACACCCTAGGATCTGTATCCCACAGAGAAACTACTATGGGCTGTGCTGAGTATGAACTTGCACTTAATTGTCTTTTAAAACACTTTTTTTGCATTCTGGTAATCTTTATTTCAAAGTTAATTATTTATTTAAACACCTAATTGTGTTTTAGTCTTTATTTCAGTGTTTGCACTGGAGGGAATCTGTGTAAGTCAGTTTAGTCCTCTGGGTTGTTAAAAGGCCCATTATTACAATTATGTGAATTTGTTCATTACTGGTTCTATCTGTATTTTTCTTGCAGCTCAGTACTTGTCCTAATTAATATAAACTTCTTTCTAAGTCTGGTGATACACATCTGTAAGTTTGGGATTTCATTACAATTGGGGAATTAGACTCTTTCTACCCTTATTTTGCTGGAGCACTTTCTTAGGTAATTGCTTCAGAAAGTGTACTTGGAAGTAAATGACCTGAGTCTTTGAATGTCTGAAAATGTATTAATTTCACTCTTACATTTAATTGACAAATTTACTGGCAACAGAGTTTTAAGTTTAAAATAATTTCCCTTATAATTTTAAAGGTACTACTCCAGGTTAGTTTAATATCTAGTTTACTGACGGGAAGCCTTATGTCAACCTTAAGTAAGTGACTTTATTTTTCCCTTTCAAAAGTGTAGCAACCTCTCTGTGTCTTTCACTCTGAAGTTTTGTAATGATTATCTCTGTATGAATTTTCTTTTTACCCTCATACACTTAATGGACCTTTTTTATGTCATAATTTTCCTTAATAAGAAGTAATTTTTTCCTTGTATTTGTCAATTTCTTCTCTTCCAGTTTCTTTGTTTTCTCTTTCTAGAGCTCCAACAGACTGGTATTGGACTTACTGAGCTGCTTCTCATCTTTTCTAGCACATTTATTCTCCATCTCTTTGACATTTGGTTGTGCATTTCAGGAGATTTCTTTAACATTGTCTTTTAGCCCTTCCAAACAACTCATTTTTTATTTTAGTAACCATTTAAAAAATTAAAGATATTTGTCTATTTTCTGTTTGCTCCTTAAAAGAATTCTGTTTTGTTATATGGAGACAATGTCTTTTTAATCACTCTGAAGCTACTCATATTTTTTTTAAAAGTTGTTTTAAATGATAATCCCTCTATCACTAGTAACTTTTATTTTTTTCCCCATGATTCTTCCTATAGAAGGCTATTCTTGGTTATATTTTTAAAATTAAAGACTTCGTTGACTTTTCTGGTTAATTGGTGTTGCTTTCCTCCATAAATTATGTATATAATTTTCTAGGATAGGATTCTTCCCTGAATGAAATGGTGATTACGAGGCTTTTTGCACTTGTGGGCTCTGTTGACTTCTAGGTTGACTTTAGGGTGACGAGATCAGAGCTGGCTTTTAGGCCAGAGCCCACCACTTCCCAAACGCAAGAAAGAGAAAGAATTTACCTAGAATACCAAACTCATATTAGAAGCACTGGTTCACCTTAACTAATCCATAAAGACTTCCCATTAATTCTCTGCTTTCCGGCCCTGTGGCTCATGCCTGCTCTCTGTCTTTGTTGACTCTGTGCTCAGAGCCCCTTTCTAGAGGGTCCTTCTTGCACTCATTCTGGGTTCTGCCTCATCACTAACTTTCTTCCAAGTATTTTCCTCTCTCATTCTCTTTAGAGTTCTTCCTAGTCTTTGTAAAACGTTACAGTCAATTAAAAAGAGTTATAGAATAGAGAGAAGGCAAATGCTTTTGCTTAGTCTATCATGTTTAATCTTTGCCTTGTTATTTTTTTTGTTTCATTTTGTAAACTGGGAAGTTGCATGCTAAATTTTTTATCAATTGAACACATTTTTAACATAAAACATATAGATATAGGAAGAAGGATTTGAAAGCATTTGCCAAAAGAATGGTAAACAAATTGTGGGTAATTTTCTTTTCTTTTTACTTATACCTTTGTATTTCCACAGTAGACACCATTATTTCCATAACAAACATAATAAAAGTAAGTTTTAAGTGTGGATAAAGGGTACTTTTTGTTATTCTCTTGGAGGAGGAATCTGCAAACACAGGAGCCCTTGGCATTTGAGAGGAGAGCAAGGGTTATGTTCAGAGACCTAGGAGAATCCCAGGTTTCACTCAATCCCAGGTTGATTGAGAGTTGAATGTGGGTGAGCTGCTTGACTGATGCAAGCTATCAGGTGTCTTTTCTTACATGCTTCACAAACAGCCCTAGGAGGCAAGTACTATTTTCTTCACTGCCAATCAAGATCCTTTCAGATTCACTTCCCATTTACAGCTGAAACAAAACTGCGAAGAGACTACTATAGAAATCATGCGTCCATACCACCACCAAGGGCCAGGTAGGTAATGACAATGATTGAAGTGAACCAGGTGAGTCTGTGCCAATCTAGAGAGCATGTGCCAAGCCCAAAGTGATCAGCTACTATTCAGCTCTCGTTGAATGTTGGCTTCCAATTCTAAACATGTTTTTTTTTTTTGTTGAGGTTCAATTTACATAGAGTGAACTGCACAGATCAGTGTATGTTTAATGAGTTTTGCCACACATTTTAGACTCCTATAAGTAGAACCTTTTTATCATCCAGAACTGTCTCCTGCATCCCTAACCAGTCAATCTCTGCCACACCAAGTCAGATAACCTCGCTTCTGATTTCTATCAGCATAGATTAGTTTTGCCTATTCTAGAATTTCATATAAATAGAACACCCAATTTTTAAGAGAACTTGAAATTACATTTTAATTAAAACATTTTTAAAAGAATATATTTTAAAATATTTTCTAGATATAGATATATCTAGATATATTCTAGATATAGAATATATCTATAAAAATATTATAGATAATGTAATTGTTGGCATTAATAGTAAAAAAAATACAATAGTAAAAAAAAACACATCAGTCAGTTGAGGCCAACTTACTTTAAATATTATCCAGCCAACTCTCCACTGTCTTCTTCCCAGCTTTATATTTCTCCATAGCACTCATCACCATCTAACCTGCACTGTATTTTACTTCTCCATAGCACTCATCACCATCTAACCTGCACTGTATTTTAAAACCCCTGCTAGCTTTGGAGATGCTAGTTAAGAATGAACTAGTTAAGAAAATTTTATCATTTCTAATTATCTTCCAGCATTTAATTGTTTTGAGGCAGTAAAGATTTAAGGAGAAAACTAATGATAATCTTGAAGACCAGAACAACCCTGACTATACTTACTATCTTTAAAAATTAGATTTGTGGGAGGACAAATGCTTATATATAAACACATTACTGGGTATTTGATAATTAAGTTTTTCATTAGGTTTAAAGTTATGATGATAAAACCATCTTTCCTAGTATATTTATTCCTACCTTAACTCATTTTAAGAAGTAGGTAAAGAATAACTTCCAAAATAATAAAACTGAACATGCTCAATATTATTAAATCTTTGTAACAATGATCAGCAAATAAACACATGAAACGAATCCAATAGTAGATAAACAATTTTTTTATGACAATGAATCCAATACTAGAAAAGCAATTTTTTTTTTAGGTCAATGTAGAGGTGGGGGCTGAGCTGGTTGGCTGGTTGTGTAGTTCTCCACCAGATTTTTGACATAAAGGGAGGGCAGTTCCTCTGAGACCTCAAAGGTTTCCACTCCAGAAAAAAAATATTCTCCAACATAAGACATCGTTTAGAATCAAGTTGGGCTCTGTGATTGGTCAATGCTGACTAGACCAACTATATGCCAATTGACCCATGGAGACACCATTCTGTGCACTATGTATGGAAGACTTCAGAGAACACATAGGAATCATGGGCCACATTTACCAACACAGAGTAGGTGGGATACAATGATTTGCCTAAATTTTAGAAATCTTGAGAATAAACTTGGAGCAACTATGAGACCAAGCAGAAAGAAAAGAAATAAATTAAATGTAGTTCCTTAAATCCATGGGCCTTCTGAGCCTTGTTCTACATTTCCTCCTGAATGCCTTTTCATCTTTTGTCAACTCATGTCTGTCTGTCTCTCTTTTACTGATCTGACGGTCACGCATACATTGTTTTTTTTCTACTTCTAGGTGTTTGGGATGTGAAGGGCAGTAGGAGAAAGAAAGAGTAGGCTAAACAAATAAATTTCATGGATTACATTTAACGTTATACCTTTAAATCTAAGAATAATTTTCAAGTGTGAACATCTGCAGAATTTACAATGTACATGGCAACAAGATTAGATCCCAACAAATGATTAAGTAAACAATGTGCTCTTTTTTCCTATCCCAGTTCTGGTAACTCAATAGCCTACAACTACTTGAGAAGGTGTGAGGATCATTTTTTTTTTTTTATCTCAGTTTGGACACAGAAGCTCACATTTCAGCAACGATCAAGGTGATCATCCTTATCCCTTGCTGACACCTTTCTCCCCACCCCAACAAGTCACAGATCACTTCTAGGAGAAAATTTCAATAGGCTATTAAACACTGGCATGGATACCAAGAGAAGACATATAATCCTCTCTGGGGACATTAAGGAACAACTAATCATCATGGATAGGCAGAGTTACACCTGATTCAGTCAAAATGTACTAGCTGCTGAAAACTCCCAAAGCATTGTAGAAATAAATACTAACTGGTGAGGAGGCACAGCACCTTCCCTGAACGAATGGCAATTGCTTGATTTGGACTGTTTCTTAGAAAAGCATGTTAAGACCTGGTTACCATTAACTGTATGTAATACTGGGCCAGGCTGTGTATAAAAAGAATTTTGTTCCCTGGCAAGTGTTTCTCAGTGGTTTGAATGTCAGCTTGTGGACTGAAGGGCCACTGGTTTGATTCCCCGTCAAGGATATACACCTGGGTTGCAGGTTTGATCCCAGCCACTGTCGGAGCATGTGCAGGAGGCTAACATTGATGTTTCTCTGTCTCTCTCCCCTTGCCCCTCTTATCCACTCTCTCTAGTATCTATGGAGAAAATATCTCTGGTGAGGATTTAAAAAAAAAATTTTGTGGGCTTTCTATTTTTAGGTGATATAATCTTAGAATCAGTTAGTATTGATTATTTAACCCAGTATCTCACAATCTTGGCTAAGCATTAGTATTTTCTGAGTGTGTACACTTTAAAAAAAAAAAAATAGAGATGTCTGTGCCTGCCCCAGTCCAAAGAAATCAGAATCTCTGAACCAGTTTCTTCTTCCCTTCCTTCCTCCTTCCCTCCCTCTCTCCCTTTTTCTTTCTTTCTTCTTTCTTTCTCTTTCTTTCTTTCTTTCTTTCTTTCT
>JAAGEH010000307.1:31546924-31581502 GCA_011751065.1 Lasiurus cinereus
AGTTGGAGAGAATTAAAGAAAGAGATTAGAGAGAGAGAATTAGAGAGAGAGAGGAGAGAGCAAGAGAGAGAAAGTTGGAGAGAGCATGTAACAACCACCAGGAGGGGCGGCGACCCGAGAGCCCGGCCGGGGTCGGTCTGCGGGCCTGGCCGCCGGGCCCCGCGCGCTCCCCTCCCGCCCCCCGACGGCCAGACCCCGCGGCCGCCCGCGCGCACTCACCGGCCGGCGCTGCCCGGCTGCCCAGGGCGGAGCCGCCGCCCCGCCGCGCTCCCGCCGCTGCCGTGGACCCCCGCGCGGCTCTCGGAGGAGGCGCCCGCGCAGTGGAGGCGCCGCGGCCGCCGAGCCCGAAACCCGAGCGCGCCGCGCCCCGCCCCGCCCCGCCCCGCCCCGCCCCGCGCCACCCCGGGGTGTCCTCGGGCCCGGGAACCTCTCAGGGGTGGCGGTGCCCTCCCGCAGGGGGCTCCTGTCGCTGGGAGGGCGGCGGCGGGGGCGCGGGGGGCGGGCGGGGGCTGAAGAAAGCACGATGAACGGGAGGATTCCTGGGGGAAACCGTGCCTGTGACTGTGAAAAAAATGGACACCCCCCCCCCCCCCCCCAGCACATATTTTCAGACCCCGTCATTGTGGAGACCGAGACCCGCACAGGAACATAAAATGCTGATGGCAGTGTGCGGTTCAAAACAAAAAACACAACCTAGGCGAGCTGCCAATATCGCGCAACAAGACGACGAGTGGCATTCTTTCCCAGGCTTTCGAGCTGGCATCTACAGGATAAAAGAAATGGAGCATCACATGCTCTTTAGGAGAAAGGCTGCGGGGGAGGATGTCTCGTTTCAGTTTAAAGTAAAAAACAGTTGAACTTTTCATTTCATTTCATTCTGGGGAGTTTGCACGGGACAGATCTTGTGGGGACTCTATCCTGTCCTGGTTGACAGGCGTAGCAGGGGTGGGCAAGTCTAGTTAGCTGACCGTTATTTGTAGGAGAGAGGGAGAGAGGGAGAGAGAGAATTAGAGAGTATTGGAGAGAGAGGAGAGAATTAGAGAGAGAAAGTTGGAGAGAGAATTAGAGAGGAGTGAGTTAGAGAGAGTTAGAGAGAAAGTTGGAGGGAACCTGGAGAGTGGAGAGAAAAGAAGGAAGGGATGCACGCGGAAGGAAGGGGGAAAGAGCCCGATGGATTTCTAAGGAGGACGCGAGAGACCCCCGTGGCCAGGCTGCCCAAATTCAGGGGGCGGCGGCGGAGGAGGAGTTCGATAGGAAGCGTTTCCTCTGCCTTTGTGCCTCAGCACGGAAATCGGTGGCTCAGGGCCATCCTTTCTTCGGCTCGGCGCATTTCTGCGCGTCCCCGTGGCGGTGACACCGCGTGAAAGCCGCAAAGCGAGCCTGGAGACACCGGTGGCGTCTGACCCGGAGACCCCGCCCGGCGAGCCCGGCCCGGAGCCTCAGGGGCGGCCCCCCCCGCAGCGGAGGAGGGTTGGAAATCCCTCTCCTCCACCGGGGCACGCTCTTCAAGGGCACCAGACCACTAAGCAAGCCTCCCGCGCCCAGAGGTGACTGTGATGTTGGCGCCTGTGTATAAAACCGCCTTTCAACACCTCTGAGAGAATTCCAAGGGAATGAGGTAGTAAGGAGGACCTGGGCTCCAGGGACACTTGGTGCCCTTCACTTGACACTTGGCTTTTGGCCATCTGATGAGATTATCTCGTCATAAACATGATGTCATAAACATGGCCATCTGATGAGATTATCTCGTCATAAACATGGGAATCTTGTGTCTTTTTTGTTTTTGTTTTTTTTTAAATGCGGATTCTGGCCCTGGCCAGTACTGCTTAGTAAATAGAACATTGGGCGGCACACCAATGAACCCCGGCTCCATTCCCCCAGACCTGGGGTTTCAGATAAGACTCTTAGGCAGGGGTGGCAGCAATCAATTGAGTGTGTGTCTCTCACATCTATGTTTTTCTCTCCCTCTCCTTCCCTCCCTTCGGCGCTCTCTAAGGAACCAATGTGAAAATACCCTTGAACGAGGATTAAAAGAAATGCAGATTATGATTCAGTAGGTCTGGGAGATGCAGTTCTAACAAGCCCCTCAGTGGTGCTGACGCTCTAACCACTGTGCCCACCGGCCAGGTACATAGTTGCATTTTGAAAAGCTCCATCGAGGTGCTACTTGGAGGATGGATTGGAAAGGACCTCAGTGGGTGCTGAGGAGGATCCGATACTGGCCACTGTGGTACATGCAAGTGGGAGAGGCTGAGTCTGCAAAGAAGACTGAGAACACACAAACAGAACCATAGAAGAAAAATCAGAAGTAAAGGGCAAGTCCATCACTAGAGTTTTGTGAGAATTTCAAAGATGATTGCCTCTCCAGGAGTCTTGTATCTTCTGCCAGCATCTGTGAAACAGCAGCAGGCTAATGTGTGAGTCTGCAAGCAGAGGAAAATCTCAGGCTCTCCACAGTTCCTGAGAGCAAGTTTGCTGAGAGGCAAGAGGGGTTGAATTCAGGGCACTGGGTGGTTCAGTGGGCTGGAGCATTGTCTGGTACACCAGAAGGTGGTAGGTTCCATTCCCAGTCAGGGCACATACTGATATGTAGGTTGTGGGTCCCACCCCTGGTCTGTGTGCATATGGGAGGCAACCGAGTCATGTTCCTCTCTCACATCGGTGTTTCTCTCTAAAATCAATAAAACAGATCCTTGGGTGCGGATTTAAAAAAAATGATTTTTTTTCTCTTAGTCACCAATTTTTATCCACTTAATCATGATGTGGATTAAGTGGAATGGTTTTCTTCCTATTTATTATGCTTGAAATTTGCTGAACTTTTTGGATCTGTGGATTTATAGATTTCATCCCATTTAGAAAATTTTTAGTTATTAGTTCTTCAAATAAATAAACAGTGAATTCACCTGTAAGTGAAGTTGCCTGTTTTATGTATCTCAATATATTGGATAACATCTTTGTGTTTCTGATCCATCTTTCTTGATTAAGTTGGACAGTTCTAGATAATGTTTATATTTGTCAACTTGTAAAAATTTGCAAATTTTTAACCTTATCATTTCTTTTCCCATTCTAAATAAATATTCACTTTTGTACCTAATTTTGCATTTATAATTTTGAGTTCTTGTTCTTAAAGAGAGTCCACCAAAGTATATAAATTTCAGATCAACAAAACATGGATTTGCCCCTCACAAGCAGCATGTCATTAATAAGGACTTGAGATAAAAATGTCATCTGCAAAGTAGGCATAACATGTAGATGTAATTGTTTATCTCTGGTTTAGACAGTTCCTTTCAGTTGAGTATTAGGTCCATTTTCTTGGTTATAATAAAGCCTCATGTACCAGGGCTGCATAAGGCAGGGCAAGGAAGATACACCATCCTAGGTACTGAAAACAGCGAATGCTGAGCATTAGCATACACTAAGGGTTTGAAACAGGTCCAGCGGACTAATCTGAGGCCCAAAGTCTCATGGGAAGCCGGGCCCTGGGACCCAGGCCTCCCCATGAATGACCCACTGCCCGATTCATCCAAGGGAAGTCTTATGTGGCGTGTTTGCCAAAATATCCACCTCAGTCACCTCAACAAATGCCTGAAATCTCACCATTAAAAATTCATCCTTTTGGGTCTTGAAGCATTTCTGGAAGTTTAGCAGTGCTTATTAAAATACAAACTCCTTCGGGAAACGTTATATTCTATAGTAACAATTTTTGTGAGATGAATAAGTTATATGATACTCAATAAAGCTGGTTCCCCTTTCTGTCTCCCCTATGAGAACTGTGAGAACTGGTTAACATCCGTAGCACTGGGTCCCAAGCTGGTTTTCTGTGATGTAGATGTTTGGGCAGGGTCTGGTTATGTATGGGTGTGTCTTAGGGAGAGAGGCTAAAGACAGCTTTCCCCCTTAGTTTACTGAGGCAAGATTTCTTACACAAAGTTCTGTGCCTTTTTATTATTCACACATGTATCCATACATAATTCTACCAGTATCATCTTCATAAAAAGTCATGTTCTCCAGACTTAACTTCTCGTTCTCTGCTGTACTGACATGATTTCTGGACTGTGGGCCCAGCCACTGGAATAAGATAATAAGGCCACTGGAGAGCACCAGTCTCCCACTGTCACCGTGTGGCCTCCGTATCTGTAAAGACAGCATCAATTCCCATCCATGTTGGAGTTTTAAAAAACTGTAAAAATTCACCTGTAATAAGCACCCGAAGGACTACCTGGAAGATGCAGCAATAACGACAAGACCCTTTCACCTCTGAACTGGAATTCTTTCAGGAACAGCTGACTTTTTTTCCCTGCACAATAAAATGTGCAATTGTTTTTTATATTGACTACTGTATTTGTCTGGGAAGCAGTTACTCTGGAGAAGAATGAATCCTTAGTAAAATTTTTGTCAGATAATTTGACGTTATTCCCCAGCTGCTGTCCCAGATGTACCTATGGATTCTACCCTCCCAGCTCTTTCCCCCTGTACTTAACTGAAACCACTCTACACACATTGGTCAGAATGGAGTTACCCAAAGTTCCTCTGCTTAAAGATCTCCAACAGCTTCCCAAGGCCTCTGGGTGAAGCTGAGTTTTGTCTGCATGCGAAACCACTCCCCATCCCTCATGCTTGACTCCCCAGTAACACTGGTCCCTGAACATCTCTCCAGGCGGCTCCCCACAAGCCCCTCCTCAAATTCAAATGATCTGTGACTCGCCTAAGGAGCTAAGTTAGTTCCTGCATTTGTGTTTTTGCACAAAATCCATCTTTTTACATTGAATCTACCTGACAAATCCCATTTATTCTTTTAAAAAATAATATTTAGATCTTCACCTGAGAATAACACTCTTGTATGCACATAACTCATTGAAATCTTAACATTTTTTTTCTGAACTTTAAAAAAGAAATAAAGCATTTTAGTTGGAGTTGATATCTTCCACAAACCCCTTCTCTAATCTTATTCCCCTGCCTGAGGAAATCACTATCATAAACTATTCTCACACATGCTTGTCCTAATATATAAAAACCCAGGGTCTGTAATGACAGAAGGCTTACAGTCAATGCTTGGTTGCCATGGTGACCCAGCATTGACACAGCTGAAGGGGCTGTGGATCAGGCCCGGAGAGAGGCCTGGAGAGAGAGGCAGGGTCTGATCTGCAGCCTCCATGGCAGCTGTTGATCAACCCTTGCCTCTCTTTTTCTCTGGACTTTACCAGCATCCATGTCTCTCTTTCTTTCCGGGTATCCAAGAGGGGTGCTGATTAGCCTGGAGATAGGCCCTGAGATGCTGACTGGCCTAGAAACTGACCAATCAGAACCTAATCTGGGTGAACTGCAAAGGCGGAACCTAAAGTGGGGCTGAGGAGGGGTTTTAAGGGCAACAGTTATTTGGTGTAAGATGTAATAAAGCAGTTCAATTTTTTAATGATTGGTTTGGCAGTATAGTGCACATGGCTGGCTATCAGTCCAGATATAGGGATTATGTATTTTTGTCTGCCAAGAACATCTCCTCCTGCTGAAAAAGGCTCCCCCCAATTTAAGCAATCCTATCCTATATAATCTATCTATACTAATAAAAGTATAATATGCTAATTAGATTGGCCATTTTCCAGATGTCTAACTTCTTTCTGGACAAAGCCATGGTGGTGGGAGCTGAGGCAGAGGCAGCTAGGGGTGATCAGGCTGGTAGGGGAGGGAAGTTGGGGGTGAGATCAGGCCTGCAGGGGAGGGCAGTTGGGGGAAAGATCAGGCTGACAGGAAAGGGCAATTGGGGGCAGCCAGAAGGGGAGGGCAGTTGGGGGTGAGATCAGGCCAGCAGGAAAGAGCAGTTGGGGGTGAGATTAGACTGGCAGGCAGAGAGTTAGGGGCAATTAGGCAGGCAGGCAGAGACTCTTAGGGTTGATCAGGCAGGCAGGCAGGTGAGCGGTTAGGAGCCAGTGGTCCCATATTGCAAGAGGGATGTCTGATGGGCCTAAATCGGCAGTTGGACATCCCCTAAGGGGTCCCCAATTGGAGAGAGTGCAGGCTGGGCTGAGGGACTACCCCTTCCTCCCCATGCACAAATTTCATGTGCTGGGCCACTAGCCATATATAATAAAGAGCTAATATGCACACGGTCACCACACCCTCATGCAATAATAGCTCAGACACTCAATACTGGTGAAAGAGGAATGGGGACCAGCCAGGCTGTGGCCCAGGAGAGGAACAAGCTGCACACTCCATGGTCCCCGCCATCCTGGGTGCCAGCAGCTCGGGCTGCAGCCCAGGAGAGGAACAAGCCATCCATCCCATGGCCCCAGGCACCTGTGGCTGCAGCCTGGGCTAAGCCATCCACCCATGGTTCCCGCAGCTGCAACCACCTGGGCAAAGACGGCCCAAGTCCTGGGTGCCTGAAACTAGCTGGAGGAATCCTGGGTCCCAGAGGAATTTAGGGACAATCAGGCTGGCAGGGGAGCTGTTAGGGGTGATCAGGCAGGCAGGCAGGCAAGTGGTTAGGAGCCAGCAGTCCCAGACTGTGAAAGGCAGTTGAACATCTCCTGAGGGGTCCCAGATTAGAGAAGGTGCAGGCCAGGCTGAGGGGACCCCCATCCTCCTGCACACAAATTTCATGCACTGGGTCTCTAGTATATTATAACAATATATGCATGTATTTGTAAGCAACATATAGTATTTATTTGCAAGTTTTAAAATCAGATAAATGGCATCATACTATGTAATTTTGCAACGTATTATTAACAGGTACACTACAAGTTTATTCAGTTTAACTATCATACAATATTCTATTATATGAATAAACCACAATTTATCTATCCTGGTGTTGATGCATACTTGGATTGTTTCTGATTATTCGCAATTATAAATAATGCTGCTGTTAACGTTCTTGCGTACATCTCATTGTGTAGATATGTTAAGAGTTTCTCTGTGATAAATGCCTAGAAGTAGCTAGGTCATACATATTCAACTGATACTGTAGCATATTCAATGTTACTGACAAAAAACTACTTTCTACAGAGATTTGCCATTCTCAAAGATGAAACAAAACACCAGTAAATACATTTGACATTGTCCTTTGCAAACCTGACCAGGCTTACCAACCCTATACAAACTTTAAGACTGAATAAAGACAAATGAGCTTCAGATGGCTTTTGGGCATATTTTATTTAAGCATGGGCTTTTAGCGAGGTCCACCCTACAGTGCAACCTTTTAGTTAAGTTAATAAAGAGTTCAGGGCTACAGGTCCATCACAATATTGCTGGTGTTGGTACAATTTCATCCGAAGGTAGGAATATGACCCGCAGGAAAAACAAGCCACAAAGGGAACACAATGAAAACATCCACTGTTTTACAAATCACTCTGTTACCACAGACACAAGATGGCAATTACTCCTGGTAAATCAGCCACAGAACACTTAAAGGAAATCTTCAGACACGGAAATGGAAACTCCTCTGTGGGAGACAGGGTTTTCATCCACAATTTGTAAGTAGAAAATATTTCAAGGTCAAGCATTTCTCTTATCCACAAAACAACGCTAAACCAACATACATTTTAAGGAGTATATTAAGGTACAATATCTTTACAACTATCTTCTTGAGTAGGTATTTCAAAGAATTTTTTCTGCAGAATATAAGTAGCCCAAAATTCAGCAGCAAAATATTGCAACGTAACAAGTAAATACAGTGTCCATGTTATATAGAAGAGAATACATAAAAGGACTCATGATGATAATTTAATCATATAAAACATGATACATAGCTGAGATACAGTCCACTTAAAGAGTGTTGTGACCAAGAATGTTAAATGCCATTTTGAACATAAAAAAATCTTACATTTTTGTGCTTAAACGTTTTTTTTTTTTTTACTATTTTTTATTTCCAATACTGTCACTGTAACTGATATTACAACAGATCACAATTTTCACGGACACATCAACAGGAAGACATTTACTTATGAGAAAATAAGTCACTTAGCATTAGTTCACAGTGTGGGACAGTGGTGGGCACTCGGTCTTGAGAAGGGCTTTCAGGGAATCCCCAAGTCCTTCCCAGGAGTTTCCTGATCTCAGATGCAGAGAGAGGTTTAAAAGAATGAAG
The DNA here is from genome assembly GCA_011751065.1 of Lasiurus cinereus. Lineage (NCBI taxonomy): Eukaryota > Metazoa > Chordata > Mammalia > Chiroptera > Vespertilionidae > Lasiurus > Lasiurus cinereus. The sequence goes on from JAAGEH010000307.1 coordinate 31,555,005, forward strand.
AGCAACACATCACATGTTGGGAGGAAAAAAGAAATGTTTGATTCTTCATGGGATTCGTCTAAGTGACCTTCGTCTTCTGTTGTAGAAGTGCCTGAGCCCATGCTGTCGTGAAAAATTCATCATGTAATTTTGTTTGCGGGTGCTGTTACAACCAGGAATGATAGAGGCAGAGAGGGAAAGGAGAGAAAGTGCATTAAATCCAGTCCCTGAAAGTGCAATCCAGTCTAAGTCCTAAGTCACCCTGATATGTATTTGAAAATTTTCAGGGTTAATATAGGTCATGATGACATTGCCACCCCAGGACAGAATAACTGAACTTTGCCATCTGTATTCATTGCTTTTGGCCTTGAAGAAACCCTCTTCTATTTATGAGTGAGCTCCAAACCAGAAAAAAAGAAGGCAACTTCTTTTGATTCATAGCAAGAGTAGACTGAAATTGGGAATTTAAACTTTTTATTCTTGAATCTTTTCTGAGAACATTTACTTGGGTGAATTTCACTTGAGAGACAGCATGTGCTGTTACCCATTACCTTATTTAAATCCATTTTTTTCACAAGTAGGAAACATAATTTGATTCCTTTAACAAACATTTTCATTTAAAGCAAAAACAAACTTATTATCTGAATCAGCTTGACATTCCTATTTTACGCAGTCTCGAGGCAAATGAAGAGGTAAGTTTCCCCCTGAACGTTGGATTCCACTACCTTCCTTAAACAGTAAGCAGCTGGGTTCATATTCTATAAATATAACCTTATAAAAGAGACACTCCACTGAGAACAAAAGTGTAATTAAATGTGTAATCATATTTGCATGTATATATTTCCCCTATGTTTGTGCATGCTCAGATTCATACATGCTATGTGTGAAGCTGGTGAAAATACTGAAAATGGATTTTAGGCGTCGGCAGGGAATTGTGCAAAACTGGTAGAGACAGCTGTTTTAGTATGGAAAATATATTTTAAAAAGGATAATTATCTACTAAGTGCTTCCTCTGTAAAAAGGACAATGTGTTGAACTAGTCAGGGGTCATGAGAAAGAATCCTGTTACCTCTTTAGTCACAAAATATTGGGACTGGCACGAGCTGTCCCCCTGCCGGTTCTGTAGGTTACCTGGGGCCCTTCCCTGAGCTATTACAGTGGTTTGAACTAGCCTCCGCATTCTCTCCCCTTAGGAAACACCACTGAAAAGAAATCATGCAATATGAAGATGCTTTACAGTATCTTAGTATTTCATCCATTGCATATATGTGTGGGAAGATACACACACATACATACAATTACACATTCAATTTTATCATTGCATGTGTGGGAAGATACACACACATGTACATGCAATTACACATTCGATCTTATCATTGAATGTATAATTGCATGTACATGTGTGTGTATCTTCCCACACATACATACAATGGATTTTATTTTGGATTGGCAAATGTTTTATGATTTATAATAATGCCAAGTTTGCTAGGGAGCTGGGGAGCAGGTGCCTGTTGGTCCAATCTTTCTGGGATGCTGAAATCATGCTGAAATGCTGCTTGACAGGACCTCCTGTCTGCCTTCTTCTTTTAAAAATTAAAAAAAACTCCAATTACAGTTGATATTCAATATTATATTAGTTTCAGGTGTACAGAATAGTGGCTAAACATTTACATAACTTATGAAGCAATCCTCCTGATAAGTCTAGTACCCACCTGGCACCTTACAGAGTTATTACAATATTATTGACTATATTCCCTATGCTGTACTTTACATCCCTGCGACTATTTTGTAATTGCAAATTCATGCAGGGGGCTTTGCACACAAGTTTCAGTAAACTTCCCCTCAAATGCTGGCTTTACCTTGTTAAAAAGGCATTCACAATCCTCTTGTCTATGGGGCAACATCAAAGTCAATTTAGCCAGATATTTCAAATCTACACGATTAATCTTATTCTGTTTTTCAATTCTTTCTTCTACTATACTACATCCCTACCCCTATACAGATGGCTCTATCCAAACTCACCTTGAACTTCTTCCATTTGCACCATTTGCCAACCTCAACATCGCTTCCTAAATTTCTACTTATTTTCCAAGTATTGCATTTTACTAATTGCTTACCCCTTCCAAAAGTGATCCCCGCCCCACCTCTACTTTGAACGCTCCTAGTGCTTATTTTCTGCTTTGAATGGAGACAATTTGGCTCCCTATGATTAAAGTTTTGTGGTAGCCTATCCTTAAATTTCCCCCACCCCCACACCACAGCCTGAGCCTCCGGCCTCACCAACGGCATGGTCATGGTCGAGGCATGTTTATTGAACTTTTGATGACTTACTGATTGGATTCCTGTTGTAAATCATTACTCTTTAACTATAAGGAATAACTGCAAAGTTAAAGCAATGAAAATTATTCTGTTGAAAGCATGTTTAAAGATATAAGGTACTCAGATAAATAAATATTTTACATGAAAAAAAAGATAAACTCAGAACATTCAAGATGTTTAGTTATCTCAATGGAACAAAGGAACATCTAAACAAAAAATGCCATGCATGATTAATCGCTTTAGAGCAACTTCTCCATATCACTATATATTATAGACTGAGTTAAATTCTTTATCTTTGTAGGTGATAAAATAAATATTAGCAAGTTTTAGATCTTTAATACCTTTACTATCAGCGCAGGGTGGAAGCTTATGTCTAATATAGGGGCATTTTGATTTACTGGATACTTATGAATTTCAAATAAATTTATGTATCAGTAGCATATCTTTGGATCCCTGCAAATGTTGATATGCACACAGCATTTGCTATAGATGCCTGGTTTTTATATAGTCACATTAAAAGTGGCCACATTTTCAAAGCATACTCGAAACTGACTAGTAATTTTGTATGTAAAACATACACATCTTTGGAGTAAGTTAGGTTGGAATCTAATGAAGCAGATTTTTCCAGTATATAAGCTTTTTAAAATCAAGCACCCTGAAAAGCTATGCCAAAATGCTTTCTGCCTCTAGAACCATTCATAAACTTATATATTTATTGAACTGTTACTGGAGCCTCTAAATTGTCTAACTTTCAGGATTGGGCACTAGGGAAATTTTAAATTTAAAGAGCTCATGTTTATTTTTTGTGTGGAGCAGATCTGTAAACCTATTTTTATTTTAGATATACAGAGATGTATTGCTGTAGATAACCTTGTAATCAAAATAATAATAGGTGTGATAGAATTTTAAATATTTATTTTGTCACTGCAATTATAGGGAAAGTAATTTTTATTACATGTCCGATGAAAGCAGATATTGTTCATCCCAAGACATATCAACTGTGCTAATTGACATCCATCTGCTTTGGCTATGGAAGAACTAGGCCTGTTTTAAAATTCTTCCATTACGATTAAGTCATTTAAAGAAGGGAAAATGAACATCAATGACCTTTTGGAAATGTGAACTTAAATTTCCAATTCTGTTTAGGGAGTTTAGGGACTTAGATGGCATATGAGATTATTAATTTCTCCCTAGTTCTGCACAGGAAATATGGATATGGCAAGATCTTTCAAGAACCAGTGACTCTGTTCTTTTGATCTGTTGCTATCTTAGGTCATTTATTATTGTGAAAAAATTCAATTGATTTTTAATAGATTCTAAAGGAAATGGAGAAGACAGAGTCATTTGAGCTCACAGACCATTTAGGTACTTTTGTTGATCAGTAACTAATTCATTTCACATCAAAACATAGGCTATAATAAATAATGATTTATATAAATGCAGAAAGAAGAATGCAGTGGACTGCCATATCTTTTGGAGAAATACTGGTGATTGTAAGATGGAACACTGCTGTTCAAACCCATCAGCGAAACTCCCCCGCAGAGAGGATGCTGCACATTTTACTTTCAAGGCCATGCGTTTTCAGGGTGGCTGCATGTAAATAAGTGTAAGCTCACATAGCTCACAAGTGTTGAAGATTTCATATTTATTTTCTCTGATAAATGAAGTAACGCTTGTTAAAGTGTATCTCAAGGAGCTGTAAGGTTTAAATGAAAACTTGTGGCATAATCTGCAAGTGTTTAATAAATGACACACATTTTACCTTCTCTCCTAAGTGTCTCTATTAGGGAAAAATATAAGTATATGTTAAAGAAGGCCAATCTTTCCTAAGGATAAAAACCTGAACTCACAGGTATTATGGATAAATCCATCCCCTTCTGCCAATTCATTCATTAACTTAGATTAGAATGGAGAAAGAAGGCATCCTCACACATCTGCAGCACAACTGAAAGACATTACACTTAAGCAGACCCCTCGCTCTTTTGCTCACATTTTTGTTTTCACTTTCCCCTTGTGATGAATGTGTATGCATTGTGAGCACTTCAAGAGCACCGGATACAGTCCCAGGCCCAGGGCCACGCTGTTTCCTATTGAAGGAATACCGATTGTGCCCAATGTTGTTTACACTTGAGAATAATCACAATTCAACTGAACTCTGAGGCTACATGACATAGGTTTCAAAAGTTCCTGCATCTCTCAATATAACATGTAACTTCGTTTTCATATATATATTTTTACAGCTGCACAGGTCTTCAACAAAACTTCTCAGTTAACGTAGGTACAGCGATGAAACTATTAGTAAACAGTACCCTAGAATTAGTAACAGGACTTACCTTACTCTAGTGGAAAACCAATGACAGCAAATAATGAAATATAACACAAGTTAAAAAATGCCTTTCAATGCATGCAGCACTGTGATTAGTCATAAATGTCTGATCAGGTTTAGACGCAATATAGGATTTTTCATCTCTTTTGAAAATAAAAATTAAAGATGTTATTTCTTATTCTTCTATATATATACATATATTTAACTTTTCTATGTAATGCAACATGCAATATTTGCTCATAACCATATGTCAAGGTACATGTAGCTATAGTACTACATTTGGCATAAATGTTGCATATAAAGTATAAATATGAAAATACTGGTTTAATAACCACTACTAATTTTATTTTGTTTTAAATTAATTACATTTTAGAAAATACTTATTCCTGAATATATTAAGGAATGGGCTTTTAAAAATATAAAGTCCTCATCAGATAACAATCAAATTTAATAAAGGACAAATATGCTTTGCAACAAATGTAATATCTCCATAAATCATTTGTGCCAAAAATATGACAGTATCTTGATAATGAACAGCATAAAGGGATGGTCATGATGGAACACATATTATTAAAATCTGATAGGTGCATTTAAGATCATAGTTAGTAACATATTGGTTTTCAATTTTCAGTAAATGTGGTAATAATTTACTTTTTCGTAAATCAATTCACACAGGCTAACTCTTTACTGAATAGTTTACTTTCAAGATACACATGCAAAAATTGGCCCACTTCATTATACACATGACAGCTGGTGACTTAGACACGTACACAGGAAATGTGATGTGTGAATGAAATGCATAGTTTGGTGAGGGAGATTCTTAGGATAGAAGTATGAGTGCCCCACAAAAACATTAAGACAGAGAATTCACTTTTATCCTAAGAAGGATCCCACCAGCATGGATCTTGTGAGGGATCTGCCCAAATGTATTCACAAACATTTACTGAGAAACAAATGTTCTACACTAGCAGAAGAATTCCAAGAAATTAGGTTTCTGACACTTGATTGTCAATGACTGTGTTATGCTACATCATTCAGACGTAACAGAATGAGGACTTTTCATAAGCTAGTGAGGCTGGAAAAAAGTGGCCTATCATTTAGGTTCATCTGTTTCATGGCAGATTAGCGAAGTGCTTTTCAAGGGCAGGTTTTATTGAAAAACATCAGAGTGGGAAGATTACTCTCTCAAACAAGCATTAAGCATAACTGACTTTGCTTGTTAAATGCTAAATGGTAGTTTTTATCTTTATGGCTGGGTGGGGGTGGGGGGAGCTTGTCATTTTGTATATCCATATTTATGAAACTCAAATCCTTCCACAGGGAGTATTTTAAAAGTGAGACATTAAAAACATATTATGCATCTTATTCATTTAGGATGAGTTCCTAAACCTTGAAATACTTTCAAAAGAGCTAAATTTGTTCTCATCAAATTCATATATCTTCTTGGTTAATATGGGCAGTACTGAGGTTAAATTCAAGATACCATGCATGACCAATTTTTCTTTCTAAGGACTTTTAGCATGTGTACTTGGTGCACATGCACAAAAGTGAAACTATGGTAATAAAGCTAGACTTAGGCTAGTCTTCACTCAGAGAAGGAAATACATTTAAAAAGTGTATTGCCCCCAATTACTAGTCGCAAACTTGTATTAGTGTGTCTCATTAGGTAGGGCTTGTATCTCTTTAGATATGGACCTCAGTCTCCTGCCCCCTCCACACCTGAGTCGTTAATATTACTAATTTAGAGAACTAAATGTCATTATATAAAAGTATAGTGAATAGAGAGAATATACATATTGAAGATATATTTTTTATTGATTTCAGAGAGGGAGGAAGGAAAAGGGAGAGAGAGAAACATCAATGATGAGAGAGAATCATTTATCAGCTGCCTCCTGCATGCCTCCTACTGGGGATTGAGCCCATAACATGGGCATATGCCCTTGACTGTAATAAAACCTGGGACCCTTCAGTCTGTAGGCGGGTGCTCTATCCACTGAGCCAAACTGGCTAGGGCAATAGAGAGAATATTTTAAATCAATAGGAATTCTTGGTGTATTCCTTCTCTCTATTTCTAAATATACATCTATGGTAGCAAAGTTAAAATTAGTAATATTTGTGATCACGAGATGAGCTTTGGCTAGCTTCTTTATGCCTCATTTGGTTGAAAGACTCTGGAAAATTATTTTATTATATTTTTTTGGAATTCTCTGGAACTTTCTTTTTATTTTATGCTCATAAAATCAATGAATTATAGCTACCAAGGGCATATTAAACTAGTGAATACTTTTAAAAACTTTTTGTGATGCTTCTGGAAAGAAATACTTTGAAAGTATACAGTGGCATAAAAATGTTGACTTCCAAGGCAAGAGCAAAACATCAAAGACATATTTCTGAAAATATATATTCTTTGTATTGTACTTTTTAAACAACTCATTTATTGAACTCAACTTCATGATGTATGTCTCTCCAAAAAAGGGAAAAAATAAAGTCCTTTAATGTTAACAAATTTTTGAATTGTCATTAAAGAGATAGCATTTGCTTTTAAAACTATATATGTAATATATATAAATGAAGTGATGTGGTGATATGTATAAAGTTACACTATTTAAATTATTCTCTGAAAGAAGATGCAGAATAAAACTCAAATGTTGCAACAGTGTATTTGTATATGTGGCAATACTCCCTTATCATTGAAATGTTTTAGTGCCCTGCAGAATAAGAGCAGAGAGGTGCCTGGTAAGTTATACATTCTTCAAAGTATTAAAATTCCGGAGCTGGAATGTACTAGTAAGTGAAATCTTTACAAATAACAATTATTGCTCCAAAAAAAAAACCCACCAGAAACAATAGGTGTGATCAATGTAATAGATCTCATACAATCTGAACTTGATTCTTGTAACAATATCATGATGTTAGTAGCTGCTTATAAAACTTAGAACCAACACCAGGTATTTGAGATTTCCTTGGGAGTTGTGTGGTGATGCTGGTGTTCTGAGGACCCCTGGGGCAGAGATCCATAGGAAGCAGAGAACAGAGTTCTGCCTCCAAGTTGTGAAGAGTTATTTCCTACCAAAGAATCTATTTGCACTTTTGACCCCATGTACTCTTAAACTGTAGTCCAAGGGAGGGACTCATGGTGATTATACACCTCTGAAATCCAAGACAGATAACCGCGATTGCTTGGCTGGGTGGCAGGTGAAAAAGTATCTACTCCAATTAAGAACTGTTATGTCTAGCTAAGGGCAGACACTAGCATCCTGCCTTCTTCTGAGGACTGTTACGTTTTGAAGTTTCCATAGGAGTTGGCAATGCTTTGTCAGGCACAGGAAGCCCCATTAATGTAAACTGTCTTGGCAAGAGACTTGAAAGATATTAAGTGGTTACTGAGTCTAAATTTGATTCTCAACCAGTTTGTTAGAATCACCTGAGGTGCTTTTAAAAAAGACTGATACTCAAGTCAATTGAAATCAAATCATCCGTAGGGATGGGCCTGGGCATTGAGACATTGCCCAAGCCCTAAGGGACTCTGATGTTTAATCAGATTGAGAAGCACTGCTCTGAAAAAAGCAGGCAGGGCAGAATGGCTCTAAGGATGGTTTTTGGTCTATTTGGACATTGCTCTCCGGCCTTACTTTACATGTATTCATTTTAGAGACCAGGTTATTCTATCCTCTTGGATTAATGTAGTCTGCGGAAATGAATATCTAAGTAAGACATCAGCCTCATATATAGATTCAAATGAGTCTGGACTGTTATTTGAAACTTCAACTTTGTCTTGTGGAGGCAGAGCCCAGCAAGTTGTCCAAAGCAGCAGAGCGCACAGTGGGGGCTTGTGTAGGGACCGGGTTGCTCTTGGATTTGGGGGGTTGATATGGATGCCATGCAAGCAGGTGCCTCAGTGAAAACTAAGACGAAGGTTAACTCAAGACTGAGAAATTCAGCTCATGGCTATGATTGAAAGAAAACAAATCTGGTAGTTTTCCTACCAATTAATTATATAAATTTGCTTTCAAAATGACTGAAATCAGCCAAGGGGCTGATTTCATTATCGATTCGGTAAACAGAATGAACATTTGAACCTATCTACCGAGAAGATTCGCCTCTCCTTGCCAACCACTTGGAGCCATCAGTCCGAACCCGTCGAGACATAAGCATTCCAGTTCTACAGGAACTAGATTGTTAGAGAAAAAGCAAGTCATCTCTCTGTGCAACAGTCAGCCCGGCTAGGTGACAGGGGTGCCAACCTTACTATATGGGAGAAACCAAAGGGGAAGACCCTTCCCTTGTTAGGTGCTGGGGCTGATCAGGAGGAACTTGAAACTTCAAATTCTTTGTTTTACTTGCAACTCTGTCATTAAATGGAAGAAAGCCTCAGGCATCTGTGGCTAAGAAGATGTTTGTAATTGGGCACATTAACTAGTGATACTCTGCAGATTAACCATTACATATCATTTCCCTTTCAGGACGTCATTCCATTTTCTAAGGCAATCCAGATCTGGCAAAGGCATTGTTTCCCAATTACCTGGAGACTTTGTTAACATTTAATTTAACTATTATTGTCAAATTCTTAAACTTTTTGCTTATTGTGTTTTCTAAGGCACATTCAGTTACACTGGGGGCTTTATTATTTCACATTGACTCAAGTTACAGATTGAGTTGCTGAAGAGTATAAGCCAAAATCCTGAGGGGATCTCTTCAGGAGCAGTTCTTTCCGAATTAAGGAGCATGTCATATCAAAGGCATTCAAACCTTTCTAAAATAAACATGGGATGCTACGTATCAGATACTCACAGGACGACCTCCACGTGGTCCAAAGCCCATTGATCGTGACCTGTTCCATTGTGACGTGGTTGCCACCAGCGTAATAAGACTCCTTTCATCCGTGCCTCCCTGGATCACATACAGAAGGACAAAGAGGTTAAATACGAGAAAACAGAGACCTTTCTGGTACATGATTTCCAGACTTCACATGCTAATCCAAATCAATAAAACTTTGGGTATGGAATTCAGATTTGCTTAGGTCACAGGATGCTTCTGAGAAGCATTACTTTTATGCCTATTCAAGGATTTGTAATATGTGTACATCTCTCCTCCTTATTCCCCTTCTATACTAGTAATGGGAAGAGTAATTCAGTCAACAAACATGATGTGTCTTCGGTGTGATGGGCTAGGTGCTAGGTGCTAACACAAAGGTGACGAAAAGCTATGCAAAAGTGACATAGTTGCCTCTCTTCAGAAAATTTCACATTGAGCGCACCCAGCAGAAATGAAACGTGTTGTTTTCTATGTGACTAGAGATACTGGTGAGAGGAAGGAAAATATGAAAAAAGCACTGTTGTTATGCTCTGTTCCCTCTTGCCCAATGCCTTGCTTCAGTTTCTACCTGTTATTGTCATAGGAAACAGTAACACAACTTGCGAGATCTGGGTTAGTCTTAGTTCTGCCACCACCGTGTTTGTAGTGTTGGCCCAATAACTTCAAATTTCTAGCTCAAACTCTGATTTTCAGGGATCTTTTGTGAGACAAAGCCTCTCTACTCCGGCCACTTACAGGGGGACATTGTAAGACACCCTCTGAGCCTGAGTGAAGTCCTTGGGCTGGTGCTGCGCGATGACGTGCCAAGTGATCCCGTTGTTGACGCTGTACTGCAGCAGCACGGCCTTGTCCACCACGTGGGGGCTGCTCAGGTCGCTGTTGCAGCTGTCCGTCTGCGATGTGCTCCCGATTTGCAAAACAAACATGATTTTGCTGAAAAACACAGGGGAAATCATCTTTTTAAAAAATATATATTTTTATTGATTCTGAGAGGAAAGCAGAGGGAGAGAGAGATAGAAACATCAATAATAAGAGAGAATCATTGATCGGCTGCCTCCTACATGTCCCCTACTGGGGATCAAGCCCGCAATCTGGGCATATGCCCTTGACTGGAATCGAACCTGGGACCCTTCAGTCTTCAAGTTGACACACTACCCACTGAGCCAAACCAGGCAGGGCAGGGGAAATCATCTTTAAACAAGAGGAAGGAAGTATGAAAAGAGTTGTATTTCCTAATTAAAAATCTTTTTTTGTTCCTGAAGTCCATAATTCCCTAGTTTGTAATACAGTTTTATGATTAAATGACATTAGTAGTAGAATTTGTTTATCTTTTACAGCTTACATATGAAAAATAATCTCAAAAAGGCTCATTTCCTACACAAAGAAAGCAATTCTGACTTTCAAACATCTGTCCTCTTTTTCAAGATGTTGGAAATCTTGTTCTAGTATTTCACCTGAAAACTCTTATTTTCTGAAAGGTATGAGTCAAACAGGCTCTGAGGACATGGAGAGGACAAGGAATAAAACCACAATATTTATGCTCCATGCTTCTTTTACAAGTAGCTGCAAGCTGGATAGCATATACACAAGGATAAACCATCATGTTATTTTAGGAAAGGACTTCTGGAGATCAGAGCAGAGGGGAAACTGCGTTAGACATGCAGGCTCTCCACCACGCTATTCTCTGACATGCATGTCCTTTTGATGTTCACAGGAGTCCTTGCCCATAGAAGACACAGTTTTTAAACAGAAAAGATCTATCCTGATTATGAACAGAGTAGTTCTATTTAGAGTAGATGTCAAATAAAGCAGTAGACTTAAGACTTGTAACTGCATTCATTAATTTAAAACAAGGTTATCTGTACAACATGGTGTATAATTGCTAACTAAGTAGATAGTGGTAGCTCTTTATGGGTCAAGGAAAGAATCAAGTTGTTTCTAGATTAACTAAATCTTGTTGATAGGGAAAAAATGGGATTGGGGGACACAGCAACTTTTGGCATCTCCACGGTTACTATACAGGAATCAATTTTATTATATCTTGATTGTTTATCATACTGAAGACCCTAAACCTGCCTTTCTGCCTCTGAAAATACATTACTAATATTTTCCAAAATGAGAAACCTCAATAAAACACCCATATTCTTATTAACCAAATATTTAATTCTCAAATATACTTAGAGCTACTGAACAGTTTTTAGCATTCAAGTACTATTTTAACCCAGTACTCTACAACCTTTAAAGAGCCTTGGAACCCTTCTTGAATTAAGCAGACAAAAAGCTGTGTTCACACTGGCTAAGGTGGCAGAGCAGGGAAGAGTAGGTGGGGAAGGAAATTTAACCTCCCAGGGTCCCTTTTTCTCTGTCACTTCCCTAGTCGATTTGCACAGTCTCTGCCTACTTTATTCTGCATTAATATGTAGCTTCTACAGCATGTGAATTTTTATTTATTTATTTAAAAATATATTTTATTGATTTTTTTTTTTACAGAGAGGAAGGGAGAGGGAGAGAGAGATAGAAACATCAATGAGAGAGAAATATCAATCAGCTGCCTCCTGCACACCCCCTACTGGGCATGTGCCCGCAACCAAGGTTCATGCTCTTGGCTGGAATCGAACCTGGAACCCTTGAGTCCACAGGCCGACGCTCTATCTACTGAACCAAACCAGTTAGGGCAGCATGTGAATTTTTAAAGTTCCCATCCACTCGTCCATGCTCCGTTCATAGCTATTGTAACCACATAAGCTGCATATATAATGTTTGTGCGACTGTAAATCTACTTCACATATACATTTACATTTTTTAACATTTACATTTATATGCTTGTAATGGTCAACATCAAATTATCTATATAGATTATCCCTAGCTGACTATTTATTTATTCAACTTTATTGACATATAATTGACTTAAAATGCTGTGTAAGTTCAAGATGCACAATGTGTTGATTTGATATCAAATTTTAAATTTGGCCATTTCTCTAGGCTTATGCCTATGACCACACTACTCAGTATGTGAAGAAATGTAAGGTAATTGTACAATAAACATAAGCAAAGTATACTTCTGAGTTGCGAAACACAATGATTCCTCATACCAAATTCAAATGATACTTAGGTTTCACAGCTTAGTGACACCTGTGTCATTAAGTTAGCGATCATATTTGACAGTGGAGGCTGACCAGTCTTGCAACTGATTCTGTGTCTGAACTATAACATGGGAGTTTTGGTACCTTGCTCGAGTGAGATCCAGAGGTTTGGTGGCAGCTTGCCTTATCTGGCAGCCATTGAAATAGAGCGAGTCTCCATGGGCATAGGGTGCCAGCTGTCCACAGCCACTTCCTATTACTCCGCCTTGAATGGTCTCCCAGTTTGCCTCGGTGACTCTTGCTGACTCAAAATTATCTTTAATATAACTGGGAAGATCACGACTGAAAACAGAGCAATCATCACCTAGAGGGAAGGGATTAAGTGCACAAATTAGTTGCAACAAGCAGAAGGACCAAAGATTAAGAACAAGTATTCAATTTCAAATTTAACCCTTTGTTGTTATTGGTAGAATGACAAAATACCTAACAGATAGAGACTCCCTGAAATAAATGTTGCTCTTTTATCTTAGCAAGTACTAGCTAACATTGTTGAAATAAATCCCATTATCTCTGAGTCAATGTTCACTAAAATATATAGTTGCTAATCTATTTCTTGCTTATGTCAATCTATATTTAAATACCACAGCATCTGGCTGGGCCTGCATACAGATCAATGATGGATCTTACTTAGTAGGGAGCTTCCTCCCTGTCAGGAGAGGCCAGCCTAATATCTTCCCCCTAGCATGATTCTGTAGCAGAAAATAAGATAAATCATATTCTTGTTCTTCTAGCCCTGTACTTGAGGATTCTTGAGAGCAGAGTGTATATTTATTTCATTCATCATCAGATTCCAGCACCTACCACAATACTTAGCACATACAAAACATTCAGTCATGAAGCTGGGATAGGTAAATGCATAAAGAATAAACTGCATGTGTCTCTCAGAGACCACTGAGCTGAAATACTCGCATTAGGTACATGCCCTTGACCGGAATTGAACCTGGGACCTTTCAGTCTGCAGGCCGATGCTCTATCCACTGAGCCAAACCAGTTTCAGCTTTGGCTTCTTTCATTGTACACTTGGGTAAGTTGCAAAACTCTGGCCCCTGTTGGATAAATCACTCAGCTATGAGAGACAGCTTCCTGGGAAGAATAACATGAGCACTGCCTCTATTCTGACACTTACTAGGTCTGTGACCTTAGACAAGTCACTTAACCTCCTTGTCTCAGTTTCTTTATCTGTAAAGTGGGACTGGCTATAATTAACTAACTTGTGGGATATCATAAACACTAAATGACTCTGCCAAATGCTTGGTGGACATGGTATAACTAGCAAAGCTAAGACCAAGTAAGGATTACTTCAGAAGAGATTTCTTAAGCATCGTTATATGACAAGAGTTAAACTCTGAGAATATAACGATAATTATATAAAGTGAACTTCATAACAACAGAGGCAGAAATATTGCATTAGACTCCCAGGAGTGGGGAGCCTTTCTCTGCAAAGGGCCATTTGGATATTTTTAACATCATTCACTTAATATAATTCACTTAATATAAATTTGTGCTGCTATGAAAAAAGCTCCTATATTTATTGATTTTAGAGTCCCATCTGCAGTTGCCTTGACAGGGCCGGACCTAATGATTTTGTGGGCCAGACATTCCCCACCCCTGCTGATTAGGGGACAGCTGGGCTGCAGGCTGACAGAGCAATGTTTTATGATGTCAGGAGCTGAGGAGCTTCTCTGTCCCAAGGATACTTCAGCTCCTAGAAACTCAAGCAGTAAAAATGTTTTCTAATCCCTCTTTCTTTTTTTTTTTTGAGTTATGAAGGCTTTTTCCCCCCCTTTCTATTTTTGTGATAGAGTAACTTGGGAAACAGAACGTCTTGAATTATCAGCTACATCTTGGGAGGACAGTGGCAGCTGCTGTTGGGAGAGGCTATGAGAGAGAAGAAATATTGGCAAAGTGGCCACGGAGAGGCAGCTAGGCCCTGGAGGAGGGAGGTCCAGGGTGGAAATAAAATGTGGGAGGCTGGGAATTGAATGGCAGATGGGGAATGTGAGGAACTAAAGAATTCCTGAGTGGATAAAACCTGCATTAAAAAATACCTCAAGGAACATAGCATGAAATTATCCTTGATAATTCATTTGAAAGGTAAATAACTTTGTGATCAGAGTGTGTTATCTATCCCAAATCCCTCAGGCCGGAGTTTCTATCCATTTCCTCGGGGCCTTTGTATTCGTGCTGAGAGAAGGAGAATGCCAAGCTCTCCTGGACTGAAAGCAGCAGCCAGGGATCCAGACCTTGGAAGCTCTCATCGCAGATGCAGACGGCGCCGGTGGTGCAGTACCCGTGCCCGCTGCAGAGCTTGGGGCAAGCCTCTCCGATGTACACGTGGTCAATCGCCCAGCTTTGCTTTTCAGTTTCTTCCCCCTTCTGGATCCAGCGGAACTGTGTTGCACTGAAAGGCCCACAGAGAACAGGAGGCATTCAGGAGGCAGCTATTTCCCATGGCTGTGCCTAGCCTCTGACCGTGGCAATGGGGACTATGTCTCAGAAAAGGGCTTCCCAAACTTTTCCCTTAAGCACTAACTCACAAAGGCGAGTGAATGTCTACTTCTGAAACGTTGGGAGTTTCCCCCATCACACTATTTTGGAAGTGTGTGCCTGCCCTAAAATTTTTCTGTGTATTTTCTCTTTATTCCATTAGTCTGTGCCCATTTTTCCTGCAGAGGTTTGTCATTTTCTAAATCTTTGAGTAAAATGAATTTTCGTAACCTGACCAACACTGCACAACCCAGAGGCTGTTTGTATCCGGACTGAGTGCAGCCTTTGGGAGCACAGAACATTATGGGGGAGGGGGAAGATATGATGCCAACTCCAGGTCTTTGGGGATCTGTGACTGGGGCCTGTGAATGAGTTTGGCATGTGCTATGGTCTTTAGTCAAAAGAAAATTTGAGATCTCTGCGTCCTCTACAAATATGACCCTATTTCTTCACAGGATATGCAGTTGCCATTTTGAGGCAGAGATTGGTGAGAGGAAGGAGAGAAGAGGGACAGGGTACTAAGGCTGCAACTAAAACTCCAGCCTCATTTTATCAGTTGTTCTCAGATCAGTGGCTTGAGCTCGGTAGAGATTGCCAGATAATCCTGCAAAGTTTACCTTAGTTTGCACCCTACCTGGAGGAGACATGGTCAGGCAGCTGAATGGTGATTCTCTTCCAGCTCGAGCTATTGACAGCATTGTAGATGGTGGCCTCATGGAACTGGAAAGGGGAACAGCCAATGCTGTTTGAAGAGGATGGAAGGCATTGGCTCTGGACCAGCTGCCAGGAATCAGATCTGCAGGAACCAAAGAGGTTACATTAGACAACTCAGGAAAAATATACAACCTGTCTAATGTGGGCATAATGCTTTGGGGTTGGGTTAAACTGAAATATTTCTATGTAAATGTCCTATTTCCTATACATATTTATAATTACAGACATAAAAAAGAAGACTTGAAAATAAATGCGCACAAGATGTATTCTAATTCTTTACAAGCAAATGAATATATCACAGACAACAGAATAAAATAATAGCATTCAAGGTGCTGCATTCTAATGGCTTCCTCCCCCTGATATTGTTACCAGAAACATACCTGGAGTTGACTGATAAAATTCTCGGGCTTACCAAACTTAACTCCTTGTAACTCATTTTTAAAAGTGGTGGTGGGAGGCAGGCTTATCAGCACCCTTGGATGGTAAGTGTTCTGTGTCAGTCTTTTATTTGATCTGGCTACTATGCTTAGGAGATGTGATTGGCCTAAGCACAGTCACATCGCTCACTGATTAAAATTTTCATTAAGATTGGTTGAAAATGAGCAACATTTGTACTTTAGGACAAATGTAGTGTTTTACTTATTTTAAAATATAATTTTTTTTTTGGCTGCAGCCTAGTATGAAAATAGACTTTGCTTGGTTTGAAGAAACAATGTGAAAATAAGATATGTAAATTTTATATGCATGAAATTTGTACATGTGAAATATACATGAGCTGATACTTTTAATACAAAATATTGTTCCTCTGTAAACAGTTGCCCTAAAAGTAGACAACCATTTGAACTATGTATTCAGCTTTGGAGGGAATGTAACAATTATTTCACAAACCTTGCATCCTTAGTGTACTCCAACATTACGGAATGAGGGTCACCACAAGAAGTGGCTTCACAGCCCACTACAATCTAAAACAAACATAAACAATCAATGTGAACCAGGCAGGATTAAATAATATCTACATTAAATAGAAATCCCATCAGTCTTCATTACGATTAGTAGTCAAAAAACATTCATCGAAGCTTTTACAGAGCAGCCTGCCAGAACACCAAGAATACATTCTTTTGACTTCAACTAAAGATATGCAATTTTGCATGGAGATGAAAATTAAGTTTAAATAAATACTATTCCTATTTACTTAATTAGTATAACATATTAATAATAAATGTAGAGACTATAAATTGGCCAAAAGGGAAGTTACATTAGAAGAATTAATGGAAAGAAACTCAAAGTATTACTTGTTTAAAACACTGTCATTGAAATTCTAATCCTTGATGCTACTATTTTTATTTACAATTTAAAATAGCAATTTTTAATGATCTAATATTCATCCTCAGGGTTTTTCATTTCCATATGAATAAAAACTTTGCATATTACATACACTTAAGTATTTGAATAATCAATAATGCATAAATGCTATAAAAATTTGGCAATTCAAATTTAAGTCCTAATCATCTACTTAATCAACAAGTCCTGTTTCAGGGTTATTACTGGGGAAGGTTATTGGAAAATTTCAGCCCATACATTCATGGCTTCAGAGAGAGAGAATACAAAACATATTCTAATAGTGGAAATGGCAATCATAAAAGATATAAATAAAATGCTGTGCTGTTTCATATGAAGAGGAAATTCTATTTAAGAAATAATAATGTGATTTGATAATAACTATTGCTATAATGGCAATCATACTACTGTATATAAATATATCAAATCACCATGTTATACAATGTGAATTTATATAATGTTGTACGTCAAATATGTTTTAATAAAAAAAATCATCAAGTTGGGTGCATGTGAACTGCCCCTGAAGCATGGAAAGAGTGTGAGAGGTAGAGATAGGAGAAAAACAGTTAGGTAGAAGAAGGATCGACTTGTAGTCTAAGGTGTTTGAGCTTTAATCTGGTGGATAATGGGAAGTCATTAAAGGTTTATGAACAGTGGAGTGATGCACTCAGAGCTGTGCTTTGTAAAGATCAATCTGAATGTGGAGAGAGATTAGAGGTGGAAAGTCTAGTTAATGGACTAGTGATTTATTAGGGCCAGAATGGAGGTAGTAACAGTGCAAACAGAGCAGATGGGATGAGTGCTAGGAAAACTGAAAATTCAAATGAAAGGATACAGTGAATAATGAGATGTGAAAGTTGGTAAATAGGTGAAAGGTAGTGCCATTAATAGAAAGAGTGAAATCAGAAAGAGGAGTTGATATGGAGAAGAAAGATATGAAATTCATTGTTAGCCATGTTGAGTTGAGAGGCCAACAAAACTAAGGTGTGAGAATGTACACAAGATATTAAAATACTAAATTAGCCGAAACCGGTTTGGCTTGGTGGATAGAGCATCAGCCTGTGGACTGAAGGGTCCTGGATTCGATTCCGGTCAAGGGCATGTACTTGGTTGTGTGCACATCCCCAGTAGGGGGTGTGCAGGAGGCAGCTGATCGATGTTCTTCTCTCATTGATGTTTCTAACTCTCTGTCCCTCTCCCTTCCTCTCTGTAAAAATCAATTTTATATATATAAAAAGAAAGAAAGCTGTCAGATGTAGAGTTGAGGAAGTCTATGGTGACTTTTAAAAATTTGGCTTTAGTGATACTTTATTAAATTTCCAGGGACAATTTTTTTTTTAACAAATTGATTTGCTTAGAGAAGAAAATGTTTAAGCTCTTTAGTTCTAGGTTGATAGAGGCAGCAAAAGAGGGGGTCCCAGTCAACTGAATCAAATATGATGACTTTGATATTGGCTAGGTAGAGGAAAACACTTATTCTTAAAGGATTAGAATGCCTGGATGTGACCTATGACCTTGAACAACCTTCATGCCCTTACATTAAAGATAATCCTAAGGGAATGGTAGCATTTGGAAATCTTGCCTCACCCTCAGGTCTCTGAAGGAAAGTTTAACATAGAGTTGAAGAAGAAAGAGTGAATATTTTTTTCTAGTAAATCTGAAGAGTTTTTTCATCTTAAAAAAAAGGAAACTCCTTACCCATTAAACAACTCCACATTTCTTCTACCAACTATCAGTACATTTTTATTTCTGCTAATAAGGACTCTTACTATTAACCATCACTGAAGTGCATCCCTTTAAATAAGGGCATTAGAACAATTGATGTTTGTCTTTAAAATGATATAGTAATAAAGTGCATTTCTGTAATGCCCTTCCCTTTAGTGTGTTTTGCAATAATAAAGACATCAATTGATATTGCTTTATCTTTCTCTGACTATCTGACTGTTAATTATCTTCAATGCCTTCCTTCACATCCTTCTATATTAATAAATATGTACTTAAAAGATTTGAGAGTCCTTTTAAAATCTTTAAGGATTTGGAAGTTGCAACTGGGCTAATGTATAGATTTGTGTTTGGAAGTAAGAGACAAAAGGAAAATGGAAAGACACAATAAAAAAGGATAAATAAAGAAGCAAAGTGGCTTGATATATGAAATAGGTATATAATAAGAAAAGTGGGAGGAGAGAAAAAAAGAGGGAGAGCGGGAAGGGTGGAGGGAGGGAGCGACACACACACAGACGACTATTTCCAAGGTTTGGGAAAGTGAATTCAACATTACATATCTGAGACGTAAAAATGCAGTTACATTTCTCGCTATGTCCCAATATACTTATAGATTTTATATATGCTCCAATAATCCTACCTAATAAAAACTTTGTGAAAGATTACTTCTTTTATTCATAAGATAAAGTCTCTTTTAATGAATGAAATAAATAATTTCCTTATTCTTGCCCAAATAAGCATTCTCTCCCACATCCCCTCCCACAAACATAATGCCAACTCTGTGTGGAAGGGCCACTTTCCCTTACCTTAAACTGCATCATGTACCCTGGCTGTATAATGAGCTCTCTGGAGGAGAGCACATTGTGGGTCTTGTCTTTCTTTTTATTTGGCCAGTAGAGGTGGAAGGAGGGATTGCCACAGAATCCTGCTGTCCTTACTGCATTGGGGTAAAAACTCCAGTTTTCTTCATGGGAAGTGCCTTCTGTTAAGGTAAATTGGAAAGAATATGGTATGTTATTATCTTGAGCTGACTGGCTTATTGTTGAATTACTTGAATATCTATACTCTAGCTTTCTGTTTACTCTTTTAAGATTTATTCTTATTCTATTTAATTGCTATAAATATAAATCCAAGCTGAGAAATCAAATCTAGAAAAGATTATTAACTATCAGTACTTAATATCGATTACCCAACTTTTAAAATATACTTGCTGTTTTGTTTACCAGTTTATTCTGTTCATCAGGTTCCACATATACATAATCCATGGACACAGAAAATAGTGTAGTGAAGGCTCAGGGAGGGGACAGGAGTGGGGAGGGAGAAGCAATGGAAAAAAACAACAACAAAAAACAAAGGGGCCGAAACCGGTTTGGCTCAGTGGATAGAGCGTTGGCCTGTGGACTGAAGGGTCCCAGGTTTGATTCTAGTCAAGGGCATGTATCTTGGTTGTGGGCATATCCCCAGTAGGGGACGTGCAGGAGGCGGCTGATAGATGTCTCTCTCTCATTGATGTTTCTAACTCTCTCTCTCTCTCCCTTACTCTCTGTAAAAAAATGAATAAAATATATATTAAAAAACAAAAAACAAAGGGGACATCTGTGATACTTTCAACAATAAAGATAAATTAAAAAAAATAAAATGTAATTGCTAGTCTGGGTAACTTTCACCATTGCAAAATGATTCTTGGTATACTTTTAAAAAAATTCTTTATTGTTAAAAGTATTACATAAGCCTCCTTTTCCTCCCATTGACCTCTTCCCAGCTGCCCCATTCCCCAGCACATGCCCTAACTCCACTACTGTTTGTGTCCATTGGTTATGCTCATAGTTATGCATACAGGTCCTTTGGTTGATCTCTTACCCCTTCGCCCCTCACCTCCCTCATAGTCTGCACAGTCTGTTCAATGTTTCTATGACTCTGGTTCTATTTGTGTTCATCAGTTTATGTTGTTCATTATAATCTACAAATGAGTGAGATCATGTGATATTTATCTTTCTCTGACTGGCTTATTTAACTTAGCATAATGTTCTCCAGTTCCATCCATGCTGTTGCAATTGATAAGAATTCTTTTTTACAGCAGCATAGTATTCCATCATGTAGATATACCACAGTTTTCTAATCCACTCATCTGCTGATGGGCATTTAGGCTGTTTCCAAATCTTAGTTATTGTAAATTATGCTGCTATGAATATAAGGGTGCATATATCCTTTCTAACTGGTGTTTCTGATTTCTTGGGATATATTCCTAGAAGTTGTATTACTAAGTCAAATGGCGGTTCTACTTTTAATTTTTTGAGGAAACTCCATACTGTTCTCCACAGTGGCTGCACTAGTCTGCACTCCCACAAGCAGTGCACAGGGGTCCTTTTTTTCCACATCCTCACCAGCACTTTCATTTGTTGATTTGTTGATGATAGCCATGCTGACGGTATAAGTTGGTACCTAATTTTTGTTTTGTTTTGCATCTCTTGGATGATTAGTGTCTTTGAGCATGTTTTCATATGTCTCTTGGCCTACTGTATATCCTCTTTCAAAAAGTGTCAATTTAGGTTCTTTGCAAATTTTTTGAGATTCTTGGTATACTTTTAACCCAATGTAACGTATATCTCTGCAGTAAAGAAATTCCTAAAGAAACTAAAATTATTTTGGAGTTTGAAATTTCAAATTTTATTTGGAGCTAGACATTCCGGTTTTTACAGGATTTATTAAATTCTCAGTTGACATTTCAATAAGCCACCAGCCTTGAAGATTTATAAACTACAGGGCAAAGCACCAAATATATGCTAGGCACTATTCTAAATGTTCTTGTAGTAATTCATCTAAAGACACAAACAGACAAACAGCTCATAGGAAAGACTGTTCAATGTCTTGTTTCTCACCATCATCAAAAGTGTCGACCAGTTGACTGGGATTGATCTCTGCTCCACCAATCAAAATGTTGTCTAGTGCCCACTGAGCACGTTCCACCCCGGAGACCACAAGTCTGTTGCTGATCACAAAAGGCTGCCACCAGCGAAGCCGAGTTGTGTTGGTGAGGGCATCTTCAGGAAGAAGTATGTAGTCGTGCCTAACAGAAATGTATTTCTGATAATCCATCTCATGGAGCAAAGTCCAAGTAATTCCTATAACAACAAATAAATCAACATAGTAACATATCAGAAAAAACTCCTATAAACCATTGGTGTACTGCAGTTACTGCAAGCTTCTGAAAAAAAAAAAATCTTCAACCAGACAATGAGAATTTATTTCATTGACTTTAAAGGAAATGCTCAGCACTTATAAATATTGTTGCAACATGAGGCTGATAAGAAGGATATTTAGAAATACTTGGCCAAAGATAACTCTAAACATTATATATTTTCTGCCTTTAAAATTTTGTGCTAGATTCCTAATATGTATTATTCCTCATGAATAATGAGAAACATCCATGTTTTGCATGCTTCTAGACAAGAACAGCTATTATTAAAAAATATAGCCATTACAATTCCATGCAATTTGTGTTTTATTGGACTGATATTCAAATTCCCTCTTAACAACTGATATAACTGTAGATGGGATGTTTAAATTATTTAAGAAAATACTTTTTGAATATGCACAGTACTTTAGGGCCATCTATTTATATGTGAGTTATTAAGAATATTTATCTGCTAAAGCTGATTCTCAAGACCTCATGGCATTACTTCTGGTTTCAGCTACTTCCAAATAATAAAACAGAATTTGGCTAAAATAGTTTATGACACACTTGTAAATTCAGACTATCTTCTTTCACAATTAATAATGTTTTTAGAATCTTGTAGGTTCTCTTAGAATTTATTACAAACATGTTCACATGAAAGCTTCTTAAAACACTTTAAAATGTTTTTAAAATTATCTTTTACTTGGAAAACTATATAAAGTTATTTTTAATGGTATAATTTATAATCTAGCTTCAGTTAAGCATAGAGATTTTTTTCTTTACTCAAACTTTGGAGATTATTTATTTAATATTTTATTTATTTTCTTTAATTGAAAAAAATTAAAATTACATTTGACATTCAATATTATATTAGTTTTAGGTGTACAGCATAGTTGTTGGATATTTACATAACTTATGAAGTGATCTCCCGATAAATCTATCCCCCGGACTCCATACAACTTTTTAATGTGATTTCTCTTTTGTTCCTTTATTTGGTAGGATTTTGCTAACACAGAAGTCACATGTATGGAATGGGTAACACAACTAAAATCCGTAACTTCCTCTTTGTAAATTTTACTATTCTCTTTGCAAAGACTTTTCTGAGGGGCACTGGATGGAATTTGGGAATCTGCTCCAAGGTATGGCTTTCACCCCTCAAACGTGCCTCCATCCGTAGAGTAGTCCAACAGCACGCCTTCCTTCCGGCAGACAGGCCGGTGGCAGGAGGTCATGTTGTTCTCACTGCCGATGCGTCCCCAGTATTGCAGGAATCTGAATGCAAGCACACATTACCCATCAGAATGGTAAATTAGAACAGACACTCTACTCAAATCCTGGAGAACAACTTCCCCAACATCTGTTCCTTGCTTTGGGGCCAATATGCTAAATTGTGATGAAAATAAACTCAAAATGGCTTACTTTGCCCCTCTGAGATCCAAATCTTGAGTAATAGCTTGTCTCACAGTGGATCCCCCAAAATAGAGTGCAGTGTCCTCGGCAAGAATCCCACACTCAGTACAAGTACTCCCACCTTCTAAGGACATCCATAAATCAGGTTTGATCTCTTCACTGTCAAAGCGTTCCTTCAGAAAAGTCTGAAAAAAAAAATAAGTAGCATGTGGTTAAAAATAAATTCAGATAATACCTATGGAATAATTAATTCAAAATTACATCTTGGATTTTAAAAATTAGAGCTGATGTTCAGCTGGTGGAGGCTCAGGGGTTGAGTGTTGACCTATGAACCAGGAGGTCACGGTTTGATTCTTGGTCAGGGAATATGCTTCGTATTCAGGCTCAATCCCCAGTGGGGTTATGGGGAAGGCAGCCAATCGATGATTCTCATCATTGATGATTCTATATATCTCTCTCTCTCTCCCTTCCTTTCTGAAATCATTAAAAAATAAAGTTAGAGCTAGTGTTAGTTTTCCAAGGATGCTAAAAAAAGGATAGCTTCACATGTTCTTTTCTTTTCTTTCTTCCTTTTTTTAAAATTTATATATTTTATTGATTTTTTTTAACAGAGAGGAAGGTAGAGGGATAGAGAGTTAGAAACATCAATGAGAGAGAGACATCGATCAGCCACATCCTGCATGCCACCAACTGGGGATGTGCCCGCAACCAAAATACATGCCCTTGACCGGAATCAAACCTGGGAACTTTCAGTCCGCAGGCTGACGTTCTATCCACTGAGCCAAACCGGTCTCGGCCACATGTTCTTTTCAATCATATAGTGAAATAATGCTCAATAATTAGAATTTAAAGTCTAGAGAGAATCTTAAAACAATTACAAGGTTGAGTAGAGTAATACTTCTATTTGTAAAATGTTACCTAAGCATACACTCCCAAATTAAGTTTATTTACATTTATAAAAGTTGTATTATAATTTATTATGATATTATGAAACATGCAGAGTAGATCATTAAATATTAGGGTTCACTATGGCTACATTTTGTGTAAAATTATTTCATCTCCTCACATCATAGCAAGATCTTGATTATTTATTTTTCCCATAGTATATTCTTTTTGTCCATAATACAGTTTTGCATTGGGTTTTCTAATGGTAGAAATGTTTCCAATGTTTTCTAATGGCAGAAATATATCATGGAAATAATTTGTTAGAATTATTATTGCAGAAATTATACAAAAATATATACTTTTTCCCATTTAAGAGAGTTATCTAGTTGTTGTCTTATTATGTAGTTGAAATGATTTAAATTGATCTTCTTCAGACTTAAAACATGATCATCTCTATGGTTAAAGATGTGTAGTCATATGTGAACCTTACCTTGCTGATGTTAGCAAATCAATGCAATTTTAAAAATGAAGGTTTACATGTAAGGACTCTAGTTTGAAGATATGCATTGTTAACCATGGAAACTCTCATTAGAGAGATTTGAATCATAATATAGATTTGTACAATTTCTAATCCATCTCAAGAATGCTAATGAAATTTGAATGTCATGAAACTAGATTTTATTTTTAGTTTATTCATTACTTGTGACTGTTTCTTATGTTATAATATAGTATTTACATACTTTGCTCCATACAGTCTGGTGTATTTGTGAATTGGGTAAATTGTACTAGATCTTGATCTAAGAAACCAATGATTTTTTAAGTTTCTATCCAAAGAATTTATTTCTTGGGTCCCCCAAAGAACATTGTATAAATTATTAGTCTCAGACATAAGGGGGTTCTTAAGTCAGGGCCTACAATTCCAGTCCATGCTCCATCAGGGACTGTGACATTACCTTCAGAGTGTGAGTCAAGTAGCAGTTGGGCCCAGAGAATCCTGGATCACAGATGCACTGTTCCTTTAAGCAATCTCCATGGCCCCTGCAGTTGTCCAAGCATCCAGGGCCCAGGTAGAAATTATCAATTGCCCATTGCATATCTGAGTACTTTTGATAGAACCTAAACCTTACTGGACTATTAACAACACAAAAGCAGAGGAGTGAAAAACAAACGTTAACTTTACTCAGATTCATTTTCCTGTGTGGGCATTCAGTGTGCAAGAGAAAAAACATTTAAGACACTCTGAGAGTATGAAATGCATTAATAAAAAATGTTTTCTGACTGTCATTATAATTTTCTTTCTAGTCATGGAATTTTAAAGCTAGTTTCATTTAAATTTTATAACATATGAACAAACTTGTATAACACAATGAAAACACAGCAAAATATCTATTTCAAGCAATAGGAGCATTTTAAAACACACAATTATTTAAAACATTGCATATGAACTTGAATCCAGTAGTTGCATCACAATTTAGATTCACTAACTGCATTTCTGAAATTGTGCAGAAGGTGAGCAAATTCTTGGACAGAACCTGTCATGCACAGAGCCCTCAGGTGATTGGGAAACAGAAACTTCTGAATTCTCCAAAGATAATCAATATTCTCAGAGTAACTATGCTAATTAGAAAACAAATTTGAAAGGGTTATATTAAAGGACATTTTCTTGAGATTTTAATTTCATCATTATTCTTCTCTGCCTTCTGGGAAAAATACAAACCTCATAATTAACCTTATATTAAAATACTCCACATCATGTTGGTGTAGAGTCCAAAGTGCATGAGGGAACTTTCTGGGGTGATATAAATGTTCTGTACCTTGGTTCATGTGGTGGTTACATGGGTTACACAATGGTAAGAGCTCACTGCACTAAACAATTAAGACATGTGCATTTTACTGAATATAAGTTGTACTTCATTATAAAAAAGAAAAGAGAGAACAGAGGGGGAAAATTAGGAAGGATGTTGTGGTGGCTTCCCAGCATGCATTTTACCCCAGATGAGTTATATGAGATAATCTTCATCATTTAATTGCCTTAACTATTGACTGAATCAGGAAAGGGCATTTTTTTAAAATTAAATCTTTATTATTCAGATTATTACATTTGTTTCTCTTTTTTCCCCTCCATAGCACCCCTCCACCCAGCTCCCACCCCTCCCTCTGCCCTTAGCTCCCTCCCATTGATCTC
>JAAGEH010000307.1:31581902-31662241 GCA_011751065.1 Lasiurus cinereus
TGTATGTTTAATTTCTATTTGGTCCTTTATCATCTTTAGTAGGACCTTTTCCATCTCTAGTTGGCTCTTTTGTATCACTAGTTGGTCCTTTTTCATCTCCTCTTGGGTCTC
This sequence comes from Lasiurus cinereus, assembly GCA_011751065.1. Lineage (NCBI taxonomy): Eukaryota > Metazoa > Chordata > Mammalia > Chiroptera > Vespertilionidae > Lasiurus > Lasiurus cinereus. Next base: position 31,582,014 of record JAAGEH010000307.1, read on the forward strand.
ACTAAATTTATCGAATTTTTCTAGCATATTCTTGAAAAACCTTACAAGCGTGGTTTTGAACTCTATATCCAGTTGTTTTTTTTTCTCCATTTCTTTTGTTTGTGATCCCTTCCCTTGTTTTGGCATTTTCACTATGCCGGGGAAACTTCTGTGTTGGATTCAGCCTTATGATACCAGACGCAAAGCCACAGAAGCCTCTGTTGAGCTTGGGAGGGGTGGAGTCTCAGGGCTTAAGGGACCGCCTTGCCTTCCAGTCGGCCCGCCCTCCACGGTCCCTGAGTCTCACGTGACTGGGTAATCCCTGGAGCGGTCCTTGTGCGCGTGAGCACCCGCAGTGCCTCTAACCACTGCCTTTCCAGCTCCCCTGAGCACTAGGACCACACGAGTCTAGATCCCCACGGTTTCGCCCGAAACAGGGGCTTAGTGGAGTCAGAAGTGGCACAGTTGGGAGGGTCTGTCTCCCGCCCAGTCGAGAAAGCCAGCGGCACAATCAGCAATCTGTCCTGCGCGCAGCACCGTGCGCGTGCAAGACCAGACCTGATCTTCTGCGACTCCCCTAAATTTCCGTGCACCTCTCCCTTTTCACAGTCCAAACTCCCCCCGTATGAGTTTCGTTGGATCTGGGGTTTAGTGTCGTAAAATAAGGGGTTCAATGCCGTTGGGAGTCTCCGTTTCCCTCCCGCCAGAGAAAGCCAGCCAGGTACTCCGGCACCCGCTCTCTCAGCGCGCGCGTCTCAGTACCTCGGCTTTTTGCAGCTCCTCTGGGTCTCCGTGAGCCCCTCTCTTTCCTTCTAGCTGTATAACTTACACTCCGCCAGCTTTCCTGTGGTTCTGGATGATGTCTGTTCTGTCTTTTAGTTGTAGTTTTGAAATTGTTGTGCGAGGCAGCAGTGTAGGTGTTTACCTATGCCGCCATCTTAGATTCCTCCAGGAAAGGGCATTTTTGAGTTAATTTGTACCAATGGAATGAAAGGAGATGTTTGCTCTGGCTCTCTTTCAAAGAAAAGCAACTCTCTTTCTCTCCAATTGAACACAGGTAAGAATGCACTCTGCTCCAATTTTCTGAAAGTCATCTATGGTCAGGGGAACCAGCCTGAAGGCTGAATGTGGCCAATGTGTGGAAAGTGGAACAAAGAGTAAGCATTAAGAGTAAGAAATAACAATGTCCTTAAACATTGTTATTGTGAATTATTTATCTTTAGATTATTTTCCTTATAAATATAATACATTTCATTTTTAATTGAGCCCATTTATATTGGTTTTTCTCTTACCAGCAGCTGAAAGTATCCTGATTTGGCTTCCTATTATGTTAATTGACCAAGCCCTTTAGATTTGTTCCTGAAAACTGTGAATGCTTATGTAGTAAATGATAGCTATAAACACTGGGAAGGCTATGTGAAAGCACCTTTTTCAAAAGGCTTTATGTATTCTGGTCATATATCATAACTCTCTTTTATGAGAAAGTTTTTCATTTAGCCATGCACTATGATTCAAATGATGGAACTTCACCTATCATTTTCTTTAATGTATCTTTTTTTTCCTAATTTTACAGTTGAAGATAAATCTTTTGGAATTGCCTTAAATGAATTTATCCACAGACTTTTTAGAGAACAGTTTAATCATCTTGGCTCACGACTGATCCAGACTAATTACTTTTCACTGCAGTTACAGAATATAATGCTTTGATAAGAGAAAAATGAAACCTACAAACCATACTTGTACAAATAGTATGAAGAGTTAGAATTTGTACAAACAGCATAATGAGTTGTCTATCTTGGGTTGACAAGGCCGTAATGAGGAAAGCATATGATGTGTGGTGGACCACAGTCTACAGGTCCATAAGGTAACATACACCTTCTCAACTGGCCCCCAGGCCATCACTATTGCTCTGCTCCCATTGCAAACACTGAGGTATAGCACATGAAAAGGCCTGCCAACGTCTGTCTTGAAAAGTCTGAGAATTACAATTTGAGATCTCCTTGATTTAGCCATTCATGAGGTCACCAATTTAGAGAGCCTTTAGAGTTAGTGAGGAACACAGCATTTTACTCATAATCACACAGACTCTCAGGCTCAACCACGGTCCCTAATCCACTCTTGGATGGTTGGAAACAGGCTTTATTTTAATTTTCTACTTACTTTCCCACTAAGCTTTCAGGGAGGGGGTAGGTGATCCTTTTCCATCCTTTTGTCGGAAAGAATACAGATGGCTGAGAAACACTTCCAGAGCATTTTGGGTCCGCAGGTAGGCACTGAGGGACCAGATAATTCCAGCTCACACCGAAGTCAGTAGAATACTGCACATGAATTTGATTTTGAGCAACTTTTTCAGATACTTTACATCCAACAGAGATCTAATAAACAGAAAAGCAAGCTTGTTAATATATTAAACCCATATTACATGTTTCTAAGGACCTGACACAAAAAAATTTTCTGACCATTTGATAGACACTGCACCACATCTATTCTGTATTTTCAGTTTCATTTCTTGTTCTGCTGATGTGTGGGAAAGTTGACATGGTTGCTCCAGGTGACACATTATAGAAAGTGCCAAATATATTGGGCAGGGAGTTTGGAAAGAAGCTGAAACCTGTGCTTTTGCCATGGTTGGGTGATTGCCTGGGGAGGCCTGGGCCCTCTTACAAATGGTTTGTTGTGCTAATGATCTGGCGCTTCTCTGGCAGAATGCTGACCTAGAAGGATTGCTAACAGCTTTACCAAGTTTACTATTTTGTTCTACAATTTATGACTCTCAATAAATCACTTTCAACTACATGTAAGACATAATGAAGTGAAAACAGAAGGTACTTTGATGGAGGTAGCCATAATGTGGCATTTGTTGCTATACAGTGCAGGTAAGGCAAACAGAATAAATTGGTTGACATAAAATCTTAGCCAACATTGATGTTGGCATTAATGCTATTCATGCCTTTGTTTCCCATAATTTTCTTTCTTCAGAAACATTAACATGCTTTTGTAAAAAAAGTAGATATAAGCATACTAACTTTAATCTTTTTGTAAAGAAAAAGATAGCCAGTTGGAATCAGTATCCTACATATTTATCAATATTTGCTCTATTAGTATTTAACCCTGAGTGGAAGCACATTTACTCTTATAAAAGTTTTATCCTGAAATAGTTCAGAAGTACATTAGGTCATTAAGTTATATATAGTTGAGTTGTATACCTTAATATTAAATTTTATATTTCAAAGTATATATTAAGTCAGTGAAGTAGATTATCCGTGTCTCTACAGTTGCTTTTTCATTTTTATATTGCTAATATATGTTTATTTGTGTAATCAAGACCATAACATTTTCACCTTGAACTGCATGATCCAGTTGTCAATGGGAGTCAGGTCGTGAGTCACTGCATACACTTCTCTCCCATCATGACTGCCACAAATCATGACACCATCAGGGGAGTCACAGAATCTTTCCACTGTACAATCGTCATGGAATAGCCAATGCTCACTCACTTAAAAAAAACAAAGGATGAAAATTTTATGACAAAGATATTTGAGACATATTTTCATTGTGATACTCCTACTGGAATAAAGCGAAAAGCAAGACCTTAGACACTCTCAGAAACATAAATCACAAATGCACCTGACATGTAGCAAAACTAAACACTCGTCTCTTGATATTAAAACAAGTGACCAGAAAGTGTTGGCTTTCTACCCAAAGTTAGAAAACAGAAACAGAAATGAAAATTTTCTAAAAAAATAAAATGTCCTATTAACAAAACTATAGAATGTTATTTAATAAAAACATACTTGATGGCTTAAATGAAAGAAAATATTTAGTTATAATGTAAACCAGGAAGATTGAGAAAAAAAAAAAGGGTGATACCCTTTCTCTGTTTCCATACCATTTGGGAATATGTAAAAAGTTCCATAGTCTACTCTTTTGAAAAGACCCAAATCCAAATTGCATTTCCACTGGATTTTTATTTAGCATTATGAAAAATGTACCTGCAGTTTTGTCCTCCATAAACATGTCAAAAGCAATTCTTCCGACAGGGCCAGCATCTGCGGGGGAGCGTTCGTGTTGGGGCACTGGGGCGCTGCTGAAGGTGTCTAGCATGACTGTCCTCTGGTCCGCAGAGCCTGAGATGAGGACATTGTCAATGGCCCAGTCATTCTGATCCAGGCCATCATGTCTTGGCTGCCACCAGCGGAAGCGAGTAGCAATCTCTTTAGCATCAGGAGGGAGAAGGATATTCACGAATCTGTAAGAAAATGATGGTGGGGGTGGGAGGTGTCTTGTCAAAGGTTTCATGTAAGTAAAAGTAATTTACAACCCTGTCACACAGTGAGTAAGGACATTGACTAAAATAATTTTTCTTTTCTTTTTTTTTACAGAGAGGAAGGGAGAGGTATAGAGAGTTAGAAACATTAATCAGCCACCTCCCACCCTTACCCTCCACATTGGGGTACATGCCCTTGACCAGGATCAAACCTGGGATCCTTCAGTTCGAAGGCTGACGCTCTATCCACTGAGCCAAACCAGTTAGGGCGACTAAAATAATTTTTAAAAACCATGATGAACTGACTTGATCTTATAAAGTCTCTCCAGTCACTAAATTAGAGAACAGAATGCGAACAATTCAAGTATCTCGGAACTACCAACTTACTCGACTGCTCCTGGGCTGCCTTAGAAGGACTCCATAGTTTTCTGCTTCCCTGGGAACTGTAGACCTAGAGTATATGCACTTGGGTAGAAATAAGCCAGCGGACTTTTTAAAAAATGTCATCTTAGAGCTAATTTCATCTATTTCCTTTTCCTGGCTCCTTGATTTCATTCTACTCCCAACGAGCACCAACAATTAGCTCAAAATATGCACACTAGATTATGGCAGGATGTTTGGACTCTCAGTACCAGGCTGTAAGTAATTACTTTATCAGTTGCACGTGGTTTGACATTGACTTTGTCTTTACATGTGTACTAAGAACTGTTGCGTGAGAACCATGGGCTAATGAGCCCAGCACACCTTTCTGATTCAGCCAACGAGGACAGACATGGAAGAACATGGCTTCACGCTCCAACATGAACCTTAACTTATGAAAAATCAGGTTTGAAATACCCTTTACTCATAATTATGCAAAGGGATATGTGAAACCCTTTCAAACTTATATTCACAACTCATAAAATCTGTTGAGGAAAATAATTTTCTGAGGTCTATTGTCCTCTACATAAAACCTCACTTTTAATCCATGCTAACTTACCTCCCTTTACTCTTAATATTAGTCCTTCAAGACAGGGTCAGGGCTATTCGAGGTTTTTAAATAAGGAATTTAAAACTAGACTCTAGGATTCTTAAGAATATTTACATTTTAATGTGTTTATTTTCTAGCCCCCAATTCTCTAAAATGGAATGAACCTATATAAATAAATATTTTTTTCTGTTTTCATTTTCCCAAAATGCTGTTGAACCTAATTACCACAAACTCATGAAAATATACCATTTTTTTTTTGTACTGGGTCTATTCATTGTTGGTACTGTATTTTATCTTATTCTGGAATTTGAAAACTAGTTGGTCTTAAAAACCCAATCCAGCTGGTTTTTAAGAACCTCACCTTCATGTGGGTCAGTTTCAGAGGCATCCTCTACTGAAGGGTAATGTCAAGGTCCCCATAAGTCCCCGTGATTGATTACTGGCAGGGCTCACCAAGAATCTTTGCTAATCATACTTGTTATTAGAGATAAAAGAGAATACAAACCCAGGTTTGCTGTACTGGTCATAGAAAATTTCCATGAGCAGGTTCCAGGTGATGCCTCCATTGACAGAATATTCCAAGAGGACCCCTTGGTTACGGTTGTTTGGTGGAATCAGGCATCCATACATGAAGTAAAATTGGATAAACTCAGCATTGGTGAGATTTAGATCCACTGTGACTAACAGTCGGCTGCAACCCTAAGAAAAAGCAGAATGGAGCAGACAATGATAAGGAATTGTGATTGCACGTTATTGGTTTTCTCTGGCTTCCATACTCTTTGTTTTTCTGTTATAATACAAGTCACACAATGTTACAATACCAATTTTATTCCTTTCTCCTATTATACTAGCTCCTAGCATGGCTTCTAGGACACAGTAGGCACTCAGCAAATATTTGCTGAACTTTGAAGTTTCTGTATTAGAACTTACAAAGGGCAATATATCTAAGAAGATTTGCTTCTATTTTCTTATAAGCAAGATGAGAGCTGTAATTAAAGTAACTGTTCTAAACAGTTTTATTAAACATTAGAGGCCCTCAGCCCAATCTGCATCCTCTGCAATCCAGGAGCCTAGGGGATGTCTGCAGTCTGGCCTCTCTCTGCAGGAGGGCCTCCCTCTGGAAAAGGAGACCAGGCTGATCAGAAGAAGGGGCTACCCCATCACTCTGTTGCTGCCACAGCCACCAAAGTGTTTTAATAAACACGGACTTCAGTCCCTTTACCACGAAAAAATGACAATGTTCTTTAGGCATTTTCAAGATGTGTCTTTCATAGGATATGACAGTTCTTTCTTTCATTTTTTCTTTTTATCCTCACCTGAGGATATATTTCCATTGATTTTAAGAGAGCATGGAAGAGAGAGGGAAAGACAGAGAGAAACATCAATATGAGAGGGACATTTTGACTGATTGCCTTTTGCATGAGCCTTGACCTGGACCCTGGCCAGGGAGGAGCCTGTAACCTAGGTACATGCCCTTGACTAGAATTGAACCTGGTCCCTGCGGTCGGCAGGCCAAGGCTCTATCCACTGAGCCAAACCTGCTAGGGCAGGGTATGACATTTCTTAGCCTTTCTAGCAGTGGACCTTCATTTTTTCCCCATGGGAATGAAGTGGAACAACCCTAGATCACCTTCTTAGATTCTCATTATGCAAGTTACCAAGAACACTTCAAGGGGTGTACTGGGAACTTAGCCAATGAGTGGTCAGAAAAGGTGTTTCTTCTCTAGCTTATGCACAAAGGTAGGACTGCTGGTGCGCCCCCGCAAGCAGGCAGGCCTGCCCTGCTCCCCGGTCTCTGTGGGCAGGCCTGCTTGTTATCTGCGGGTGAGAATGTCTGCTTGCTATGGCTGCACCCTGGCAGGCAGGCCTGCCCTGCTCCCTGCTCTCTGTGGGCCTTGCTCCACCCTGCTGCACACGCAGCCTCCTCCCGAGTTGATTGTGACTGTTATGGTGTCCTGGCTAATTTGCATATTACCTCTTTATTTATATATATAGTTATTCACAGGCATTTAATTATAATTATAATTAGAGATAATTGTTGTAGTACTTTTTATTTAAACTTTTATGGCTGATTAGAATCTCACCAATATTAATTCATTAATATAGGTAGGTAGAGATTACTTGGTTAAATATATGAGGAAAACGAGGCCCCTTAGAGTTCCACCTAAGCTAGGAAGAATATTGTGAACACACACTGCATTCCTAGTCAGTGTGGTTGGTTAAAAAAAAATCCTATATGCTGTATGTCCTCTTGTTACTCTTAAAACACTGAATATAATAATGTACTTCATTGGCACAAATGCAAACTCAAAGGTAGGGCATGATAGGGAAATAAAGAACTTACAGTAAATTTATAATTTTTTTAAAAAAGGAGAGTAGAATAGGGGAACAAAAGGGAAAAGAGAGAGAGAGAGAGAGAGAGAGAGAGAGAGAGAGAGAGAAAGAGAGAGAGAGTCATCGATGTGAGAGAGACATATCAATCGGTTGTCTCTCTCACAGGTTCTGTATGGGGCACAGGGATCAAACCTGCAACCGAGGTATGTGCCCACGCTTGGGAATTGAATCTGTGACTCTTTGGTACATGGGCTGATGCTCTAACCAGTCAGGGGTAAATTTATAGTAAAAAATTCAATTTCCTGTGAGGGATACTTATTATGATATTGGAGAAATACTATATTTAAAAAAATATTTTTGAGAGGAATGGAGAGATAGAAACATCTCCATCAGTTGCCTCTTGCACCCTCCCCCCAACTGGAGATTGAGCCCAGCTGGGAGAGAAATACTATTTTTAAACAAGTCATCTTTGGCAGCAATGTAAGATGAGTTTAAATTTCTGAAGGAAATTTTCTAACATTGCTGCTGTCATTCAGAAAATAATTTGCTATAAATACAAGTATCTAGTAATTACTGACAATTACTCTTTCTTGGATAATTTACAGAAAGGATTATTGTTATTAACAAATTCAGGAAACATTGAAGCTCATTTTCTAGATTTTGGCTCCTTAATTCCAAAATCTGTTGCAAGCGCAAGAGTTTTCAGTTAGAGCATCATCAAGATGGAAGACCCTCACACATTGTGCCGGCACTCTCTCCCAGGATAGAAATTCTAAACATATGTACTTAAATATGCCTCATGCTGGCACTGCCCTGCATAATTAAATTTTCTCAGCTGATTTGTGATAGGAAAATGTTGGAAATAATTAGTGTATTCTGATATGTGTAAAGTTGCAAGTTCAGATCCGGCTGTGCATTTAAAATGCATAACTCTGCATCTTGATCTGCCAATTAAACTTTAAAGGGGAAATCTTGGAGGGTGCAGAAATGATTAACCAGTAGTCAACCACTCACCCCGCTGAAATGAAGAGCCATTCCTGAAGCCACAGCTCCACACACGGTACTTAATTTCCCTCCGTTCACAGTAAGCCAGTTCTGGTTGGATGGAGCTCGATTGAAGTTGTCTTTGAGTTGAGTTGGAAGGGAGGTCTCAGGCTCATCACAGTAGAGGCCACCCCACTGCTCATCACAGCTGGGTGCGGAGAAAGAGACAGGAAAAGTCAACATCAAACATAGCCCCGCACAAGTGTGTGTTCAAATTAGTGAAGCCGAACCTTTTTCCCATCCATGACGATGAAAGGTTATTCATCTTCACAGAGCTTGCCAGAATTCACCTCCTCTCCTTAAGAGTGTTTTAGGTTAAAAATAAGCTGTGGATTAAATGCCCCTAGGCTTTCCTTGGCATGGATTTATAGGTGGAGAGAAAGAAGCAACTTCAAAAAAATTTACTAAAGTCCTGTATCAATATGACACAGTTCTGGATGGCTGATAAACAGCTATAGCTGGCAAACAAAACTGGTAGACTCTAAACTAACAATGTACAGGTCTGGTCTTTTAAATAAGAGCCTTAGGGCCAATTGGGAATCCAAGAAGCCATGTTCCCAACAGCAGAAGGTACTCTGAATGCCATCTGACCTCTTTGACCAAAGGACTGACTTCTCTGTTCCATGGGGGAGGAAAAATGAATCCAGAACTGGGAGGCTCAGGAGTCTCAGAGATAATTCTGGGTATGGGCCAGATCATTAAACAAAAGCAAGACTCTCCAGGTGTGTGGACATGAGTGGAGAAGGCACTATGAGTTCTCTCTCAGCATCTTCAATTCATCAAACAGTATAATCTTTGAAAATAAAGCACAGAGGCTCATAGTACACACCACACACACCACACACACACACACACACACACACACACACACACACACACACACACCACTCCTTTAGATCCTTCCAAAGATGCTAAGGATCTCTAAGAGTAAAATAATAGGCCTCTCCATCAAATATATACATGTTAAATCGACCAGGCATTTATGTACTTCTTAAGCAAATGACACAGGAAGAGCAATTAAACCACGGTAATGTATATCATTACATAAATTCAGACCCAAGTGAGGAAAATACTTAGTGATATATTACTTTTCGTTAGAACAGATGGAACTCCTGATCTTCTTTTACTGTCTATTTCAAGGTTCTGATGTATCACAGAAACATCGGAGGAAATAAAATCAGGCAATTATAATTCATCCTTTTCCTAACAAAACAGTTATTGTTCAGTTCCTAATCTCCAAGCAAGAATGAAGATAAAGTTGCCATAAACTCTGTAGTTAGCTCAGCATCAGATTTTAGGACAAATGTATAACCTCAGGTAATTTGGGAGTGACTAATCAACCAGTTTCAGAAAAATCTCCTGTCTGGAATGTGAGTCAGGAACTTTCTACAGAAGGAAGAGAAGAAATCTACTTACACACAGTTTCCTTGGATGCACCTCCCATGGCCGCTGCACATGTCTATGCAGCCATCCCCGATATAGACGTTATCTATCGCCCATGTCTGCTGCTTGTCAAAAGGAGCTGGTTGATGCCAACGGAATCGAGTGGCTTGGGACCTTGGAAGAAAGAGAGAATTATAATGAAGGGTGTGGTGAAAAAGACGTGTTCTGGTGTGATTGAACAGGTGCACGGAGGAGGGTAACACAAACACATGGATATCCAAAAAGAGCTTTCATCATTGCAGTATTCTATGGAAAAGTGATTAACAAAACCAAACCAAACTGAACTGCAAAAGCTTGAGAATATATTTTGGGCCAATGATCTTTATAAGCCTTGTAAAAGACTAAACAGACTAAACAGACTAAAACAGAAACTAAAACTAACCCTAAAATCAATAGTTTCAAGGGAACAGTGAGTCCTGAATTTTGTAGGGGGGCCACTGTAGAGTGACTTGGGTCAGCAGCCAACTCATATTTACAAATTAGAAAAAGATGCTAGTCCTTGAGCAGCCACAACCCCTCTACATTTCAACTCCTACTTGTTCCCTAAGGCCAGATACTTGGGGATACTGATCCACCTCACACAGCATCTGTGAGGAATTTTCACATGCATGCCTTAAGAAGACTGTAGGAGTGCAAATCAGATGGATCAGTAAAATGCTAGATAATTGAGCAGATAAAGAGAGAGGGTTATAAATGAGACTAGAATTATTTTATATTGATTTAAAAGCAATATAAATGAAACCAAATTAGACATTCTCCCATTTTAGAAGTAGAAATATATTTGCACAGTTGTATAGTTTGGAGATGTCTTGTTCAGAAACACAAATTTACATTTGTCAGAGACACTAGGTGGCAGTAAAATCCAAAAAATGCCTGAGGCTCCAGTGAATTTGAAACAGAGGAAATTATTAGCCAGAGCAAGTTTTGTTGTATGATCTCATATATGTTTGTCATTAACAGATTGAATCACTTGACTGAGATAAATCTGTGTCAGGCAGGGCAAAAGATCAATACAAAAGTTGTATTGTCTAACAGAAAACATTTCTATTAAGTTTAGAAAATAGAAAAGAAATAGATAAGAACTAAAATCTTCACACTGAAAATAGTTTAGTTTGGTATTTGTTTACTGAGCATCTACGCACAGATTTCTCCACAATCCTCTTGCTCATCAGCCCACCTATGTCACTCCCAGCAGAGAAGTATCTACCTAATTCCCTCTTGTCATACATCCTATTGCATTTAGCTTCAAACCTAAACTCCTCCTTGGCCTATGAGGCTCCATGTGAGCTAGTCCCTCATCCTGGCTACTCACTCTGGAGCATGGCTCCTACTCTGTTTTTTTTTTTTTTTGTTACCTTCCCCCTGTTCCCATCAGGAGGCCATGTTTTTTTTTTAATTTAATAAATCTTTATTGTCCAGATTATTACAATTGTGCGTTTTTTTCCCTCCTATAGCTCCCCTCCACCTGGTTCCCACCCCACCCTCTGCCGTGACCTTCCCTCCATTGTCTTTATGTATAGGTGTACCATTTTTTTTAAAGGTTTATTTTTTTTATATATTTTATTGATTTTTCACAGAGAGGAAGGAAGAAGGATAGAAAGTCAGAAACATCGATGAGAGAGAGACATCGATCAGCCACCTCCTGCACACCCCACACTGGAGATGTGCCCACAAGCAAGGTACATGCCCCTGACCAGAATCGAACCTGGGACCTTTCAGTCCGCAGGCCAACGCTCTATCCACTGAGCCAAACCGGTCTTGGCTAGGTGTACAATTTTTGTTCAGTCTCTTCCTGCACCCCTCCCCCCACTCTTTTTCCTCTGAGAATTTTTAGTCCACTCCCTTTCTATGCCCCTGATTCTATTATATTCACCAGTTTATTTTGTTCATCAGATTTTTAATTCACTTGATTTTTAGATTCACTTGTTGATAGATATGTATTTGTTGTTCATATTTTTTATCTTTACCTTTTTCTTCTTCTTCCTCTTCTTAAAGAGGACCTTTCAGCATTTCATATAATACTGGTTTGGTGTTGATGAACTCCTTCAGCTTTTTCTTATCTGTGAAGCTCTGTATCTGACCTTCAATTCTGAATGATAGCTTTGCTGGGTAGAGCAATCTAAGTAGTAGGTTCTTGGTACTCAGCACATTGAATATTTCTTGCCACTCCCGTCTGGCCTGCATCGTTTCTGTTGAGAAATCAGCTGACAGTTGTATGGGTGCTCCCTTGTATGTAATGAACTGTTTTTCTCTTGCTGCTTTTAATATTCTCTCTTTGTCTTTTGCTCTTGGCATTTTAATTATGACATGTCTTGGTGTGGTCCTATTTGGATTCCTTTTGTTTGGGGTTCTGTGCACTTCCCTAACTTGTAAGTCTATTTCTTTCACCAGGTGGGGGAAGTTTTCAGTCATTATATCTTCAAGTAGGTTTTCAGTATCTTGTTCTCTCTCTTCTTCTGGCACCCTCATAATTCTGATGTTGGTATGCTTGAAGTTGTCCCAGAGGCTCCTTACACTATCTTCAAATTTTTCGATTGTTTTTTCTTTTTGCTTTTTCAGTTGAGTGTTATCTGCTTCTTTGTATTTCAAATGTTTGACTTGATTCTTGTGATCCTCTAGTCTGCTGTTAGGTCTCTGTAGAATATTTTTTATTTCAGTCAGTGTATATTTAATTTCTAGTTGGTCCCTTTCCTTTTTTAAAATATATTTTATTGATTTTTTTACAGAGAGGAAGGAAATGGGATAGAGAGTTAGAAACATCGATGAGAGAGAGATATCGATCAGCTGCCTCTTGCATACCCTCTACTGGGGATATGCCTGCAATCAAGGTACATGCCCTTGACCAGAATTGAACCTGGGACCTTTCAGTCCACAGACCGATGCTCTACCACTGAGCCAAACTGGTTTCGACTAGTTGGTCCCTTTTCATCTCCTCTTGGGTCTTGCTAAATTTATCAGCCTTTTCTAGGAAATTCTTAAAAAACCTTATAATCATGGTTTTGAACTCTATATCCAGTCACTTGTTTTCCTTCATTTCTTTAGTTTGTGATCTGTTTTTTTGTCTCCATATTTTTGTTGCTTCCCTGAGTTGGTAGAGTAGCTTTGTGTACTAGGTGTCCTATAAGGCCCCATATCTCTGCCTCCCAGTTACCTGAAGTGGACACTCTTGGTGCATCCCTCTGTGGACTGTGTACCAGCCTTGTTATAGTGAAGTCTTGATTGTTGTTGGTATCACTGTGGGGAATTGATATCCAAGCCAATTGGCTGTGAGGATCAGCTGTGTTTATGCTGGAAGAACTTCTGTGCTGGAGACAGCCTTATGAGACAAGAATTGCAAATTTGTAAAAGCCTCTGTGCTCAGCTTGGATGAAGTGGAGTCTCAGGCCTGAGCAGACAGCCTTGGCTTCTCGTCAGCCCTGCCCTATGAGGCCCCTGGGACTCAGTGTCCCTCGGTATTCGCTGCACTCCTCTCTGTGCACACTCACATGCATGCCTTCAGACCTCTGCCTTTTGCGGCTTCCCTGAGTTTCCATGCACTCCAGGCACCCGCATGAGTCTGGGTCACCAAGATCTCTCCCGAAACTGGGGTTCAGTGCAGTTAGAACTGGAGTTCAGCTCAGGCGGGAGGTTCTGTCTTCCTCCTGCTAGAGAAAGCCAGCAGCACACTCAGCAGTCAGTCCTCTCTGCATGCACTTTCCTCCAGACCTCTGCCTTTCATAGCTCCCTTGAGTTTCCTTGCACTCTTCCCTTTTCATGACAGTCCAGATTTCGCCTGTATGAGTCTCACCTGGAACTGGGGTTCAGTGAGGTCGGAACTAAGATTCAGTGCTGTCGGGAGTTTCCATCTCCCTCCTGCTAGAGAAAGCCAGCCAGGCACTCAGCTGCCTCTCATTTCCATGCACGTGTCTCCATTTCTCAGCTTTTTGCAGCTCCTCTGAGTATCTGTGAGCTCCTCTTTCTTTCTAGTTGTAGAATTTCCACTCAGCCAGCTTTCCTGTGGTTCTGGTGATGTTTGTCTTTTCGCTAAATTGTTGTGCAAAGCAGCAGTTTAGGTGTTCACCTATGCCACCATCTTGCTTTCTCCAGGATGGATTCTTTTTTCTTTTCTAGTGGAATATTTTTTGCTTCTTTATATTTCAAATCTTTGACTTGATTCTTGTGATCCTCTAGTCTGCTGTTAGGTCTCTGTATAATATTTTTTATTTCAGTCAGTGTATGTTTAATTTTTAGTTGGTCCTTTTTCATATCCTCGAGAGTCTCGCTCATATCCTTTAGGATCTTGCTAAATTTATAGGCCTTTTCTAGGAAATTCTTGAAATACCTTATAACCGTAGTTTTGAACTCTATCTCCAGTGGTTTCTTTCCTCCATTTCTTTCATTTGTGACCTGTTTGTCTCTGCATTTTTGCTGCTTCCCTGAGTTGGTAGAGTAGCTTTGTATGCTAGGTTTCCTATAGGGCCCAGTGGCTCAGTCTCCCCAATTACCTGAGGTGGACACTCTTGGTGCACCCCTTTGTGGACTGTGGACTCAGCCTTGTTGTAATTAAGTCCTGATTGTTGTTGGTATCACTGGGAAGAATTGATTAAGGGAATCTAAAAATTAAGGGAGTCAGAGGGGCAGCAGTCTAGAGGCACTGCTAGAGAGCATGTGCGCATGCACAGGGACCGCTCCAGTGAGAGACTCGGGGGCCATGGAGGGCAGGGCCGACTGGAAGGCAAGGTGGTCTGTTAAGCCCTGAGACTCCACCCATCCCAAGCTCAACAGAGAGGCTTTTGCAGTTTTGCAACTCTTGTATCATAAGGCTGAATCCAACACAGAAGTTCTCCTGGCATAGTGAAAATGCCAAGACAAAGGAAGAGATCACAAACAAAAGAAATGGAGGAAAACAAAGGACTGGATATAGAGTTCAAAACCACGCTTATAAGGTTTTTCAAGAATATCCTAGAAAAGTTAGATAAAGTTAGCGAAACCCAAGAGGAGATGAAAAAGAACCAACTAGAGATGGAAAAGAACCAACTAGAAATTAAACATACACTGACAGTAATAAAAAAAAATATTATACAGAGTCCTAACAGCAGACTAGAGAAAGGCAAGAATCAAGTCAACAATTTGAAATATAAAGAAGCAGAAAACACTCAACTGGAAAAGCAAGAAGAGAAAAGAATCCAAAAATGTGAAGATAATATAAGGAGCCTCTGGGACAGTTTCAAGCGTAACTACATCAGAATTGTGGGGGTGCCAGAAGAAGAGAGAGAGCAAGATACTGAAAACCTATTTAAAGAAATAATGACTGAAAACTTCCCACATCTGGTAAAAGAAATAGACTTACAAGTCCAGGAAGCACACAGAACCCCAAAAAAAAAGGAATCCAAAGAGGACCACACCAAGACACATCATAATTAAAATACCAAGAGCAAAAGACAAAGACAGAATATTAAAAGCATCAAGAGAAAAACAGTTCATTACATACAAGGGAGCACCCATACAACTGTCAGCTGATTTCTCAACAGAAACGATGCAGGCCAGACGGGAGTGGCAAGAAATATTCAACGTGATGAAGAGCAAGAACCTACAACCAAGAATACTCTATCCAGCAAAGCTATCATTCAGAATTGAAGGTCAGATAAAGAGCTTCACAGATAAGAAAAAGCTAAAGGAGTTCATCAACTCCAAACCAATATTATATGAAATGCTGAAAGGTACTCTTTTAGAAGAAGAAGGAGAAAAAGGTAAAAGATAAAAAATTATGAACAAATACATATCTATCAACAAGTGAATCTAAAAATTAAGGGAATTAAAAATTTGATCAACAGAATAAACTGGTGAATACAATAGAATCAGGAGCACAGAAAGGGAGTGGACTGATAATTCTCAGGGGGGAAGGGGTGAGGGGTGTACAGGGAGAGACTGGACAAAAATCATACACCTATGGATAAGATCAATGGGAGGGAGGTAAGAGTAGAAGGAAGGGTGGGAGCCGGGTGGAGGGGAGCTATAGAGGGGAAAAAAGAGAAACAAATGTAATAATCTGAATAATAAAGATTTAATTTAAAAACAAACAAACAATTACTGAAAGGATAGCAAGTTAACAGCAATAAAGATGGCCAGAAAAATGAAATAAGAGAGGCCTTATCGACGTGTAGACAGGGGCTGAGGGTCATTGTGGAGGGTCAGTGGTTTGATGTTGAGAACTTCCTTGCCATTGGGAGGTGGCATGGGTTGCCTAGCAGTGATGGCTTTCTAATCACTGGTTGTGTTTAATCAGGCTGGGCAGCCACTTAACAGAGAGCTTGTACAGAAGAGTTAAGAGCCAGGTGTCCCCTAACTGGCTTTGCTCAGTGGGTAGAGAGTTTGCTTGCGGACTAAAGGGCACCAGTTTGATTCTGGTCAAGGGCTCATGCCAGGTTTGCAGGCTTGATTCCCCAGTAAGGAGCATGTAGAAGGCAGCCAATCAATGATTATCTCTCATCGATATTTCTCTTTCCCTCTCCCTTTCTCTATGAAATCAATAAAAAAATATTTTTAAAAGAGAACCAGATGCATTGTGGGGGTTGACAGTTTTTATGGGGATCTCTAACCATGACATTTCCAAATAAGGGCCCTGATCTGTACTATAGTACCAGTAAATTCTATGTCAACGGGGAGTAACTTAACATACTGTATATAATGAGAGGGTTAAATTAGATGATATTTAAGGTCCTATCTCAAATGTGATAACCTTATATCCTTGGGAATAGCTACACCTAGTAATTATGTACCCACAAAACAGGACTACTTACAACTAGCCAATATCATCTATATATATATAAAAGTCTAAGTGACTGTCGCAACCGAAACAACTGAACAGATGACCCAACAGGCTGCGCGTGAGGCAACCAGGCTGGCAGTGGGGTTAGTGAGGGCTAACCAAATGACTGAGCAGCAGGCTGCGTGGGGTGACCAGGTTGATGGGGGGGGGGGCGCGGGTTAGTGAGGGACCACCAAACGACTGAGCAGTGGGCTGTGTGGGACAACCTGCCAGCAGAGTAGTTAGTGAGGGACAACCAAATGACTAAGAAGCAGGCTGTGTGGGGGTGACCAGGCTGGCGGGCAATAAAGGTCGACCAAACAACCAAACAGCAGGCTGCGTGGGGCAAGCAGGATGGCAGGGGGGGCAGTGAGGGGTGACCAGCCCAGCAGAGGGGGGCCGTGAGGGGCAACCAGGCTGGTGGGGGCAAGTGGGGGTGACCAGGCTATCAGGGGGGCTGTTAGGGGTGATCAGGCAGGCAGGCAGGTGAGCAGTTAAGAGCCAGGGGTCCTGGATTGGAGCGGGTGCAGGTTGGGCCGAGAGGACCGCCCCCACTCCACTGTGCTACACCAGGCCTCTAATTGTATAAGAAAAGGGGACACATTCGCTAATAGGATGAATTGGAATAGAAATTAAAAATGTAAGTCTTGGAGTGAGCGTTCCCTTTCCACCGAAGACTGAGTCTCCCTCCCTGGCTGAGCTGAAACACCTAAGTTACCTCCCTGGAGTAGAGAGAAACAGACCAGTGCAAGCCAGAACAGACAGTCACAGGGCAGGGCAGACAAGCAGCACCCAAAGGAGCAGACCAGCAAAGCACAAAGCAGACTGGCAAAGCAGAATAGAGCAGAGCTGTCCAGCCAGAGAGGGGCCTGGCCTCAGGGCTGCCTCACAGCCATGGTATCACTATTGAGCTGTTCTCCAGCCCTGCAGCCATGAAAAAACCCCGTATGTCTGGAAGTCGAATTCCCAGTCCTGTCACAGCTTCACTGTGTCAAGGGGCCAAACCACTGATGTTTATGGGCTGACACTTCCCCACCCGCACAACTAGGAAATGCTACTTCCCACCTCCCAAGGGTGTTGTGATAATTAATTAGTCGTGTTTTCCACGACCTACGAGTATCTGAAATCCCTTGGCAGGTGTCATCATTTATCCTGAAGCTTTTTTATAATGACAGCCACCACCAGCTGCTGCTTCTTGGTGTTGGGAGGAAAATAGTCCAGAACAGATTTCTTTCCTCTCCATCTATATAGCACATAGCAAGCGCTCCTAAGTATCATTTAATAATTAAATATCCATTGGTAAGTAGTTAACATGTCCCTGTCAATAGCATGGTTTCCATCACTGCCCTCTCTGGGAACCTTTCAGCAAACATTTCCTACACCTTCAATAGGTTTCCACACACATTTCAGAGTCTGAATCTGCTCTTTTCTTTCAGATGGCTCTATCTATGGAGTCTGTGTTGTCATCACCATCAGGAGAAAAAGCCCTTGATAGGAACCATACGTATATTTTTTTCTAATCTTTTCACTATTTCCTGATGTTTCTTTTACTCTCAAAGAGCTACATAAATTACTTAGGACTCGAAACCATAGCAGAATACTCTACCAACAAAGAAATTGAGGGTGAGTGACCTAACTACACTGATTCACTCACAAAACTGAGACAAGGCAAGAATCTTCTTGGTTTATTATTACTTTGTATTCTCATTCAGTAGATCCCTCAAAACTCTATCTCAATCTCTACAGAATAATCCCACATCTACGATAACCCGAACATATAAATGCTTGTTTAGCTACTGGAGGCAATGTGTATTGCTGCTGTATATACACACGTCTATTCATCTCGACTTCTGCAAGTCAATGTCAGGGCTGAAGCTTCTGACCCTTTGATTTGAGTTAGGGGCTATGCAATGTCTGTCCCATTTCAAAATTTTATCCAAGATCCTGCCATTGCATTTGGCATAAAATTTCCTCAATTAGCCTATTTATTTGTGTTAGAGACAAGTGCAGACTATTCCAAAGAAGACATAAAAAATGACCAATTAAAGCATGAAAAGATGCTCAACATCATTAATAATTAGAGAAATTGAAATTAAAACCACAATACAATACAACTTCATATCCACTAGGATGACTATGATAAAAACACACAGCAATAACAAGTGTTGACAAGGATGTAGAGAAATCTGAACCCAAATACACTGCTAGTGGGAATGTAAAATGGTGTAGCTGTTGTCAGTTTCTCAAAACATTGAACATAGTTACCTTATGATCCAGCAATTCCACTCACATGTGTATAACTGGGAAAAGCATAGGTCAGATAAACCGAACACAGGGTCACAGCCATGACCCACAGACAAGAGCTAGAGAAAAAATAGGCTCTAGTATTTTTAGTAATACAATCTCACTATGAATAAATGTCATTTAATTTTCCTTTCTCCTAAATGTCTCATTAAATACAATGAGGCCTAAAAACTGGCATGAGAGGAGAAAGTGTTTGGACTACAGATTATGACCCCAAACATGTGATAAAGGTAAAGTACTCTCATAAGGTGTCCTAGCTCCTTCATGATATCTTTCTGGAACTAAGGTGGAAAGCACATTAGAGTTAGCAATTGAAGACTATAAGTGAGCCACTCCACATGGCCTTTCTTCCTTGAAAGAAAACAAATGGGGGACTTTGGTATAATCCTGGTTCAACCACTATCTGTGTGTCTGTGGGGAAAATCAAATAACCTTCCTGTGTCTGAGTCCTCATCTTAAAAGATAGGCAGGGGGATTCCAATTAAAGGAGACTTAAGAGGCATATCAACTAATTATATTGATTTGTATCCTAGTTTGAAAAAAACTATAACATGTCTTATGAGCAAACAGGGATATCTGAATATTAAATACTAAGTACTGATTAAAAAATTATTAACTTGTAGTATAATAATGGTATAACAATATGTTCTTTAAAAAGTCCTTTTTAGAGATATACTAAAACATTTACAGTTGAAGTGATATAATGTCTGGTATTTGCTTCAAGATGGGGGTGGGAATGAGTGGTGCTATTGATGAAACAAGGTTGGTCTTGAATTGCTAATTGTTGAAGCTGGGGAAAGGGTGATTGTATGGAAGTACAGTTTACTATTCTCTTCAATTTTATATGTTTGGATGTAAAATAGATAAACATGAGCCAAAAAATAATCTGTGGTCCCTTCGTACTCACTGTAATATTTTTATTGGATGATTATAATAAAAGAGAAGGAATATCCTTTTTTGATAAAATAGGTTGTATTATTTTTGCTGATAATTATAACCAGTAATTATAACCAAAACTACAGTGTTCTGAGTAAGCCCACTGAGGCATCAAATACACTGGTCCATCCTTCAAACGAAAGGAACTTCCTAAAACTTACAAAATACATTCTCAATGGAAAATTACTTGTATTTAGGTGTTAAAACAATCTTAACAATTCTGAAGAATCCACATATAGCAATATGTACAAAGCACAGCCAAATCTCAAATTTCTCTAATAAATCTTTGGCAACAAGATTGACAACTAATAAAGCTTAGAGGGAATAGAGAATTTCTGGAAATAGTTTTAGTCTCTGTTGCAGTATAAATAGAAGTAGATTTAATTTGTTTTAACATAATGACAAAATATGATTAATATACTCAGTACGTGAAAATCAATGGTACAATGGTTTATAGTAGACAAAATTATTTTATGTTCTATAGTCCGGAATGACCAGCAGAAATTTGGTAAAGTTATAGGAGGAATGCTTAAAGTATCAAAATAATGTATTTGAAGATGGAGAGGTAAGAAGTCCAAGGCTTCCTTGACTTCATAGAAAAAATTTAACAAGGTGTTCAGTAATATGAATGCTTGCCAAAAGTATTTCAAAAGATACTAAGTTGAACATAACAATGGAAGGAAAGCAAGAATACCAGGGCAACCTTAAAGAATCTCCCTTTAAAAAAATAAACTTGTAATTAACCTTGAATATTTCTTCATGGTGAACTCAGTAAATATTGTACTTAGTTATTTGTGTTTTTTTTTCAAATAAGACCTTTTTTTATTTATAGTTATAATATGTAGAAATATCATGGAAAATATCCTCCCTCCCTAAATTTATTTACCTGCAAAAAGCTATAGCCTCCTCCATACCCATCTTATCACCCCAGTTGCTCCACAATCTTCTAGTCCTTTTATGTGCTTATCACCTTTCCCTTCAACTTCCTGCAAACACTAAGTAGCTTCCATGCTGTGGTTAAAACCACCTGGCTTCCAAAGTGTTGTAGTTAATCTTTAAAGACTCTGGTATCAGCTAGGTCATTAGGGATAGCAGAAAGGGAGTGGATCATCTTCAAACTGTGACTTAAAATAGCCAAGTCACACCTGAGCCTTTCAGTGGCAGCTTTCTGGTGGATTTGAGTTACCTGCCCTTCCACTGACTCACCCTGGTTCTCAGGTGACTTTTCAAGAACCCAAGCCACTTGAGCCACCTGTTATTTTTAGTTTTGGCTTAGTAAAGAAGAGGAGGCAGAGTCAGGTTAGGGGCTATGAAATTGATTTTTGGCATCTTCCTATCTTCTTTTTTCAGCTTCTCTCAAGAACTCCTAGTATTCTCCCTTCCTATGTCTCTTAGAAGTATAATTCTTATGCAACCAATAAAGATGTACTACTAATACAACAATTAAGCCCATGGGGTCTGGGGCCATGCAAGCTGCATTTATTTTCGGTGTCTTACTGAAACTGTTCTTTTGAAGGTCACTGGCTAAATTTAGTAAATTTATTGTGAAACTTTTTTCTTTGGGATTTTCTTCCTGCTTGACACTCTCTTCTCACTGGCTTTTCAATATCATGTTATTCTGATTCTTCTATCTCCATGACTGCATCCCTCCTGCTTCCTTTAATAGTCATTTCCACCCATTCTGCTATGAAATTTAGGTATGTATCCTTTCTTTTTTCTTTTAAAATAATAGTCTACATATATATGTTTAAATATGTTTTTTTAAAATTGAGTTTAGAGAGAGAGGAAGGGAGAGAGATAGAAACGTTGATGAAAAAGCAACATCTATTGGCCCGCACGCACTCTACCAGGGATCAAGCCCAAAACGCAGGCATGTGCCCTGACCAGGAATCAAACTAGTGATCTCTTGGTTAATGATTGGACTCTTTAACCACTGAGAGACACCAGCCAGGCCCTTTCTCTTCTTTTTAAATGCTCTCCTATGGAGAGCTGATACGTTTTACAGCATTGTCTATACAGTAGTCGGCACACCTGGGCTCGCGAACCGTGGTTTACAGCTCTGTTGCGTAATGAGTTTGCCGACCACTGGCCTATCAGGTTTATGATCATGCCTTGAAATTTATTATCTTTTCTTGTCTCCAATCTTTGTATCTCTGTCAAATGGATATTTGCATTTGTATTTCCAGCAATATTATTTAAATCAGCATCATTTGATTAAATTTGCCATATTGTCCCTCCTGGAATATACTTTAACTCTCTTCCCACTTCTTCTCACCACCCTTTCAGGTATCAAACTTTAGAGTCATCTCTTGATGTGTGCAACTGAATAAACTGTTACTGAGTTTTATTAATTCTTTCTTTGAAATGTCCTATAATATCTGCCTCATCTCCTCCATGTTAGCCACAGCATGGGCATTGTTAATTCATGTGCAGTCACTATCACAATTCCTTTGACACTTTCCTCTTACTCAAGTCTCTCTGTTCTCTCAATTTTATTTTCTTAAAAGAATATTCTCATCTCAAAACCCACCACAGTTCATTTTTCCTGTAAATCTAAATTCATTTGCCTTGCTTCAAACTTGCTATAAATTAAGCCAACTCTACTCACAAGTTTCCACATTTTCTAGACATGAGCTCTCTGCTTCTATTAGCA
The DNA here is from genome assembly GCA_011751065.1 of Lasiurus cinereus. NCBI lineage: Eukaryota > Metazoa > Chordata > Mammalia > Chiroptera > Vespertilionidae > Lasiurus > Lasiurus cinereus. The sequence continues at coordinate 31,604,731 of JAAGEH010000307.1, forward strand.
ACTCCTATGCTTCACCCAGGTTCATGTGGCCTGTTCACACGGTTCCCATAATTTAGAATATTCTTCTTACCCACTAATTTCTTAGCCATCCTTTGAAGGCCCATCTCTTCCAAAAACCCTTTCAAACTCTGGCATTGAACACTGTCTTCCCTGTCTTAATACCTACAGCATTTCTAGCCCAATTCCTTAGTGAAGTTCTAACTTACACATAGCATGTATTATTTTTAAATTGTTTATTAGGTATATCTCTAATTTTTCCCTAAATCATATTGTAACCCTACAGGAACTTAACATAGCATCCTACTGTAACCAGGGGCTCACTTTGCTTAAGCTAAGTTAGGAAGACTTCTTAATCTGACTGAAGTTTAAGTCTGATAATAAAAAAGTGTGATATGTGGTTAACTTATAAAAATTAAAGTGATTTATATTTTAATAAATGCTTACAATGTCTGAAACACTTCTATGCACTTCTACTCAATTTTCTTTTGGTAAAAATATCTCCATTTTTCAGACAGGGAAACTGAAGTTTGGGGACATGAAATGACTTATTTCAAAGCTTACTGTGCTACAAAGCTGGAGCCTCCACTAAAGCACAATGCTTTACTTTTTTTTTTCTAGGACGATATAACTTAACCAGTGTATATGGGGAAGGATACATACTATGGTTCTATCTACCCCCATTTATCAAGGTTTAAATAGAACAATGTTTGAAGCAGAGTTTGATGTACCTTGTGTTTAGTCTGTGTTCCCTTCCCAGTGAAAAGCACTGGCATGCCTTCAGTCCTACAATTATAAACCAGGGAGTCATCTTCAACATTGCCTTTTCACTCACCCTCCCACGTCCATTTAACCAGTAAGCGCAGTCGATTTTATTGCCTCCATTTCTCGTGAATTTCTTTACTCTGTTCATGTTTGCTGCACTTTAGTCCAAGCTGTGAGCACTTACTGTCTTTTTTAAAGTCTCCTTACGTATATTATTATCCCCCACAATTTGTTGTCCAGTTATAATAAGCTTTTGAGTGCAAATCCGATCACATCCCCTTATTCCCAAGCACTTTAGCAGCCTTTTCATTGTTCATATAACAAATCTACAAATCTTTAGTCCAATCTACAGTGATCTTCATGATCTCACCATCTCCCACCTCACTCTACCTTCTCTGTCTCTCTGATCCATTCTTCTAGTATCTCAAATATCTGCTTCCTCCTACTATAAGTTATTATCTTTACATACAACTCTCTTCCCCTTACTTTCCACCTACTTAACTCCTATGCATCCTTCATATCTTACCTTAATTATCCTTTTTCAAAAAAGCATTCCTTGGCTTTCTTTACCAAGGCAAATCTCCCTACTATATACAATGTCTTAGTACCATGCAACTGTCCTTCATCTTTTATCATACCTGAATTGTATATTTACTTCTGTGATTCCTGGGCATTTCCCTCTCCCACTGGACTAAGTGCACCTTGAGGCAGGAATGAGTTCAGCCCCTCACATGGAACTATCACATTATTAAACACTTTAAAAAATATTCAATGAGTGACTAAATGGTTGAATAACCATGACTGATGACTACTGGCCATTTCAGTTTGGTTAATGATTTGGTGTTAATTTGTGGACAACCAACCTCAGTTGACTTACCACCACTGTACCAATTATACTGGGATCCTAGCTTAGGGTCACAAGTGAGTGAGTGGAGAGACCTACAATGGCACATTGCCACACGCTTAAAGCACATAGCTTTAAGTAGTCAGATCATGCTTGTTTATAGGAAAGAGCTACACACTAAAATTTTCAATTCTGTCTTGGCGGACAACATAAACAGTGATGTCTCAATGCTTCACAGATGTTGAGACAATAAGTTCAACTCAAAACAAGGAAACACCATGTTTAAAAAGTGAGTGGATATAAGAACAGATATAGTATAAATATGTTAATCTGTGTTGGAGAAAAAATACTCTAAGCCTGGTGCACTGTTCTAATCTTTGGCATGTGGAAGACCATGATAAGAAGTGGATCTGACTTAAGCTTCAAACATACATGTTTCTTTCTGAATTATCCCAAGGATCTTGTTGACTTATCCAGAAGGCAGTATTGACTTTAAAACCATTGTACATACAATGTGAGCTTTGTAGTAGTATAATAAATGAACTGTACAGTTTTACTACAATAGCAAGAGAAAATAAATTATCAGATTTTTAAAATATAATTTGAAAGGGTTAAAATTTTTGTGGGTATGTGTAAGAGAAAATTAAAAGATAGGTTAAAAGATGAGGAAAATTACTTTTCCTTGAGTAAAAGACTTAAGGGGATAATGACTAGCTGGAGTAAATCTTAGAATGTCACTTATTTGCAAAATGCTACCACGTAGCTGGGTAATAATTCACAGAATACATAAAGACGTAAAAGACTGCTGCCTTAATGGAGGTTTATTTTTCTATTTTACTTATTAAGATCGCCTTAATAATTCATTCATGGCAATACCTTTAATGAGCAACAAAATCTCACGTATCTCATTTAAACTTGGCAACTGTGCTGACAGTGAATATAGTTTCGTATCTCTGAGCCTGCAATCGTAGGGCAGTCCTTGGCTGTCAGTAACTGAAACCATCCCATGTTTGATAATCCTAAGAGAAGTTATTCCCTAGATCAATGGTCAACTGTTATAGTCATGTTCTAAGAATATTTATTCATTCTTCATTTGTGGAGAGGCCAGAGAACAATAATGAGCCCACACTGTAACTCCTTTTCCACAAACTGCATCGGTTGCTTTGCTTCTTTTGTGAGGACAGCAACTGTTAGCCATTTTCTTGGAGGGAGCAAGAATTCCTAAACAGATTTTAAAACTTTCCTATGATTAGCACTTACTTAGGTGGAGAAAAGTGAGTCATGTAGCACCATTCCACTAGACAAGGTGGATTATTTGCTTTACTCAAACAGTTGCAAGCAAACAGATATTTAGATGTAACTTTATACCCTTACCAAGGCAATTCTATTAAGCCAACATCATTTCTTTCCCTGTCCCCACTTATTTTTTTTTACTATCCCTCTAAAGTAGTGGTTCCCATCCTTCTTAATGCCACGACCTTTTAATACAGTTCCTCATGTTCTGGTGACCCCCAACCATAAAATTATTTTTGTTGCTACTTCATAACTGTAATTTTGCTACTGTTATGAATTGTAATGTAAATATCTGTGTTTTCCAATCGTCTAGGTGACCCTGCTGTAGAGCCTAAGACCATCAGAAAACACAGATATTTACATTACAAAAATAGTTTTATGGTTGGGAGTCACCACAACATGAGGAACTGTATTAAAGAGTTGCGGCATTAGAAAGGTTGAGAACCACTGCTTTAAAGGAAGCCACTATCATTTCTTATAGACAATGAATAAAGTATTTATAATTTTTTTTCACATAAAAATGCTCCAGGTGATAATTTTCAAGATACGATTTAAAATAAAATTTCAGAAACAGACATTAATTTTAATATACATTTCTGATAGCCAATACCCCATTTATCTACACCACTCACTGCTATATTTACAGTAGTATGAAGTCTATTTAATACCCATAGTGCCTGTTTTAAATTTAAGACTTGTTCTTGGCAAAGAGAATGAAGGTAGAGAAGCTTACAGATTTCTTGGATATGTCATTCCTTAAAAATATTAGAGTTAAAAGTAAGTAAAAGTCTATATTTTTGGAAAAGATAAAACAATGTCATCATAAAAACTGGTTTCTATGTTACTTACCAAGATAGACTTAATTCATGCAGGGGAATACCACCAATAGGTAAACAAAATCTCATATATCCCATTTAAACTTGCTGTGCTAAGATCTGACATGCCAAATCATATCACATTTGGGTTCATAACACACAGAGGCATCCATACCTGGTATAAGGAGGAAGAGGCAGGGTAATTCTGGTCCATTTGTTGAAAGTGTCTGACACCAGGATCCGCTGCAGATGATAGCGACTGCATTCGACATTGGTAGGCAGACAGTCCCTTACCAATGGGTGCCACGATAATCCCAGATCTACCGAGTATTCTAATTCAATAGCTGAAATAGAAGGCATTATTCTGAATAGAAATACATGTCTCTAGACCCAGGAACCATATTTTCTTATGTATTCATTTCAGTCAAATATCAATTTGATTCCTCCCATACAATGTTTCCTATTTTGAGATGTTTCCTGGTTTGACTTTTCCCTTTGTATATTACTAGTTAATATTTTTTACATTTTCCATATTAAAATAATTTTTTCTTTGAAGGAGATATAATCAAATGAAACATAAGTAAAATTTACCAAATCATTCTTTATACTGAGCAATTTTCAGGACCACCATAACAAATCTGTTAAAGCAATAGTCATAATAGTCATAATTTACATATATTTATGATTTAACCTAATAGTTATAAAATATAGGTTACAGAAATACATCTTGCTCTGCTGTGTAATGGAATATACTGGGAAATCAGAAGGCACAGGAGGTAGCTGAAAGCCATGCAATTTCTGCCAAAATATCCAATTTGCTCTGGGCCTTTGGAAAGATATTTCTTTCCTTTCTCTTCTTCTGAAACATTCCATTTATATACCCCATTTTATATTTTTTCTTCTTTCTTCCCTTCTGAAGGCTTTAAAAACTGCTTTAACCCCCACCTCCCTACTGAATTTACTTTCTCTAAGGCTGTGATTCTCAATCTTGGCTTCACACTGAAATCAGCTGGATACTTTCAAAACTACTGATGCCAGGGTCCACCCCTCAAAGATTATCACTTAATTCTTCTGGGGCATGGCCAAGGTGTCAGGAGCTTTAAAGCTCTCCAGGTAATTCTCATACAGCCAGTATGGATTACTTACTACCTAAAGGTACCTACAAGCCTTTTCTAGTTACATACAATGGATTGTCCAGGTCTTCATTGTACTTGTTCTTCCCAGGGCACTGAATATTATTGATCACTCCCTTATTCTTTCTACTTTCTTTTCTTTGAGAAATCAACTGTCCCATTTTCCCTCTGACTCTTGTGCTTACTACCACAACTACCAACTATGGACATTCTTCTAGACTCCATTTCTGGTCTTCTTTTCTTTTTTAAAAATATTTTAATTGATTTTAGAGAGGATGGGGGAGAGATAGAAACATCAATGATAAGTGATAATCACTGATTGGCTGCCTCCTGAATGCCCCCTACTGGGGATTGAGCCTATAACCCAGGCATGTGCTCTGGACCAGAATCGAACCCAGGACCCTTTAGTCTGCAGGCCAATGCTCTATCCATTGAGCTAAACTGGTCTTCTTTTCTACCTGTATACTCTTAGGGCTTCAACTACTACCTCTCAATTTATGTCTCAGACTTGATTTTATTCATTAAACAAATGTTCATTCAGCTCAGCATGGTGCTGATGCTGGCATATTGTCATGCACAATATGCACAAAGTGCCTGCTTTGCATATTGAAAGTCCTCTTCACTAAAGAATATCTCCACTCAAAGCTACTTTCACCCAAGCTAAAGAAACACTCATCATTTCCCCTCATAAAAAAACATATTTCTAACAACCAAATTCTATCAATGACAAAAATTTTGTACTCATTTTCTAGGTTCAAAATTTAGAAATTATTTTCAAACTTTTACTCTTCTCTCTCCTTTACCCTCTTATGTGCTCACCTAGTTTTGAGGTCTGCTGCTTCTTTCTTTCTTTCTTTTTTTTAAAAAAATATTTTTTTATTGATTTTTCACAGAGAAGAAGGGAGAGGGATAAAAGTCAGAAACATCGATGAGAGAGAGACATCGATCAGCCGCCTTCTGCACATCCCCTACTGGGGATGTGCCTGCAACCAATGTACATGCCCTTGACCGGAATCGAACCTGGGACCCTTCAGTCCGCAGGCTGATGCTCTATCCACTGAGCGAAACCGGTTTCAGTTGCTTCTTTCCTTTTTGTTTGCATTGTCCTATACAGATTTTATCCATTCCATCTCTCTTCCTGCCCTATAGTTCAGGTCTTCATGGCCTCCTCCCACAGATATTACCACTAGGGCTTCTTTACTGGGATTATTCCTTCCCCACCTTCCTCAGCTTCTGGGCTAAACTCCCTGAAACATACCAAGGCATTTCTCTGTACTTGTGCCCTCTTATTCATGAGCTGGTCAAGCACCAATTCCTATGACTGCTTTTTAAGGCACTGTGTTGCCAACTGTGCTTATCCACTTGCCTCTTTCATCTTATCATTCAGTTCAACCTTATCTCTCAAGACTCTTCACCAACCCATCAGTAGAAAGCACACATGGCTGAGCTTATAGGGCAGAGTTTCAGTACTGGTGCTGCTATAGGCAAACCATGTCATAACTTTACTCCTTGAGCTCTCATTAACTTCCTATGCTGATGAGGGAGTAGGTATCTTGGACCTTAAAGTCTTTTTCTATGTTTAAATGCAGTACTCTGGTCTCCTTTAGGATGGTCTGCTCAGTTTCCACCATAGAACAGGAGAGCTCTACCTCTCCTTTTTTGCTTATGCTGCCAGGTGGCATGGGTTTTTTTCCTCTCCACTCATCCTTCAAACCCACTCCAACAATCAATGCCACTTGAGACTTAGGTTCTTTTTGAAATCTTACCAAACTCTTTGGATTGAGCACCCATTGATCATCTCTCTTTCCTTTGGACTCTCATTACATTTTGCATAAGTATCATTACAGGGAGCATTTGATTTAGACATTTATTGGATTATAACTTTTTGAAATATTCTTTCAACTAGACTGACCTATTGAGGACAGGGTGTGAACCTTACATGTACTTTTCCAAGTTCTACTCCTATTGTTTAGTTTAGTGTTGGCTGATTGATTAAATATGAGGTAGAAAGAATACTTCTGGGATTACCCCTAAGAAAGGTATATTGAGTTCAAACTAATAAATATAAAAAGTCTGGATTTTGCAGGACCTTCAAAGTAACCAAATTCCTCAGACTTCAGCATTTCCTTCAAATCTAAAACAGTTTGAATCCCGTGGAAGAAGGGTGGCTTGAGGTGGTAAAAGACCAGGAGGGTCCCAGATCTGTAAGTTCTGGTGAAGAGTCCAAGTATGCAATAATGTCAGTTTTTATTTCTCCTAAGATAAGCCCATTAGTTTGTGCAAAGTATGTATGAGTGCAATGTGTACATGCACAATTGAAAGGATGCAAACTGGTCACAATGAGCTGGCTCAGAATATGCTATGATAACTTTAAGCACACCAACATTTGCATCACGAGGGTGCGGAAAGAGAAGAGAAAGAGAAAAAAATTGAAAACCTATTTAAAAAATATTGACAAAAAATATTAGGGAAGTTCCCAGTTTGGTGAAGGAAATAGACATACATGTCTAGGAAGCACAGAGAGTTCCAAACAAGATAACCCCAAATGGGCCCATATCAAGACACATCATAATTAAAATGCAAACAGTTAAAGAGAAAGACAGAATCTTAAAAGCAGCAAGAGAAAAGCAGCTAGTTTCTTATAAGGGAGCACCCATAGGATTGTCAGCTGATTTGTCAACAGAAACTTTGCAGGACAGAAGGGAATGGCAAAAATATGCAAACTGATGAAAAGCAAGGTCCTACAACCAAGATTACTCTACTCAGCAAGGCTATCAGTTAGAATCTAAGGACAAATAAAGAGCTTCCCAGACAAGAAAAAGCTGAAGTTCATTATCACCAAACCAGTATTACATGAAATGTTAAAGGGTCTGCTTTAAAAAGAAGAAGAAAAAGATAAAAAATATGAACAATAAAACAGCAATAAGTACATATCTATCAAAAATATGAATCTAAAAAAACAAAATAAATGAATGATCAGAAACAGACTCATACATACAGAGAACATTTTGATGGTTGCCAAATGGGAGAGATGTTGGAGGATAGAAGACAAAATAAAAGGATTAAGAAGTACAAATTGGTTGTTACAGAACAGTCATAGGAATGTAAAGTATAGCATAGGGAATACAGTTAATAATGCCCTAATAATTGTGTATGGTGTTAGATGGGTAAGAGATTTATTGGGATGATCATTTAGTAAGTTATATAAGGTCTAAGCACTGGCATAAACACCTGAAATTATTGTGTGTCAACTGCAATTGAAAAAAAAATGGTTGAAAAAATAAACTACTAGAACTCAATTTACATACATTTTTCAAGAATGTAGTTATGATTTGACTCAAAGTGCTCCTGTGTTTTAATTTCAGACTAATAGGAGGTGTAATGCAGTCCTTTCATAGAGGTAACTTTAGATGCCTATTTATAGATATCTGTCCCTCTACCCGCATCTGCAATACTTACCATAACAAGAGTCTGTGACTGAGCAGGAGGCGGCAAAATAGATCTGCAGAAATGAATCCTCATTCACAGCAATGTCTGTGGTGACTACGTAACGGGTGCTGGCCTTTTCGATGAAGACAAGGGCATCACCAGTGGAGCCACACACAGGCATCTTGGTACCTCCAGGGTGAAGTAGCCATTTCCTGCTATCCAGAGTTGTGAAATCATCCTCCAAGACTGTATTACCAGAAATATTTCCTCCAATAAGAATCTAAAATGTAATTTTTAGAAAAGCACAAATTTTCAGTTCGGGCTTTAAGATATGAGAAAGTACGGTCATTTTGTTTGTTTTTAGCAGTCATATTGGTCACAACTGGCATCAGACAGCAAACACAACATTAGGGGGCCTTTCTGAATGCTCTTGTTTATGTGGTCTGTTTGGCCATCTGGCAAGAAGCCATGAAAATCTGTGAAAACAAATAGTAGGATTGACAAAACCATTCACAGCTTTCATGGGCCAAATTGTGCCTTTGGAAACTGTATGTGGAAAAGCAAAATTTGGCTTACATGTGATTATTTTTCATGTAAAATTTCTATTTAAGGACAGTTGTTCCCTAAGGCACTTCAGCTTAATTCTTTGTATGGATTCTGCAGTTAACAGGTTCTTTGAGTTCTATTTGATGTGCATTTTATTATATATGAAGATCCTTTAGAGTTGTCTATAGGATGTTCGGGAGGTTTATTTATTTTTCCTTCAAAGGCTGGGAAAGAGGATTTGGGAGTTGCTGCATGGGAGTTACCAATGCTAATTTGCACATTTTCCTATTCAGAGAATTATAACCTCGTATCACACTTGATAAAGTCCCTCTATCCATATGGCAGGATCCTCTCTGAGCAGGACCTGGGCCTTCTGTTGTGTCGTTTATTTTATAGGCTCAGGCAATTGAAGGAAGAAAATGAAAGGAAGCTAAATGCCCCATCTAATCTAGTGTGCCCTTGGGCAAGTCACTCAACTGTCCATCCTGGGCTTTCTCTAGTGAACTGGGGGGGCCGCTATCTCAGGCCACATTCAGATAAGTGACAACATTATAACAGTTAATTCTAAAGGGACTGACCTGGTCGATAACCCAGGGACTATAGAAGTGCCCGTTTTCAGATGGCTGCCACCAGCGAAGCCGAGTAGAAGCTGAACGGGCTTTCATGGGTATCTCCAGGGCGATGTACCTGCCCACGTTGCTGGAGTTGCTGAAAAGGAACTCTTGAAGGAGACTCCACGAGAGGCCGCCGTTGTGAGAATACTGCAGAAGCACAGGCTGGCTCCTGGGATCCGGAACCCCTTTACCACATCCCAGTCGCATGAAGAACTGCACAAATCTGACATGAGTGAAAATTACTGTAGATATTTACTTCAATGAGAAATTCACACCATTAGCAAAACACAAGGCATTCGGGGGTAATATGGGGAGTGCATGGCTTTAAGGAATACAATGACTTAACGAATGTCCAAATAAAACATTTCAAAGCCCGATTTCCTTTTTAATGCTAAAGGGAGTTAATAAAATGTGAAATCTGAAAAAAGGAAATTCTGCACCCATATTTATATTTTGCAGCCCTTCACAGAGGTGAATCTGAGGAAAGTGAGCATTGAGAGTGTGTATTGTTAACTGTTTAAGGAAAATTTGGATCCTTGTCCTTAGTATCCGAAACAGGAAGAATATAATCAATACAGTTTATCTCATTTATAGGTAAAATCATTCATTCTCAGTTTATACCAGTAGATATTTATTTATTTACTTTAAAATATTTTTTATTGATTTTTATAGAGAGGAACGGAGAGGGATAGATAGTTAGAAATATCGATGTGAGAGAATCATTGCCCAACCACCTCCTGCACACCTCCCACTGGGGATGTGCCTGCAACCAAGATATATGCCCTTGACCGGAATTGAACCCAGGACCTTTCAGTCCGCAGGCTGATACTCTATCCACTGAGCCAAACCAGTTAGGGCTATACCAGTAGATTTTTAGATTTCATATTATTGGTTTTGGGAAACACATTTACATTCACCAGTTGTAACACCTCTTTGTAAAAGGCCAGACATCTTTTGGAAGAGATGTGTCAAGCCTGGGCCTCTTTTCTGTCTTTTGTGCCTAGGGGCAGGGGAGCATGAGTATGGGGTGATGGTGGGCTGTGCCAACCTCTGACTATTGCTGGGTCTGCGATGGATGATACCAGCCATCGAGAATTGTGGCGGCCAGCCAGTGCAGCCTTTCCAGCTGGCAGGGAGGTGGGCAGAGTGGCAGCAAGCAGCTGGGGTGCCAATGAAAACGAGCTCACATGTTATCTTTGGCAGGCAAACTGTTGGTGCCTGGTCTGGCTGCTTGCTACCTGGTAATGCAGAATAAACTTCATGTGTAATCCAATGCATACAGCCAATTATGTATGCATGCCACACATATGAAATATATTGGGGTTTATAATAAAAGTTATCCATTTCATATATAAAACCATGCGTTCTTCATGGGTTCTTCCTCTCTGCTATCTCCATTAACTGTGTATAAATCTCCTAACTTGAGAAAACTGGGATTTTACACAGAGCATTTCGAGATCAATATATGTAAATCCTACACAGCATGCTACTGAGATGAGATAAATAATGGAGCTTTTAACATTGGATTAATGAAAAAATACATGGCTAGTGCCTAGTGATGTTTATATCTATAGAAATAGTAGTCATTTACAGAGAAAAACTTTTAGCATGTCATCTCGTTGTATTGGGAAAACATTTATATTAATTTAGTGATAGATAAACCATATCAGAATTTAGAAAAATCTAATAATTTTTAAATTAAAGAACTCCACTGCCAATAATAATTCTAAAAAAAGAGCATCAAATTAAGTCATATACATTAAAATAGGATGGTGATAAATACAATCTTGTTTCTTCTAACTGTAAAATTATTATCTCACATATAAAATTGTATTTTCTGTGGGGCATAATCAAATTTATAACTCAATAAAATATTTAGGTGGAAGGAGAGGATAATCTGTTATGATGTATTTTAATTTGCTCTGAAATGTTTAAAAAACAAAAACATCATTCTTTTGTTCACTTGCAAAAATAGGTCAGGGTTCCATTTTACACATGTTAAATTGTCTTCTTTATTTTCCTGGCTAAGTGTTTGGCACTCATCAACTGATCAAAGGATATACTTTTTGACAGGACATAATCCTCTGAGACAGTTCTAAATGTTTGTTTCTGAGAGACTGTGCTCAATTTAGAAAATGAGTGCTTAGAGTGCATGAGTGAGTCATTAGACAGAAATACTTATAAAGAATAAGGCTACACTCAAATGTTCTTAACTTAAATTGCTAATGGATATAAACTTAATTGTAAATAATTCGAGGGTGTATGGTATTTCCATTAGGCTTTCTATTAAACATGGTGTAAATAATTTCTACACAGTCCAAGTGCTAATGAAACGCATTCTGTAGAAGATGGATAAAGAAGTTGCAACATTATTTTTCCTGAAGTTAAAGTTAAGTTAAATATTTCCATTTCCTAGTCACCATCTTATAAAATACCAGATATTAACTTTTGTCTGATCATCAGTATTTCATTTCTGATCTAGTTACTGCACAATTCTCTTTCAGTTTTAGAATGTAAATTATGTAAATTGTGTTTTAATGGAGTTGTTGATAAGAGAGAAACTCAGCATTTCCAATGGAAGGCCTTGTCTTTGAGATCTCTTTATGATTCAATGATGTTCTGGCACTGTACATCACAATGTAATTTTCCAACAACATTCCAAAGTGATTACCTAGCATGTGATAAATCCAGATCTCGTGTCATCAACATGCGTAAGCCATCTTCGTTGAAAAAGAGGTTATTTCCACTAGAAAGGATTCCACACTTCCGAGATGGCTTTCCACCACTCATTAATAAGAATCTATCTGATTCCAGCTGACCTGAAAAAGGTAAAAAGTATGACCCCAATTATAGTCATACTATTTTTATTTATTTATTTAGTCATATTTTTTAAAGCAATATGGTAAGTTCTTTGTGTAGTTCCAAAATGTGAAGTCATAAACATCAAAGTCATAGATTTGGGATAAGAGGTCTCTTCAACATTTTAGCAAGTTTGAATTGTTTAACCTTGGCTGTGTTATTTAAAGGTCCACAGGACAGAAGGAGAGGGCCTTTTCCTGAGTACCTATGGTCCAGCCATATGGGTCCCTCCTTTCTGCACCTCCACACTGCAAAAGTCGACATTGGCTAGTCAGAGTGGACAAAAGTAAGAGAGGGCATGTGACCATTCCATAGACTTCTTCACCATGTCCTTGCTACTGTGAGGACAGTATCAGACAAGTGTTACATATTTTTAACACTGTTTTAATGGGAGAAAATTCAGGATAATTTGATATTTCCTATTAAACAATATTTTTCAAAACTAGCTCTTAAATCTCCTCAGATATTCATCATAGATTTACTTCAGTTTTTTGATTGTAGTAAAATGCATATAATATAGAAATCTACCATTTTCATCATGAACAACTCAATGGCATTCAGCACATGCACAGTGTTGTATTACCATCACCACTACCTAGTTCCAGAACTTTAAAATCCCCCGTAAAGAAAACCTTGTCCCCATTAGGAAATCACTCCTATGTCCCTCTCACCCTGCCTCTGGCAACCACTGATCAGTTATCTCTATAGATTTGTCTATTTTTGATGATTCTATAAATGGAATCATATGGTAGGTGACCTTCTGTATATGACTTTTTCATTTGCATAATGTTTCAAGGTTCATTTATGTTGTAGCCAGTATAAGTGTTTCATTCTTTTTTATGTTTAAACCAGAGGCACAGTGCACAAAATTCATGCATGGAAGGGTGTAGGTTTCTCAGTCTAGCCTGCACCATCTCCAATCTGGGAGCCCTCTCACAATCCAGGACTGCAGACTCCCAGCCGCCTGCCTGCCTGCCAGCCTGATCACCTCTAACTACTCCCCTGCCAGCCTGATTGCCTCTAACTACCCTCCCCTGCTGGCCCAGTTGCCACCAACTGCCCTCCCCTGCCAACCTGCCCCCCTCAACTGCCCTGTCCTCCAGGCCTGGTCTCCCCCAAATGTCCTACCCTGCAGGCCTGGTTCCCCAAATTGCCCTCCCCTTCAGGCCTGGTCCTCCCCAACTGTCCTCCCCTGCATGCCTGAGTCCCCCCCAACTGCCCTCTCCTACAGGCCTGGTCCCCCACAACTGTGTTATTCTCCAGGCCTGGTCTTCCCCAACTACCCTCCCATGCATGTCTAGGTCCCTTCAACTATCTTCCCCTACTGGCCTGGTCACCCCCAACTGCCCTCCTCTGTTGGCCTGTTCACCCCTAACTGTCCTCCCTTATAGGCCTGATCACCCCCAACTTCCCTTCCTTGCAGGCGTAGTCACCCCCAACTGCCCTCCCCTGCAAGCTTGGTCCTTCCCAACTGCCCTCCCTTGTAGGCCTGACCACCTCCAATTCCCTCCCTTGCAGGCCTGGTCCCTTCCAACTACCCTCCTCCTGCTGGCCTGATCACTCACAACTGCCCTCCCCTGCCAGCCTGGTCCCCTCCAACTGCCCTCCTCTGCAGGCCTAGTCCCCACCTCCCAACTGCCTTCCCCTGCAGGCCTGGTTGCCCCACAACTGCCCTCCCCTGCATGCCTGGTCCTCCCCAACTGCCCTCCCCTGCATGCATGGGTCCCCCCCAACAGGCCTGGTCACCCCCAACTGCTCTCCTCTGTCAGCCTGTTCACCCCTAACTGTCCTCCCCTACAGGCCTGATTACCCCCAACTTCACTCCCTTGAAGGCCTGGTTGCCCCAAACTGCCCTCCCCTGCAGGCCTGGTCCTTCCCAACTGCCCTTCCCTAAAGGCTTGATCACCCCCAATTCCCTGCCTTGCAGGCCTGGTCCCTCCCAACTACCCTCCCCTGCCAGCCTGATCATCCACAACTGCCCTCCCCTGCAAACCTGATCTCCCACAACTGCCCTCCCCTGCAAGCCATCTTGTGGTGGTCATCTTGTGTCCACATGAGGTCAGCCATCTTTGACCACATGGGAGTGGCCATCTTGTGTGTTGGAGTGTTCAATTTGCATATTACTCTTTTATTAAATAGGGTAGTAGTCCATTGTATTGATGTTATCTAAATGTAATTTCAGAATGTACCTTAAAACCATAATATAATTTCATAGACAATTTAAGAAAAAGAAAGTAAATTTTTAACTTGGGACAAAGGAAAAAATCTTTAACCCCACTATGCTATCTCATAAAAGAATATAATATGCAAACTGAACATCACTCCAACACACCAGATGGCCACCTCCATGTGGTCAAATATGGCTGCCCCCATCTGGACACAAGATGGCCATGAGGTGAGAGCAGTTGTAGGCAATCAGGCCAGCAGTGGAGGGCAGTTGGGAGGGACCAGGCCTGCAAGGGAAGGCAGTTGGGGATAATCAGGCCTTCAGGCAAGGGCAGTTAGGGGTGACCAGGCAGGCAGAGGAGAACAGTTGAAGGTGACCAAGCCTATAGGGGAGGACAACTGGGGGTGGGGGAACCCAGGTCTGCAGGGAAGGGCAGTTGGGGTGACAAGGCTGGCAGGGGAGGACACCAGACCTGAAGGGGAGGACAGTTAGGGGCAACCAGGCTAGCAGGAGAGGGCAGTTGGGGGTGACCAGACCAGAAGGGGAGGGCAGTTAGGGGCAACCAAGCTGGCAAGGGAGGGCAGATGGGGGCAACCAGGCCGGCAAAAGAGGGAAGTTAGGGATGACCAGGCTGGCAGGGGAGGGCAGTTAAGGGTAATCAGGCTGGCAGGGGAGCAGTTAGGTGTCGATCAAGTTGGCAGGGGATTGGTTAAGAGTGATTAGGCTGGCAGGCAAGTGGTTGGGAGCCAGTAGTCCTGGATTATGAGAGGGATGTCTGACTGCCTGTTTAGGCCCGATCCCAGTTGGACATCCCTCAAAGGATCCCAGATTGGAGAGGGTGCAGGCTGGGCTGAGGAATACCCCTCCACCATGCATGAATTTCATGCACTAGACCTCTAGTCCTAATATAGATAGTTATTACATTTGTTTAGGACTTTCTCTTATGAAGATGTTTTTCCAAAGTCTTATCAGAGTGCATATTCAAAGGATATATAATTGTGAATACTTTCAATTATTACACCATATGTATTTTTCTATTTTGTAACATTATTGTCACATACAATGTTAGATTCTAGGTTT
Source organism: Lasiurus cinereus (assembly GCA_011751065.1). Classification (NCBI taxonomy): domain Eukaryota; kingdom Metazoa; phylum Chordata; class Mammalia; order Chiroptera; family Vespertilionidae; genus Lasiurus; species Lasiurus cinereus. The sequence goes on from JAAGEH010000307.1 coordinate 31,620,273, forward strand.
AACTGAGATACAGAAAGTGATAAAAGACTGCTTAATGAGGTGGTGATAAAGCAATGAAAGGAATCTCCATCTCTGGAATCTTTTCCTTTCACCCAAGAAAATTAACCCTCTATAGACATTTTTTAAAATGATCATTAATGAGAAATTACATGTGATAGCAAAAGTGGTGAAAATAACCTTAGTTTTTCTCCGTTACAGTCTTGTTCTCTCTCACTGACAATAGTTTCAAAAATGGAATCCTATAAAATTCAGAACTAAATGAAGGCTTGGGTAGTTTCAATTGTAGTGATAAATCATAAAGTATTAGAGTAAAACCTAGGGATTATTTCCAAATTACAAATTTTGTTTAAAATGTAATCTCTTTCACAATGCTACATATAATTTATAAGAAAAGATTACCTTCAAAATCATCCTTGAGAAAATCAGGATTTTTGGTGCTTATTTTACAAGTTGGACCTGAGTAGCCAGGATCACATATGCACTTGGTTCCATTGATACAGCTCCCATGTCCATTACACATCTCTTCACATTGGGGACCAATATAGACATTATCAATGGCCCATGTCACTGGCTGAGAGCCAACAGGGTAAAATCCTTGGTACCATCTGAAACGCACAGATCTGGAAAAAAGGAAGAAATCTTTCAAAATCTAATCAATAGAACAATATACCTTCAAAGTAAGCACACCTGATCAATGAGCAGTGGGCAGTTACTGAGACTGACTCACTCAAGAAACAGAAAATAAAATTCAATTTTGGGAACACAAACTACATTTCTCAATCTATGAAATGTTGCCAATAAAGTTCTTGCTCTTTGTAAGCCCTTCCCAATTCTATCACTATGTCAAAATTCCACCTGAATGTCCAACTTTTTCTTTTCTTTTTTAAAACTATATTTTTATTGATTTCAGAGATGAAGGGAAGAGAGAGATAGAAACATCATTGCTGACAGAGAATTATTGATTGGCCACCTCTTGCATGCCCTCTACTGGGGATCAAGCTTGCAACCCGAGTATGTGCTCTTGACTGGAATTGAACCTGGGACCCTCCAGTTTGCAGGCTGATGCTCTATACAGTGAGCCAAACTAGCTAGGGTCCAACTTTTTCTTTTTAAAAATTTTATTTTAGAGAGACAGGGGAAGGGGGAGAGAGAAAGATAAAGAGAGAAAGAAAGGAGGAGGAGAGAAAGAGGGAGGAGAGGGGAGAGAGAGAGAGAGAAACCTCTACTGTATTTGTTATTCTACTTGTTTATGCATTCTTGGTTGATTCTTGTATGTGCCCTTTCTGGGGATCAAAGCTACAACCATGGCATATAAGAATGATGCTCTAACCAATTTAACTACCTGACTAGGGATCCAACTTTTTCAATATTGACTTTCTTAGTGAAGCTTCTTTCATATTTTCTATCTACACTCTGCATAATATTTTTTTTAAGTCGAGGTGAAATTTGCATAACACAAAAGTATATGTATATATATTGTTTTAACTATTTAAAGCACATAATATAGGGGTATTTAGCAGATTCACAGTGTTAGCCAACCATCACCTCTATAGAGTTTCAAGACATTTACTTCACCCAAAAAGAAACCTTGTGCCTATTAAGCAGTCCCCCTATTCCTCACCTTTGGCAACCACAAATCTACTTTCTGTCTCTATGGATTTACCTATTCTGGATATTTCATATAATTAGACTCATACAGTGGGTGACCATTAGTGTCTGGCTTTGTTCACTTAGCATGATGTTTTCAAGGTTATTCCACATTGTAGCAAGTATCAGAATTTCATTCCTTTTTATGACTGAATAATATTCCATTGTATAGATATACCAGTTGATGGATATTTGTTTATTTCTACCTTGTGGTTATTGTGAATAGTGTTTATACAAGCAAGTATTTGCTTAAATACCTATTTCTCAACTCTTTTGGATAAAGTAGTGAACTTGCTGAGTCAAACAGCAGATAACCAGTCCTTCAATTTCTCTTCCACAATTCTGATGGAATTTCCATTATTATAGTTATCAGAGATATAGGTGCTTAAAAGCATATCTATTTTTCCTATTGGCTGTGAACGCCTAGAGCCAATCTCCATGCCTCTTTCTTCTTTGCAGCCATTTGTGGTGCTCCATAGAGTGAAATAAATCCACCTTCTTTGAATTGAGTTTTTGTACATAATAAAATATACTAAACTATTTCTTTATCCCTGCCTCCTGCAGGCCCCCTACTGGGAATGTGTCCACAACCAAGATACATGCCCTTGACTGGAATCAAACCGGGGACCTTTCAGTCCGCAGGCCAACGCTCTATCCACTGAGCCAAACCAGTTTCAACAGAATTGTCTTTTATTGTTGATGATGGTAGTCCTTGGAAATAACCTATATATTTAGGCAGGGGTACAGAAATAGTTTAGTATATTTTATTATGCACAAAAACTCAATTCAAAGAAGATGGATTCATTTCAGAGGGTACAGATATAGAGATGGCATGTATATTCATTTTTGTGCCTTGTGAATATGTCCAATTTTCAATTATCATAGGAACAAAATTCAGAATACTTTTTAAAACAGAAATCAGAAGTCAATATTAGGAGCTTTTATTAGGTTTCTAAAGTTTAGTAGAGAGCAAAGCAGATGGAATCAAGTTTTAACCCCAATTTCATTGTTTAGATCAAATATCTAACTATATTAAGCTGCCCCCAAAATGCCAGTTCATAATTAACTTTATTTTCAAATACCTGTCAGAGTTTAGTCTTGGCCAGGAGCACTTCCTACCTTTTGAACTTTCAGACTGCTGAGCTGAGGGAAATGGCTGGAGTTTTTCTTTGAACAAAAGCCTCTGTGGATTTTTTTTGAACTTCTTATTTATTCAAGAGTTCTGAATACAAATGAACCACCTTGGTTGGATATTTATTATTGTTCACCTGTCTTGACATAGAAACTGCAAGTGCTATGATAAATGGGCTGAAGGGCCTGGTCTCACTGTGGTTGTCTTCTCCTGAAACCTTATTTTGAAAATCTCTCACTGCCACCCTCCCTGGTGAATGTCAGTGCCTGTTCTACTAAGCCAGTGGTATTCAAAAGGATCTGTTCTTTAAATGTAAACTTAAAATTTCAAGCACACAACAGTGCTTTCATGAAATAGGGGTTTTGGTTGACTCATTATGAATCTGTATAAAGCAAAAGCAATCAGGAGTTTTAAGGACAAAACGCCCCAAAAAACTCTAGATGAAAAGGACACAAAGGTGATGTGAATAAAATTCAGTGGAAGCTCAACACTTATGCTTCACATGTGAACTGCCTTCTTATGGAGGCAAAAAATGCCATTTCTACACCTGAAAACATTGAAAATACTTTTTACGGTGCCCAATGTTCAGTAAATGCACAGAAAGGGCTCATTTAAATGTGGGTTATAACTATATTTTAGCATCTAGAACTTATGCCATTATTTTGTGCTGTTCTGAATACAAACCAAGGGATGGTTGACTGAGCTGGAGAAAATTTAACTTTCGCCTTCCAGCAATTCATGCCTGTGTGGTTTTTAAGAAGAGTGTTAATTCTTTTCCTGAAACAAGGACTAGACAACACTATGTAGGCAAATTCTTCTCTTTGCAGAAATGGTTGAATGCAGTTTAAAAGATAGGTTTATACCATTGTGGGAATGGGCATGCCTCTTTAACATATTTACTTTCTTTTCATAAAAAGAGAAACAACATGGAATACAAATAACACGATGGTCTGAGTTCTGTACCTTATTTATAACTAGAGGTCCAGTGCATGAGATTCATGCATGGAAGGGGGGTTGTCGCTCAGCTTGGCCTGCACCCGCTCCAATCTGGGACTTCTCGGGGCACATTCCTCTCACAATCCGGGATTGCTGACTCCAAACTCCTCGCCTGCCTGCCTGCCTGCCTGCCTGCCTGCCTGCCTGCCCCCAACCGCTTCTGTCTGCCAGCCTGATCACCCCCTAACTTTACCCCTGTTGGCCTGATTGATGCCTAACTGCTCCCCTGCTGGCCTGATCACCCCAACTGCCCTCCCCTGCTGGCCTGATCACTAATAACTGTCCTCCCCTGCTGTGACCCGCCTCCTCCACCTGGATTTGCCTCCTCCATGTGAGGCAGCAGAGACGCTGGGACCAGCCTCCTCCATGCTGTGCAAAGTCATGGGGACCTCCAGGCCTCAGCATGGAGTGGCTACCAGGCCCTGCCTCTGCTCTGTGCATGGCCATCTTATGATTACATCACGGGAGCGCACTGCATGAGGGTGTGATGTCACCTAGGCTTTTATTATATAGGGTTGGAGGAGATATATTTTAAACCGACACTCAATACCCATCAGTGAAAATATTAGTGTATACATTTCTCTTGTTCAAATGTCCAAATTACATCATCATACCTTATGTGTCAACAGTCTGGTGGACATGACCAAAGGCTAAGTGAGGCAGGTTCGAGGCACTGTCCTGGAGTGGGTCTCCTCACTCAGAACTTCTAATTGGCAGATCTTTGTGACCTTATTTCCTACTCCTTGAAATACTATATATTTTTTTCATGTGGGAACTTGCTGAAGCAAATCTCAGTTGTCAAAGCAATCTCAAGTCATGGCTTACAACCTACATGTAGGGTTATTTTCTATTTAATAATTAGCTGGGAAATTTAAGGTCTATTGGAGAGAAAACCTACAGCTTCTCAGCAATACCACAATGGTCATGGTACTGGTTACAGGTGCCGAAGAGACTGGCTCTCCAGACCTTTCCCTGCCTACACTGCCCATAAGCTGGGATTTGGGGGCAGCCAGGCTTCTGTTGCTATTGACTTTGTGGCCACAGCTGATGGGTTCAGATTTTCTTTTCTAGAAATGTGAAATCATGAGTTCCAGAAAATGAGAGCTGTGGTTGTTGAATGATATTAATACCAGTATGATAAAAATGAGAATCATACCTTCTGTTGCTGATGGCCTCACACTTCATGAGTAGAGTCCTTGTTATTATTTCCCCATATGTTTCCAGTGAGTTCTTTCACTTTTTTATATATCTTTATATTTTTTGCAATATGTAACCTTAAATAATACAACTGATTTTGGATAAAAAGATTTTGCTGAGATACCGCGCCCAATTTTTTAATAGACAAGCTCCTTCCACCCCCGACCTCTACCCGTACCCCCACTGCAGCAGTTTTCTGGTTGTGCTTGCTAAATCCTCAGCTCTACCAGTTCCAATGCTTTCCAGAGACTCTCCTTGCCTCCTTAGCTGATCAATAATTCACTCTCATCATTAATGTCTCTCTCTCTCTCTTTCTCTCCCTTCCTTTCTGAAATCAATAAAATGATATTTTAAAAATAAGTGAATATCATATTCAACAACACAAAACATTAAAGCTCTTAACAATTAAATTATAAAAATTATGCTGATTATATAAAACGGATTCAACAGATTTATGTTCAAAGATAATGCAGATTTTTGAAAATTCCTTTTCACCCTCTTGGAAAAGTACTAATAGTTTTGCTTGAACACCCAAAACTTCTAATTATGCTGAACTTACATCGGGAATGTAAATCTTATAAGTATAATATTAATACTTCTATTTTTTAACAAAGAATAAGTTCCTTATTCTGAGGGAAAAGACAAATTTTGAGACAAGCTGCTTTGTTGACTTCCTCTCTCTAATTTATTTTATTTTTTTGACTGTTGACACTATTACAGATGTCTTACATTCCCTCCACCTCTTAGCTCACCTCCACCTAGGCCCTGTCCCCTCTCCCTTGGTCCTCACCACATTATTGTATTTTTAATGGGCTATGCAGATATGTTCTTTAGCTAATCCCCTTACCTCCCTTTAACCAGTCTCCTATGCCCCCACTAACCTCCCCTCTGACATATGTCAGGCTGTTACATGTACCCATGACTCTGGTTCTATTTTGTTCACCAGTTTATTTTGTTCATTAGATTCCACATATTTAGAGCATATGGTATTTGCCTTTCTCTGACTGGCTTATTATGCTTATAATAAGCATAATAATCTCCAGGTCTCTCCAGGCTGTTCCAAAGGGTGAGAGTTCCTTTTTTTTTTTATAGCCGTGTAGTATTCCATTGTGTAAAGGTCCCATAGGTTTTTTATCCACTCATCTACAGATGGGCAATTGGGCTGTTTCCAGATCTTAGCTATTGTAAAGAACATTGCTATAAAGATAGGGGTGGATATATTCTTTCTGATTGGTGTTTTGGATTCTTAGAATATATATCCAGAAGTATTATCACTGGGTCAAAAGGCAGTTCCATTTTTAATTTTTTTTGAGGAAACTCCATACTGTTTTCCATAGTGGCTGCCTCAGACAGCATTCCCACCTGCAGTGTGCTAGCATTCCCTTTTCTCCATATTCTTGCCAGCGCTTGTTGTTTGTTGATTTATTGTAAGTAGCCATTCTGACAGGTATAAACTAGTTCCTCATTGTAGTTTTAATTTGCATCTCCCTGATTAGTGAGATTGAGCATTTTTCATATGTCAATGGGTCATCTGTATGTCTTCTTTGAAGAAGTGTCTATTCAGGTCCTTTACCCATTTTTAAATTGGATTGTTTGTCTTCCTGGTGTTGAGTTGAATTAGTTCTTTATATATTTTGGAGACTAACCCCTTATCAGATGAATTATTGGTAAATATGTTCTCTCATACCATAGGTTCCCCTTTTCGTTTTGTTGATGGTTTCTTTTGCTGTGTGGAAGTCTTTTATCTTGATGTAGATCCCTATGCCCCCAACTAATTAGTTTATTTTTTCCTGTGTTTCCCTTGCCCTCAGAGACTCATCAGCAAAAATATTGCTCTGATATTTTACTGCCTATGTTTTCTTCTAGGATTTGTATGGTTTTGTAACTTACATTTAAGTCTTTTATCCATTTTGAGTTTATTCTTTTGTATGGTGTAAGTTAGTGGTCTGATTGTGTTTTTATTGTTTTTTTGCATGTACCTGTCCATTTTTAATCACACCATTTTTTGAAGAGGCTGCTTTTACTCCATTGTGTGCCCTGGCCTCTTCCATCAAATACTCATTGACCATAATGGCGTGGGCTGATTTCTGGTCCATTGATCTATATGCCCGCTCTTGTGCCAGTACTCTGTGTTTCACTTACAGCTGTAAACCTGATTTTGCCCCATTTTATATATGTAACAAGAATGCTGACAGAGGGCCCTGGCTGGTGTGGCTCAGTTGGTTGGAGCATTGTCCTGTACAGCAAAAGGCTTTGGGTTCAATTCTGGTCAGGGCACATACAGGAGGCAACAGATGGATGTTTTTCTCTCTCTCATCAATAAAAACACATTCTCGAGTGAGGATTTAAAAAAATGCTGACAGAGGCTGAAAAAATAAAAATGCCCGTGAAAAGAGTACTAACAATTTTTTATGAGACACCCAAAACATTCTGTGGGCTTTCATCCTCCATATATCTTCTCCCCGCACAAGAAACATCGGTAGATGTTTGAAAGCCATAAAATTCCTACTGTATTTATTTGGTGAGGGAGGAGGGGATGGGAGGGGTTACATTAGGGGAAAGCTATATTTCTGCTGCTTACAAATTGATCTAATAAAGAACCATGGGGGATATGAACCCTTTGACAGAGTACTAGTACTGTGCTCCTTTAAATCTACCTCAAACCATAAGTTAGTAGTTATGTTAGTCCTGTGTTTTAAACATACATCGGTATGTTTCAAGTGAAGAACTGAAGAAGAAATTTGAAGTTGAAAATTTTCCCGATAAAGTCAATGATGATGTCAAAAGAAAAACATCAAATGAAAAATAATGTGGCATAAAGCTGCAGGTCCTTACCCGCAAAGGTGCAGCTTCCCGAAGTGCACAACCTCTCTCCTCCAGCCCTGGGTGGTCCCTGCGTAATAGGTGCTGCTTGGGTGGTGCTCAGTGGAGCACAAAGAGCTGACGTGGCCGCTGCTGTGGTAGCAGAGGGGGAGCAGCAGGTGCCAGGTTGCCCCAAAGTCCCTTGAAAATTCCAGTTTTATTGGCTCAGCAGATGAGCTATCAGTTGAGCACCCAACGTTGATCTTGAGGAAGAAGAAAAAATGACACAAATTACCTCGAAGCAATAAGCCTTGAAATGATTCACCACGTCATTATTTTCTCGAGTCCATTTCTTGGGAACTGTCTTGCTGAAATATTTAACACTATGAAATTCTGTTTTGCTTGAGTAATATCAGATATTACCTTTAAGTAATACTTTTTCATAAAGAAACTCAATGGGTCTCATGAAAAATTTATTTTTCCTTGTTTTATTAAAAAAAAAAACACTAGGAAGTGGGTAAAGCAGAGGCTGACACTGAATTCCGGTTCTAATCTTTGGCCTACTTTCATAGCCAAGCCAAATTAATAGTAATGAAAAAAACTTTCTCCCTAATTCCAACCACCAGTTTTTTCTAGTCTGTTAGACAGGAATACTTTCTATTTTCCTTCTTGTGACACCTTCCAAGTACATGTAATCCCAATTTTGCATGAAGAGAATCTTCAACATGTATTTATATTAAAATTATTTTTCCCAGAACAGGGTGAGCATTCTTAGAAAGATATTTTTAGCCATTAAAGAAATAACCCCTTTAGTCCTTTTCCCATGTTTTCAAGTAAATTAAACTAAAATATAATTAAGTAAATAGATGTTATTTTCTCATACGAAATTTTTTTATCTTCCCATTGAGATAACATTTTCCTGCTATCCTAGCAAGTGGATATATATATATACAGAATATATTTATATTTATTTAACTTACTGATTATTGTTGAACTTATCAAGTTATCGAGATTTGATAACCTTTTTAATTATAGGCATTTGCTTCTACTTAGATTCTTTTGATAATAGAACTCTTTTATTAATATTTAAAGCATAAAATTTAGAAAATATAACAGAAAGTCATATAAGTAACTTAAAACTAGAAAATATAACAGAAAATTTAGAATAAATACTGAATAATTTCTTCATCAAGGCATCATTTTGTCCCTGACTTTTAACATGTAAGGAATACCTCTAATTTAGAGAACACAGAGAGTTAATCTCAAACAAATATTCAAAACTGTGTTGATGCAATTAGGTACTATTTTAAGAAAGTCTGCCCCATGATATGACACAAGTATCTTTGAAGGTTAGTACTATTGAACCCTGGCATAATGCACCTTTGGTTCTGCTAATTTTACCTAAGCTTTTGAAATACATAAAGGTTTTTAAAAATACATTATTAATTACTTTATTGAAAAATTAGAGTTCATGAATACTCATGAAATACAGAGAAAATATATTTGAAATTATAAAAACATTGCAGTATTATTTTATCTGTAAAATTCATAACACCATGGTAAATATTACATATATGTGCTGGCATAATACAGGCTTTTGAGGCCTGGTGCACGAAAATTCATGCACGGGGTAAATGGGGGAGGGGGAGAGTTCCCCTCAGCCCCGCTTGTCCCCTTTCACAGTCCAGGAGCCCTCAGGGGATGTCCCACTGACAGAGTAGACCTAAGCCACAGTCTGGCATCCCTTTGTGGGAGGCAACAGGGCAGATCAGGGGAAGGCGCTATCCCCATCACCCATGTCGCTGCCACTGTCATCCTCGCTTCTTAATGCTGACCCTGCCCCCCACCCACTGGTGGGTGGGGTGCGATCTGGGGCAGGCCAACTGTGGGAGGGTGAGGCACAGAGGCCGCTGCCTCTGTGGCTGGTTCTGTGGAAGGGGCAGCACTGGGACCCGGACCACGCAGCCCCCTCTCCCGCTGCCTCTGCGGAAGAGGCTGTGGCGCTGCACTGGCCCGCACCCTGACCTCTCCCACGCCACTGGCCCTCGGCCCTCACAGCTGCTGTGGTTTTATCTGGAAGGATGTCTGGAAGACGTCCAGTCTATCCAGTCTAATTAGCATATTACCCATTTATTAGTACAGATAGTTACATTGACTTGGGTTCTAAATAACATATAACAATTATGAAAATAATAATACTAGAAGAGTATGGTCCTTTTTATACTTATAATGTTTAAAATAATTTATTTCAACAACTTCCCATTTTAGAAGGTGAAAGATTATGTCATAAATAAAGGACAAAAATTCAGAAATAAACCTTAGTATGACAATTGGTTCTTCTAATAAAAATGAGTTATGATGTAAAACCTGTTTTGTCCTTGTATAAAAATGGAAAGCCATAATGCATGAAATTATCTGAGATTTTCCTCTTTATTTATAGGTTTTGTTCATGATAAAATGTAAAGCATTTCTAGTAGAACAAAGCCAAGTACCTCAAATTGTATGATGGTGTTCTCATTCACACTGAGGTCACGGGTGGTAATGGAATGCTCACCGACTTCATTTGAAACGAACACCATAGCTGAATCTTCCTCACTGTCATACAAAACAACAACAAAATATCCATTTAGGCAAAATTTCATTGTGATTTGCAGAGAGCAGTGGTTTTATTTTTAGTTTCTGAATTAAATACTTACGGTGCTCCCTTTGAAGAATATGGGCAATAAAGACCAATGTTACCACCAGGATAGAAAAACCAATTGTCTTCTCTGGGCCCAAAGTCAAATGTATCCAGAAGCATCACAGGGTTGTTTAAATTATTTCCATCAATAATGAAGTCATCAATGATCCAGATTTCTTCTTTCTTACCTAAGGCATTTTTGGAGAAATCAAGTGTTTCCAATGGTGAAAATCAGATGGACATTTTGCTCATGGAAGAAAGTCAAGGACAGAGGGACTCAGTAACAACAGGCCAAACACATGTCTTGGCAATGAAACACTAACTAGATAACACTGTGTTTACAGTAATTATAGTGACAGTATAAAACAAATTAAGCTTTCAATCATATTAAATCAATACAGGATGAAACAGCCTTATTCAAGAAAGACGTAACAAACAGATTGTGAAGTGTGCTGTGTTTTTTGTTTTGTTTTGTTTTTCATAATGGTGCTACTAACTCTCCCACCGACAAGAGTGAGCTTTGAGTTTGTTTTCATGGTTCCAGGAAATAGATAAGACATCTGGATCTATGAGGATGGGCAGTCAACCTGCAGACTTAGAACAGAGCTACACTAACTAGACTATTCAAGAAGCAACTCATGATTTTAGAGCTAACCCATGGTTTAGCATCATGCTTTAGTCAGGCTGAAGGATCATGGCTATTAAAACACTGCCTGCTGCATGATTTTATTTAATTGTTAAAAACTACATAAAAGAAAACAGTGTTATATACTTTATTTCTTCTTACTGCTTTTCAAAACACCTGTTTATTTAAAGATATGTGGAAACACACAGAAAACTAGTAAAATCACTCCTTAGGCTGCCATAGAATTTGACTCATGGCTTAGGCTGGGTGTTTAAGGAAGATATTACTAAGTAGATAAGAAGGGCAAACCAAAGCTACTTTTGCAAAGCACTGTATACATTAAATTGAAAACAAGATAAAGACCATGCCAAGCAGAAACGTCAAGATTTCCCAAGATTGCTTTTTCAAAGGTTCCTATTTTTGGTACAATTCTTACAAAATATAAAAAAAGTACCTGCAAACAGAACCCTGTAGGAGTGACCTGATGATTTAAATGCTTCTCTCTCCCCCTCATTTTGGAAGCAGGTGGCGCAGACAATAAAGAAAAACCAGCTCAAACAGGTTTGGCTCAGTGGATAGAGCCTCAGCCTGTGGACTGAAGGGTCCCAGGTTTGACTCTGGTCAAGGGCATGTATCTTGGTTTCGGGCACATCCACAGTGGGGGATGTGCAGGAGGCAATTGATCTATGTTTTTCTCTCATTGATGTTTCTAACTCTCTATCTCTCTCCCTTCCTCTCTGTAAAAACAATCAATAAAAAATGTATTTAAAAAAGGAAAGAAAAACCAGGTAAGGATTGCAAACATAACACAAAGACAGTATCATTTGGACTATGAAACTGGTTGCCTTCCTTTGTGAATTTTTATTTGGTCCAAAATAGAAAAGATTATATTTAACATAAATATAAAAGGTACAAAACATAAAAGGTTATGTTTTCTCTTCACAACAAATTAAAAGTATATATTTTGACTTATTAGTTATAAAGGAAATGCTCAGGTTAAATTTTAGAGATGGCAGTACATTTTTCTTATTTATTTCTGTGTTACCTCTGCAAAGAATCTGCTTAATGTGGTATTTCTATGCTTACATAGACCATTAAATGCATAATTTGGCAGAGTCTGGTCCTTTATAATCAGCAGTTAATAGAAATATAGGATGCAATAAAACATTAAAAATTTGTAAAATCATTTTCTTTAACCATTTGAAAATGCTATTAAATTATACATTCGCTTTGCCTTTTCAACTGAAACAAGTGTATGTGATAAGAATATTTTATCTAAGGTACTATCTGCTTCATGTAAGCCCTCTCTCACTTAGGGCATTTTGCTATAATGTTCTATCTCGCTAATGAAATGCCACACTCAGAAGAACTATGTGTTCCTAAATGAATTCAGCAAAAAATGTAGTTACAATTGATGAGTGTCTAATGGTAATGTTAGATTATTTTTTAAAAACCTTAGACCTATGACAAGATTCCATTATATTTTCATTATCAAGAGAACTTATGGATCAAATATGAAGGATGATAAAGATATATATATTTATATATAAAGTTAAATATTAATTGATACTTCTCAAAAGTGAAGTGTATGAAATGTATTTGATGAATAGCTAAGCTACTCAGTTGATAAACACTTCCTCCCACCTTAGAAACAAAGGTGTTAACATGACACAGTCAGTGTTGATCATATGAAAACATGTGCATTTTTACCGTTATTATAAGGCTGCCAGAGTCTGAATCTTGTAGCATTGGTTTGGGCGGTGTATGGCAAGGGAACATTAATAAAAAGTATGTTGGTCATTTGAGGGAAATAAAATTCATCCATCAGGTGCCAAGTGATTCCCCCATTGACGGAGAATTGTAATAGAATAGAGTGAGACCTCTCTGGAGTACCTAGAAAGAAGATAACAGAAGCATAAGATATTCTGTGCTAAAATGGGGAGACAGTATGCTCTTAGACCTTTCTTTTGGCATCACTGCATAAGCTGACTTATATTCACAGAAAGGTTTTTGTAGTCCAAATGCTTCAGAGGCAACTTAAAATGACAGGTTGAATTTTCTATATGAAGATATCTCAAAAAACACAACAAAAATTTTGGATTTTCATATAATATTATCTCCTCTTTCCAGCTATAGACATATCTTTGTGTTTTCATTTAGGAAATATTACATAAACCTTTTTTTTTATTCTACTGGCATCCCAAGTTTACAGAGAATCAAATATTTAAATCTCAGGATACAAATAAAAAAGCTATTTGAAAATTTGTTACATACAATTGACATTATTTGTCAAGAAAATGTTTCAGTTAATATGAAATCTCAGAATGACAAAGAGTTGGCTTTTTTTTGAATTCACATATGTAAAAGAAAATCCAAAATTTCTGAGTTAAACATTTTTAATTTTAAAATTCTTACACCTAGAAAGTAGTGGTGGAAAAAGACTCAGGGACATGATGGTAAAATTAACTACCACAGAACTAGTATGGTTATTATAGCTATGTGCAATTATTATAAAATCAGTAATCTTACCTGATATCAAAATGAATTTTATTTTAGAAGAACATTTGTTAACCTTTATGTACTCAAATTTATGTTAGCTCTTTGATATGATAAAATTTATGTACCTCAAATACATTATTTCTTTGTGGTTAAGGAACTGTGCATGGGAGAATTTTCTTGAAGGGAAAGAATAAAATCATACCCATAGAAATGACTTACCTTTTGCTATAAATCTAAGTGAAAACTGGACATACATGGTATTGGTACAGTCTAGATCTCTTGAAATAAGCATCCTTAGTCCTTCCTAAAAACAAAAACATAATATGTTAAGCAATCTTATTTCATGGAAAAATTACTTTGATTTTATACACCCTAACTTGGATCAACTAAGTAATAAATACATACATATAATGATCAAGAAGCCATATTTGGTCTAGTGTAAAAGGAAAAATTGGTAGTTTCTACTTTCTTAAACGCTTTCATTTCCTATGCCTGAATGACGCAATTGCATTATCTCAACTCTGAATCACATTTTGCTGTGACTATTAGAAACAGTGCAAAAATGATAGCATTATATATCTACAGGCCTTTAAAAAAAATAGCCTCCTTTGATGCCAGCATGCTGTGAGAGAACTAACGAGGAAATAGATGGAAAATGTGCCAAGTGCTCCTGCTGGAAGCCGAGAACTAATAGGTAACTTTCTCAGGGTTCCGAGGAGTCCTAGGAACGTACCACTCCTTTGCACACTCTGACAGCCCCGGGGGGCTCTCATTCAGGCTGACATAATGCCCTCCAGCTGGTCAAGTTAAATAAGGCATAACTAAGGGAGTCCTCGTGTCTGCGCTCTCCCGCTCTCCCGGCTCATGCAGAGAAGCCCAGGAAGGAGGAAAATGGTCACATTAGCTTTAGCAATTTTTTCTGCTAATAGCTATTTCTGGTTGCTTGGCACTGACAGCTCCATAGCTTGTTTCCTAAGCGTGTACACAGGACCGCAGTAAAGGCCAATAAAATTTCACCATGAAAATGTCCTAAGTTAAATTTCTATAAGTTAAAACATTTTTAATGTTAAAATTCTTACAGCTAGAAAGGAGTGTTGGGAAAAGACTCAGGGCCATGGATGACAAATTGAACTACATTTAAAAGGTCCACACCGGCCTTTCAGTTTTTCAGCTGTGACTTCTGAATGAAGTGACTCTTCCGTGGTTGAGGGCTGTGTTATCCTGAATGACCATGTTACCCTCTGCATGTTGCAGGTAAAACTGATATTAAGAGGAACAGGAACAGTTTATAAGTGGTGATGGCAGGATTTGAACACAGACATGTCAGGTTCTGAAACTTATTCTCCAACCTTCATATGATACCACTGTTGATTTTTTTAATTTAAAAATATTTTTATTGATTTTAGAGAGGAAGGAGGAGGGAGAAAGAGTAAGAAACATCAATGATAAGAGGACATCATTGATTGGCTGCCTCCTGCACACCCCCTACTGGGCATGTGCCCTGACCAGGATTGAACCATGACCTCCTGGTTCATGGGTTGGTGCCCAACCACTGAGCCACACCAACCAGGCACCAGTATTTTAATTATTAAACCATCATTTGGTTTAAGAAGAAGAAATCCACATAATATTAAATATAGAATTTGAGAATTACTTGATATTGTATGAAAACTCAACTGCGTTTAAACACATTTGAACTTCACAAAGTGTAGATTCAAACTTTCAGGATTGAAGATTGTCATGTAACAAGCCTTATATTTCCAGTTGTTTTTCTTTTATCCTAATAACTCTCTACCTTGTTCAGTCTGACACTGAATCAATGCCTATTCTTCCTGAGTCAAGGTCATTACACTCTCCCTCACACACTAACAAGCACTAAGCCTTGGATGTTTCTGCAACTCGATGCTATGTGAAGGTGGCAGTTATGAAGAAAGGTGTCTTCTTCAGCTTGTAATGAAAAAGCTTTGAGGTGGTTAGTTGATAGATCCAATTAGTACATATCTCTTGCTAATATTAAGAAAAAGGACTATCCCTTCCCTGTTTACTATGGAATGTAAGTATAAGTTGTTCTATATAATTGAAAAAGTTCTGGGGTGTCTAATTTTACACTTCATTTTGGAAGAGCAATTTTGTTGAAAGTGGGTATGATCTGTAATATGGAAATATCGTTCCTTTATATTTGTAGTATTTGTTTATAGTTCAGCACTTGACATTGATAATTACATGGCGAATCTGTCAGGCTTGGGTTCTGCACATATTCTAATTCATATAGATATGTTTCTTTTGTCATTATTTTTTCCAGGTTCAATAATCCATTTGTGCGAAATGTGAGAAATTCTTTTGCATACAACAAGCTATTTTAACTGATACAATTCCTGAATCTATAAACATTAAAAAGAGACTATCATTTCTTTTTTCATGAAAGAATGCCTTTCTAGGTCAAACTACAACCTATTGAATGGCACACGCTAAGCCCTCACTACATCTTGCTGAGCTGATGGATAATATGTCTAATACATATAATGCTTGGCTGCTCTTGCATTTGGGTGGTGGCTAAAGGGAAAACATAAAAGGCTATATGTCTTCTTCCTTTATAGGGTCTAGGGACCAGTTTAATGCTATTGCTTAACAATTTACCAGGGAAAGATATTTGAATCATGAAAGGTGACAGGGCTTCTCATTTTTTATCCTGTCAATGGCTTCAAATGGATCAGAAGTGAGCTAGTGGTAATGAGAGCTAAAACCTTAGAGAAGGCTAACGACACCCCGACACACACACAACAAAACCCAATATTTCTACCCATTTTTTTTTGGTCCCTCATAACTCTTAGGGACTGTAAGTCTCATTTTTTTTTCTCATCCAAAACTTGAGAAAGTTCTAAATTCAAGCAAGGATAATAGGCAGCACCTATTAGCTATAATTGAAAAGGTTCTGGGGTGTCTAATTTTCAAGTGTTAGGTGTTAATCATTAAGATTGTACAGAAACCCATGCAGATTTCTGTTAAAGATTTCATTTGCACACCTAGATTAGCTGGTTTTCCCATGCTGAGAGAGACTTGATAAAGCATGGGTTCACATATATAGATGTGCCAGCTCAGCACGGAGCTTCACACAATCGCCTGATATTTCTCTAATCAGATATCTAGGATGAAATACAAAAAATACTAACAATGCTTGAGAATGCTATTTAACTTGACTTAAATGTTTGGTTTTCTTAGAAAAAAAAAATAGTTCTATTGGCGGGGGGCAAAAAGAAAGAAAAAGCAAAGACCTTTCATAAAACTATTTTAGCATGGCTAGTTTGGCTCAGAGATTGAGCATCGACCCTATGAACCAGGAGGTCAAGGTTCCATTCCCTGTCAGTGCACATGCATGGTTTACTGGCTCGATCCCCAATAGGAGATGTTTCTATCTTGCTTACCTTCTCCCTTCCTCTCTTAAATCAATAAAAAATATTTTTAAAAAACGATTTAAAAAAATTGAATAGTCAATAACAAATGTTACATTCTAAAAGTGAAAATTTTAGAAATTGTATCTGTATAATTTTTAAATTTATAATTCAAGAAGAAAGTAAAAAAGTATGATTACCAAAGTGGAAGAAATATTTTATGACTTAGTGGTCATATATAGTATGCTGAATAGAAGAGGAAACATGGTTTGGGCGAGAAGACAATAATTATATATTAAACACATCATCTGACACAGATTCAGAAATGCATCTGTGCGGAGCAGAGCGTGACGAAAGGAATTTCAGTAGCAGTATGGAGAAGTAGAATGCTATCTGACCCCTTTAAAAATGAGAGATGTTCCAGATTTGATGGTTTCACCATTCAGATTCCCCCTCTCTGCACCATACACTTCTGGCCAAAGGTCTGGATGTAAGTTCCCATTGAAATCATCTTTAAGAATGGAGGGCAGAGGAATGACAGGAACGCAATAGGCTCCACCAAAGCCCCGGTCACACCTAAGAAAAAGAGTGGAGAAAAGGCATTATTTGTGCTGAGTTAAAGAAACCATGTTTATTTTTGCATTCCAAAGAGAGGAACTGCTAGTGTTATTAACTTACACACAGCGTCCGGCATCACAAGTCCCTCGTCCGGAGCACATCCACGGGCACCCTGAGGACAGCACCACATTGTCAATAGCCCAGGTGTCGCCTCCCACAGTGTAGTTGGCCTGAATCCATCTGAACCGGGTCCTGGGAGATCTAAGCCAAGAAAAAAACACACTTAGTTTGACAAGAAACCTGGAAAGCATGAGAACATTTACTTCAATTCTCCATTTAAGTACTCTCCTCAGGTTCCAGTTCCCTCTTCTTTAAGACATTAGATTTTCTTATCAAGTATTGGATGCTGTTTCCTCTTATACCACAAACAAAGTATTAAACAGGCTTTTAAAATATTTCACCATTTTTTTTTCATGCAAGAGGCTTCAAACATGTGTGAGGTAGGAGAGGTATTTTGAACTATGGGTTTATTCTGTGTTTGAACCATATGCAGAATTTTAGCTTTCGCTCTCAGACTTTCACTGCCATCCAATACTAGGAAGGAGATCCAGGGTGAGAGATACGAGGAAAGATTGGAATCATGCAAAGTTCTTGCCATGAGGTCCCTGTTCTATGGTCGGTCTCTAAAGGTTTGTGAGACAGTACATGGAAGCTCCATTGAGCTTTGTTTCTATTTTGGTCCTGACACACGTGGTCCCTTAATAATCTGCTCTCTTCCCTTGTCTTATCTTCCCCTATTTTTTGCCTCACAATTACATTCTGAGAGCACTGAATCCTTGCATTTCCCCATGAAATTCTCTGGTGTCTGGGTTTTTTTTTTTTAAGGCTTTTAACAGCAAACATGCCCTCCAGCAGGCCCTCTGTGTTTGGGCAAGACTCAGCTCAGACATCAGCTCCTCCAGAAAGCTCCCTCTGTTCTCCCCAAAGTGAGTTAGGTATTACCTCCCTGTGCTTCAATAATATCCCTGTGTATTACCTATTAGAATTTTATATCATAAACGACTTAGACATCTGTTATCCCAAATAATGCATTTGTGTCCTAGCATCAGCCTATTTGTGTTGTATCAGAGATCTAAAACTCAATAGAATTCAACAAATGCTTGTTGAATAAAAAGAAAATGAGTAAATGAGCTATAAGGAAGCATCCTGTAAAGCTTTGGGGTCCATAGAAAATGACTTTAGGTTCAATACTAAATGCTTTGGCTTCATGCAGTATTTTTTCTGCCATTTGGTTATGCTTCTCTGAATCAAAATTGAACCAGGAAAACAAAAGCCACTATAAGTATTGAATACAGACAGAATTTGATGCAAGGAACTGTCTGCACAGGTAGTGGCAGAGCTGAGAAGCCAACAGGGATAGTGAGGAAACCAGAGGTTAGCAAAGTCAAGAAGCCTCTACAAGTCCAAAGTTGGAGAAACACAGGCAGGACACATTGCTGTTGGTGTCCACAGATCTAGATCACATGAAGGGCCATCTGGGAAGAGCTGGAGCCACTGAGGATGGCCAACATGCACTTGAGGCAGAAAGGGAGAGGGAGGAATATCCTGGTTTATCTCTATTTCCACCCTCCAATCTCTCGCCAGTGTCTGCCACTGTCTAAACCTATCAGGAAGCCAGCAGGTACAGAGGCTGGCACCTGTAGCCTGCACAGGCCAACCTACTTGCAATTCAGAACAGAGCAGAACAGGGGGTGAGGGCTCTGGGGGGAGCAGTTCCAGATGGCACAATGTCCAACCAGCCACCACAGTACAACTTAGTTCCTAGAAAGATCCTAAAACATACAAATGCTTAAACCATGAAAGTGGAAGCCTGTATAAGCCCCAATACAAGTCTTAAACGTGGGAAGAAAGATGTAAAATAATATGAGCTTTTTATTGTAGTATTGAGAGTAAAAAAAAACCAACCCCACAAACAACTGAGGATACTCTTCCATATGTGATGATCTCACTTACTGCTTAATGTAAATAAATATCTGTCTGTCTATTTGGAAGATACTTATTTTTACAACAGTTTAAAAATAAAATCTGATGGGCAGCCTTCACGTGGCTGAGGAGCAGAAAAATTCAGCCTTGACAAACTTTCGGAACTCCTCACCACATTAAAAACTGCAGCCCAAAGCACCTTACACTTTTCTTCCTGGCACATGCTGTGCATAATCATCACGAGAAAGTAATAGCATTGCCAAGTGGAATCACAATTATTTTCAAATTAGGTGACAGAAACCTAAAGGAAGTTCTGCCATGCAGCCAAATGACAATTCTCACATGGCGGCAAGTGGAAGGTAGACAGTGATCCGCTTCCAATTCTGGAATCTTTCCGAGGTGTAAATTGAACTTTCTGTGTAGTGCAGACAGCCAATGGTTGGAGGGACACACTCTTCGGTGACAAGATGCCAGTCCCTGCCATTGTTCAGAGAATACTGGAGCTGGACGCTGTGGGAGTCGCTGAAGGGCTTGCTACAGCCCATGCTCATGTCAAACTGCAAGAAGGTCGATGCTGACACATGAAAGTCCCAGGTCTCTGCATAACGAGGTTTTCCTACACGAAAGGAGAAGTTTAATGGGCAGCATACAATTGCGCTCTCTTTTCTTATTTGGCATTTATGCGGGTCACACACACTTTCAGTAGCAAGTGAAAATCATGTCTGATCCTTAGTGCTTCATTCTTCAGTGGTGAGTCTTTTTATTTGGTTAGCATAGATTCGAAAACATGGAAGGCTGCTAACTGAGAAAACTGCACTATCTTGAGAAGGGTGAATATAGAGCCTTAAGTATGTAATTGTGCAAATTATGAAACAAAGGAATGTCTCCAGCTATATTTTGCTCTTCCTTTAAGAAACCTCAGTCATATTCTACATGCTCTGTGAACTGTCATTGGGCTCACCAAGTTATATTAGAGGATAATACCACTTTATTTATTTTCCCAGGAGCCTCCCTCAACACAGACAGTTATGCAACAGTTTTGCATTAGAGAATCTATCTCCTCTTGATTTTTAGTTAATTTAGTCCTTTAGTTAATTAAATATTCTCCCTTTATCTGGTGAAAATGTATACCTATGTTTTCAGTGAATATCAGAGCGGTATCCATAGAGAGACAGTCAATGTCGACTTGACCTCCTTGGATTCGATACCAGTTGGCTTGCAAATCTATAGAGCCATCAAATTTGTCTTGAAACCCAGTTTGAGAGCTGTCATTCATTCCTATAAGGACATCATCCAAGGCCCACTGGGCTGAATGCTTCCCTGAAATCGGATGAAATAAAGGCAGTTACAGAAGGTTCATTATATTCAATATACCTATCGTTATGACCGTGCTTTTAAATCAAATTGCCTAGAAATTGACAGCAAGTTAAGAAACACACAATACAATGTAGCTTTAACCATAAGACCTAAATGCTACCAGGAAAGTTGGGGTGAGCAGTAACTTGCCGTGTTGGGGTTGCCACCATCGAAAAGCTGTAGCAGGTGTCTTTGCCTCCCGTGGCAGGTCAATGGAAATGATCTGTGGTTCCAGAAATGACATGAAGTCCAGCTCTCGAAGCAAATGCCAGAGTATCCCGTTGTCATTTGAATACTGAACAATAAGGCCTGAGTTAAAAGACATAAATTCAGTTACTTGGAAAGCTTTCCTAGAGGCAAAAAAAGGCAACGAATAGGGTTTTTTAAATGCCAAGGCTGCAGCAGAAACTTCAAATTGCCACTCATGGAATGAGGGCACATTCATCTAACTTCCAAGAAATGAATTAGTAGACCTGAAGGCTCATCCATTTCTTGACAGTTTCTAATGCACCACCTCCCAGGAAATGGAGAAAAAAAATACATAAACTCTTTTAAAGACCACTCAAGTTATATGAAAAATGAGTAGGTTGGTAAGGGGAACATAAAAATCCACTCCAGATTATGTATTTATATTTTAGATTCTGTCCTGAATATCATAGTCTCATATCATTATTATACACGCAGAAGAAACAGCTCAATCTCCCCAGCACAAAATCAAGGAGCTCTCTTCTGCCAAAGCACCAGGCAGTGAGCGAAGCCCAATTTGAAATTCTGTTAAGCAGAAGGATCCTTTACTGGCTCTTCACATTTTGTCAGACCTTGGTCACCGAAGTCTGAATAAAGTCAAATAATTAAATTGCAAAGCAGAAAAATCTCACTACCCTCCAATGTTGGTTTTACTTTCCTTCCTCTGTGCTACCCTTTCCCCTTCACTTATCCCATCTACCCAACGTCACTGTCTATCACCAGAGTAACATGATTTAGGGACCAGCATCTGAACAGGCCTCTGAAGTGATTCAGGTATACATTAAAATAGAAGTCTGGCTCAAGAAACCATACTCCACCTGGTTTTTGCTTGTTGCCTTTCTCCTCATTACTTTTCCAGGAGAGTCACATATACCTTCAGGCAGCAACCAAGTCTGAAGAGCCAAGGACCCCCAATGCCAAAGGACAATCAAGAAATGCCTCCCAGAGAAGTTACAAAAGAGTGGAGAAATGCAGTAAGGGGAAACAGCAATATCCATATTTTATATCAACTGCTGAGCCTCATTAGCTGTGTCATCTAACACACTGTACATCTGAATAAACCAAGCCATTTTCCCTCATCTACTGAGTGTTTACAGCATGTAAACCATTTCTCCTTGTAAATTACAACTCCATCTGCATTCTGCCCAGTCTTAGAGGAAATAGCCTAATTTTGATTTTCATTCCAAATATGTAAATTGAAGCTTCAGCTTGGGTAAGTAAAAAAACCTTTGGTTTCATCACTGAAAAAGATTGGTTCAAGGATTTAGAAAGATTTACATGGTAACAGCCAGTTTTTAGTAAGAAATGCCTGCGGGATGTGAGTTACAAGACAGCAGTGAGTTCAAGAAAATGGCTGAGGCCGGTTTGGCGCAGTGGATAGAGCGTCGGCCTGCGGACTGAGGAGTCCCAGGTTTGATTCCGGTCAGGGGCATGTATCCTGGTTGCGGGCACATCCCAGTGAGGGATGTGCAGCAGGCGGCTGATTGATGTCTCCCTCTCATCGATGATGTTTCTAGTTCTCTATCCCTCTCCCTTCCTCCCTGTAAAAAATCAATAAAATATATTAAAAAAAAAAAAGAAAATGGCTCAAGAGTAGCTGAACAGAAGTTGTTTATTTCCTAAAAGGGACACTGAGGGAACTTGCCCAATGGGCATGCCCAGAGGTTGTATCGAGGAGAGTCTAATGCCTAAGATGAGTGGGTGCTTCCTTTATACTTTGGTCAGAGGTTTTGTTCATTTGTAGCTTATATAAGAATAGGGGTACAGACTAGTCATCTTCAAAAGAGCCATAATTGTTACACTATCCCAACCACAAACTATTTTCAAATAGTAATTTTATTATAAGGATTAAAGAAAACATCAAAATTCTCTACCTCTCCAATCAGAAAGCAAGGTCCTGAGAACAGGACTGGGTCTTTTTCTCTCCCCTCAAAGCTCTTATCTCTGCATAGGCCAAGCATGTGCTTGGGAAATACTCATTTTTTTGAATTTCATAGAGTGTTCGTAGGGTGACCTTATAAACACTTATCCTATTATGTCGCTAGCTGGCTGGAAAACCTTCAGTTAGTCTCCATGACACATGGATTCAGACCCATCTCCTTACCATGGCCAGCAAGACCCTGTGTGACCCAGCTCCCGTCTGTCCCTTATTACAGACCACTCTCCAACCTTTATGAGCCCCAAGCTAGTGCCTTTCTTTCTGCTCCTGCAATATCACAATTCTTTCCCAACTTGTGGCCTCTGCTGTCTCTTCTGCCAGGAAAATGTTCCTGAACTGGCTGGCTCCTTTTCATCCTTTAGATTTCTATTTAAACATCACCTCCTCAGGAGTTTCCCTCCTTCCCCCATATCTAATTTAATATCTCCCTCTGCTTAAGTTTACTTTCCATCTCATTGGCTTATCTATTTTCATTTAGCCCATCAATCTAATATCTTGCTTATTTATTTTCTTCTTTCTTTCTTTTTTTCCCCCCAATTGTTTGGGGGATATTTTTTTCTTTGTTGTTTATTTTCTAACTCCTCTCACTAGAATGTATGTGCCTTAGGGCAGGGTTTTAGTCTGCTGTAGTCAAGAGTGGGACACTGGTTCTTTCTCTTCTGGCACATGGTAGTTTGTACTTCTTGTGCTGTCACCAC
The DNA here is from genome assembly GCA_011751065.1 of Lasiurus cinereus. NCBI lineage: Eukaryota > Metazoa > Chordata > Mammalia > Chiroptera > Vespertilionidae > Lasiurus > Lasiurus cinereus. The sequence goes on from JAAGEH010000307.1 coordinate 31,644,020, forward strand.
ATTCTCTCTTTCCCTTTGCTACATGGCTGACAACACCCACAATCTACCCAGCAGCTGCTTCATTATTCTGGGTGCTGGAATGAGGCCCTCAGAGGATCCATGTAGCACAAAGGAGAAATCCCCCCATTTTTAAAATCAAGATTTACAGAGTTGTTTGTTATTGCAGCATAACCCAGCTCATGAATCAGTCTTTTGGTGACTGAATAATATCAGGCTTAGAGCAAACTCTAAATAAACACTTGTTGAAGAGATTAGAGAACACAACATGGTCTATAAAAGTTTCTAGATTGCTGCTTCAGTAAATAGAGATCTAGACAATTACTAGACTAAAAGTACTGAGATACTCAGAAAAAGCCACAAAAGCTTCCAGTGTGTGCTGATATGGCTAGGGACATTTAGAACTGACGAACAGAGCGATTAGTAGGCCTATTAGCTAATAGGAACTATTTAGGCCACCATGTTCTACACAGTCATGCTTGAGATAATAACAAACTTGGAAACTGTAAAACTCTTCATATGCTATTTATGAGATCAGGGTTTGGAGGAGGATTTTGTGCCAGGAGCCAGTTCAGATTCAGAGTCCCTTAAGGAATCTCATTATCTTTGTAGAGCTCCTGAAGGCCACCTTGCATGCTTCAATCCTTCTACATTTCCTTCAGAACTGAATCACTGGGGCAGAAGATGGTATGGATGCCTAGAGAGAACAGAGGTTTGGGCAAGGAGAGAGGCAGTATAGCATGGTGGTTAAGTCATGAGGTCTGGACCCAGTGTGAGTGGTTTGAATCCCTGTTCATCCACTTATTAACTGCATGATTTGGGGTAAGTTACTTGAATTCCTTATACCTCAGCTTCTACATCTATAAAATAAGACTACTAATAGGACTTATAGCAAAGGGGTATGATGGAAATTAAATGAACACAGTTAAAACACATGGAATAATGCCTTGCATATAATGTGTCTTCAAAGTTAATGTTTATTATTACCAAGAACTGCTTCTTCTACTCATTGATTTTAGTACCTCCAGAATGTTTATGGGCAGAAAGTAGCATTTGATCTGCATTTAATAATGATTTACGCAAATAAGTTTCTAGACCCTGAGCCGAATGTAAAAATCTCTTTTTTTTTTCCCTATGGAAAGTTATAAAATGATTAGGGTTCCCTAAAACAAATATACTTTGACCCAGAGCAGACATGATGCTTTTCAGGCTTACGGATCTGCATGAAGAATCTTAGAGATCATGGCTCTATATAGCTGCCCAATCAATGACGGACAAGAGAGGAGCAATAATGATTCAGGGCAGTGGATCAGTTTGTAAAATCCTAGACCAACTTTGGGAAGAAAAAGAACTAACTTGCCAATATAACTGCAATATTGATCAAAGATAGCAGCTTACCTTCATTTCTAGCTCTTGGTTTGATGCAGGTAATGCCTGACGTTTTGCTTCCAATTTGTATATAAAACTGAACGAGTCTGGGAAGGAAAAAAAAACCTCCTATTTACTTACAAATAGGTGAATTCAGAAGACATTTAATCTTTTGCATTTTGACACACACAAAAACTCTATAATTCTTAAGTTTTAAACAAAAGGGCATATGAGCACCAGAAGCAACAGAGATTATATAATGAGTTATTCTGTAACCATTAAAAATAATTCATATGACATTAATTTTATTCTGTAATAACCCACTTTATTTTGACAGGCTGATGTAATGAAATGATGTCAGTGAAATGAGAATTCCTTAAATCAAGATAATACTGTTCTTGGAAACTCAAGATGAGAAAAAAAAATCTAACATTAAGAAGCTGAGCTCTTTGGTCTTGACCACAGAAGCAAGATGATGAAGGAAACATCCTTGATTGGAAAGCAGTGCAACAAGTCACACACACTGCACTGCTGCAGTGGCTCCATGGGCTGTCCCCTCCTGAAGTCCACCTGTGGCAAGCGAGGCTACCACAAGCGGAAGAGGAAGTATAAGTGGAGTGCCAAGGCTAAATGAGCAGATACCACCCAGCCTGGTGGGATGAGACACCTAAAATTGTGTACCACCATCAGGCATGGATCCCGTGAAAGAACAACACCTAAATCCAAGAGGGCATCATCCAGTTCATCTGCAGAATTTCAATGACTAGTCAAACAAGACATGTTGTGTTTTTTAAAAGAAGCTGAATGCTACATTTGTTAGGGCCAGAAAATTAGATGGTTTATTTTTTCACACTGACACTCACTCAGTGTGAATGACATTATACCTCAGTCCATGGTAAACCAACAGAGAAGACCTACGTGACAGGCAGGCTCCTGTGAGAAGGACTCAGAGGAGAAAGGGATTGAAAGCAGAAAGTATGACACAAAACTCCAGATTTTAGTGAGAATAAAGTCTATAAGTATCAAACATTTCTTCGTTTTTCTTGCTCCCAGTTCTCAATAATTGATTTATAAGCAACACAGTTTTATTTTGGGTGTAATTAATACTTAGCCTTAAAACCAAGCAGTTATTTATTTTACCAGTAGGTGTCAGTGTAGGAATTTTAAATTGCTGGAGCACTTTTCACTAAGAGAAAATAGATAAATGGGATGCATCATTTTCTGACACAAAATTTAAAGTTGAAAAAAATATTTGTTTTACCTGGAATATGTTAAAAATAATACCAAATTGTCTATATAATAATGCAGAACATTAGAAAACCAAGCTGACATACAAGGCTGGGTGATGACTGTACACTGATTAATACATTGTGGTATAAATTTTGTAGAAATTACCCATTTTATTATAGTCTTAAAGTTTTGCCTCATTTCTACATATCAGAATCTATATAAAGAAACATTAGTATGTAAACCTCAATAACAGAACAGAATCCCCAAACAGAATACATTTCAGGTTAGACCAAATGACATGGTAAATACAAAGTTCAAGGAGAAGTGAGCCAATGAACTACTTACCTGATATTCCTGGTGTCCAGAGGGACAGTCCGCGCTTCCCTTTTCCCCGGGCCACTGAAGTAGAGGGATTTGCCATCGTTAAGCGTCCCACAGCCCGTTCCAACCTGGCCTCCGGTTATCTTGTACCACAGAGAACTGAGCTTCCCCTCAAACCTATCGAACATCTCACTGTGATTAGGCACATTAGACACACAGGTTCCTTGTGCGGCTTCCGAGAAAAGAAATACATGAGAGAGAGGTTTCATTGAAATCTTTTCATGTTGTAAGGAATAGTCAAACGCATGGGCCAAGGAAACATTTGCACAGGTGTCAGGAGAAAGAAACCAAATGAAAATTTGTATCTCACAATCCTATGACTGAAATGCAGCCATCACTATCATTCTCAGAAACACTATTCTGCCTCTACAATTGTTTATTTTTTAATAGGGAGGCATTGGGAACCACACATTTCCATGGCTCTTGTTACTCAAAGGATTTGTACAAACTGAGAAATAGATTTGGTCTACAATAAAGTTAGTTTTATCTGTTGCCCTTCTATTAGAGGATCAATCCCAGATTTTAGATAACCACCCAGTGCTCTCCATGGAAAGCCCCTGCAACAACACACTTGCCCCTGGTTCCACTTCAGAAGGGCAGGGCACTGAAAAGCTAAGGAGAATCTGTTTAAAGTTGTTTCCAAGAAAAATTCTAAAAGAGGTATTGATGCTTATAATATTTTCTCTTTAGTTTTATCTTTAATCTCAGCTCCCTTTTTATTTTTGCTTATAACAATATTCAATGGTGACTGTGGTCATAAAAAACTGTTCTTGTAAAGTTCTCATTGGTAGTCTTAAATTTATAATTTCGTAAGTTGATTGTTAGTTTAAATGTATAGAATTCCATTTCTTATAAAAAAAACAATGTAAAAAACACAGTGAGTCCTCACAGCCAAGTGACTACGAGCTTGGGCCTGGGTATTAGAAAATGATTATAAGAGTTTGAAGCCTAGCTCTAGCAATCCTACCTGTGTAACCTTATGAGATTACTAAATCTTGTGCCTCAGTTTCCTTAATGTACACAGGAACAATGACAATATTATGGCACAGGGTTATTGTTAGAATTAAATGAGTTAAAACAAAAGGCACTTACTATAGTGCCTAGCACAAATTAGGAATTCAAACAATGTTCACTGTTATTGTTATTACTAATAAAAATTTGTGTTGCCTTTGGCTGGATAGCTCAGTTAGTTAGAACATCATCCCAATATGTCAAGGTTGCAGGTTCAATCACTGGTCAGGGCACATACAATCAGCAACCAATAAATGCATAAATAAGTGGACCATCATTCAATCTTTGCGTGAGTGTGTGTGTCTCTCCATCTCTCTAGAATCAACAAAAAATTGTGTTATATTTTTCTTCCTTAGGCAGCTCAAAACTACAAAATATTTTAGCATTTCATGTGCTTGGGTTGCAAATTCTTACAATTAGGACTTAAGGAAAAATAAATTTAGAATATATTTTCTTGGAAGAAGTAACATGAAATATAGTAACTAGAGATACATATTTTACAAATAGACACCTATCTGCGGCCTTACCGGTGTACCCCAGGTCACAGAAACACACCCCTGAAACACAGTCTCCATGGCCACTGCAGTAACTGGGACAAGGCTCAGATATGTACACTCCATCCAAACCAAAGGGAGGCACATTTTTCTGTGAGCTGCTCTCCTGGATCCAGCGGAATCTGATCTTACTGTTGGGAAAAACAACACGTGTTCTTGTACCAATGTCTCAATGCTAAGCACTGAACTCTGCAACAGTTAAAATAATTCAAGAAAAGTTAAATATATATTTGAAATTATGCTTGATTGGACACAGCCTTTATATGGTGTCTCCCTCAGATTTTTCTCAAAACTCCTTGATTTCTTCTTCAGCATAAATATTTCAATATCAGGTACAGGAGACTTTGATGTCCAGGAACATAGTATAGGTTTTCATTTTATAGATTGTAAGAGGCTCCCTGGAAATTTTTGAAACCATCAAATGTAAGTTCTTTGCTAGAACACTAAGGGACTCTGGCTATTTTCCACTGGCATGATTCTGATAGTAAAGAATAAAGTTTGTACTGACAGTTCTGTTCCCACCTGTTGCCTTACTCTTCACTTTTCATCTGCAAATCTCCAGGGTGCTCATTCTGTGAACTCTTAGCAACCAGCTGGGCTGCCAATGAACAAAGGGAGACCTGGTCCCTGTGCTTCAAAACCCTGGGACACCAGTGGGCTGGGCTGCTGTCCAGTGCTCCCCCCACAATGACAGTCTTGAGGCCGCCAAACTAAGACTTGTTCTAGTTGTTTTCCAGTCTTTTCAATCCTTTCAACACATCTCTTTTCTTTTTAAATACTTGGAAACCTACACACATCTTTGATTTCATACTAGGAAAATACATTTTCTTCCTTAGTTCTATTGCTATCAAAAGGAAAGATGGATTTAGGCTATCTAGATTTCAATTAATGTTGCTGCTAATATTTATAGACTTTGGAGTGAGTCAGTAAAAAAGGGTAAAGAATATTAGAGATCAATTAAGATTGTTAAGGATAACTGTAGACAAAGATGTTTATTTCTCCCCTCTTTTATTATGAACATAATATGTCACATTTCTTTCTGCTTCTTCAAATAGCTTTCTTAATTTGGCAACACTGAACTATAGCAATGTATGTTTTTTTCTTTATTGTTTTAAGTTAACTATTTTAGGCAAATTTGCAAAATATAACCAATAATGCTGTTTACTAGGAGTAAGAGTTCAGAGGTTACTCATCTATTAACACAAAGTCTTAACACACATTCTTCAGTGAACATTTATTTTCTTTGGAGCTAATTCAAAATAGATAGGTCTTATTTTCAAAGGTAAAAGACAATCAAACTAAATATTAGAAAAACAAAGCAAAAAATAAGAGAAAGAAGAAAGAAAAAGGAAAAAGGAAAGACAGTTGCAAAATCATGGATTTTGGAAAAATTCCTCCCATTGGGGTTGCAATGTTATTTAGGCTGTATAGAGATTTTTCCTCTCAAAAAAGTAAATGGAATTAATGAACAGTAGCTTTTGAAAATGCTCTTAAGGAAAATGTTAAGGGCTCTGTGTCCCTTCCAAAATATAGGCTGTGTATATAGAAGAAAATGTACCAATTCCTTGATATATGTCCTAATCGTGTTTTCTTTTTTATTTTTCTATAATAAAATCAAGAGACATATTGATCCATAGCTTCTACTCCATGGAAAGTAAGTATAAGAAAAGGTAAAAAACCTTCTTTTTCTCCACCCAAGCTTTCCCACCTGGGCATCTCTGCTTCATGGAAGGGTCAACCTCAGACCAAGGCCTAGAGGCATTCAGAGGATTGAAGAATCCTACCTTTAGGTAGAATTCTAGAAGCTTTGGTAATTCCAAGGGCGCCTTGACCTATTTGATTCTTGTACTCTTGTAATCTATACTAATAAAAGGGTAGTATGCTAATTAGACAAGATCGACTAGACATCTTCCGGACATCCAAATTCCTTCCGGACAAAGCCACAGTGGAGAGGGGCCGAGGCAGAGGTGTTTAGGGGTGATCAAGCTTGCAAGGGAGCAAGCAGTTAAGGGTGATCAGGTCAGCAGGGGAGGGCAGTTAGGTGGCGATCAGGCAAGCAGGCAGGCAGGCAAGCAGTTAGGAGCCAGAGGTCCCAGATGGTGAGAGGGATGTCCGACTGCCAGTTTAGTTGGACATCCCCTAAAGGAATCCCAGATTGGAGAGGGTGCAGGCTGGGATGAAGGACACCCTCTCTCCCCCCATGCACAAACTGCATGCACTGGGCTTCTAGTTTTCATTATAATAATAAAAAAATCAAGGTCTAGTCTGGCCAGAGAGAGCGACACCCCTGTTGGTAGAACCAAATAGCACATGTGCTGTTAGGTATTTGAGAGGGTGAAGGATCTCAGGAGCTCAGCATTAATGAAGGCATATTTAAATAAAACAAATTGACTAATCATTTTGTTAATAGGGTGAGTCCAGGACATGGTGAATCATAGCCGAGTGTCCTCACTGGAAACTTACATTCCAGAGGGAAAGAGCAAGAGCTGGTACCTTTCTTCCTTCTTTTAATCTTTGCTAGTTCATTTTTTGTTGGAAGCACAAATAAAAGTGACACAGGTTTCACTGATCACGATGTGGGCGAGCTTTGCTTCAGTGCAATTTCTCCAAGTTGTGCCTGCTTTCTGATCCCTATTGCTATTCTGTTCTCCTCTCAGTAGCACAATCTTGGAATTGAGCACAGTAATTTAGCAACCTCTGGGTTGCTGGAATAAAAGGAAGAACTGGTAAGTTTACTAAAATATATAATCATAGAGAGACCATAAGAAGGGAGGAAATAAGTCAGCCAAAGATAAGCTAATAAGAATGTCTAGATTCCATATAATTTACATTATTTATTTATTTAAACCTTTATTGTTAGAAGTATTAATATGTCTCCCTTTCCCCCCCATCAACCCCTTCTAACGTGCCCCCACCTTCCACCCCACGCCTTCACTGCACTATCTGTGTTCCTGGGTTATGCATATGTGCATACAAGTTCTTTGGTTGATCTCTTCCCACCCCCTCTCCTTCCCTCTGAGATTCAACAGTCTATTCCATGCTTCTATGTCTTTGGATCTATTTTGTTCATCAGTTTATTTTGTTAATTAGATCCCACATATGAGTGAGATCATGTGACACTTGTTTTCCTCTGACTGGCGTATTTCGCTTAGCATATGGGAGGTGATATAGCTTTGAAATTATTAAGATCATTAATGTATGTGTGCACATGTGCATATGCTAGTCGTGCCTTTTCCAGAGAGACACAGTAGACTTCAGAACAATAAGTTGTTGCTGAACAGAATGGAATTTATTTTGGAAATCATATTTTAAAAAGAGAGATCTCTTGAAAGTAGATAATTACCTATTGCTGATCCTTATTCCTCATTCAACATTCCTTCATTCAACCAGCATTTACCAAGTGCCTACAATATGCCAGGGCCAGTGATATGATGGGAAGCACACATCCTACCTGGTTCATGCCATCACATAGCCCACAGTTGAGTGAGGAGACAGACTTAATTAAACTACTGCACAAAGAAATGTGAATATGCAACTCTGATAACTATCACCAATAAGCAGGACATGAGCTATGGAAGCATAGAATAGAGGCCTTTGACCTGATAGTCAGGAAGGTCTGGAAAGAGCTGAAGGAAGTAATGATTGAGGAAAACACAGAATTTAATCTTACATAGTTTTACTAGAAATAAACCATAGCATGGTTTGACTACTGAAATTACTGAACAGCCCTAGCCAGTTTGGTTCAGTGAATACAGCGTAGGCTTGCAATGAAGAGTCCCTAGTCAAGGGCACCTCCTTGGGTTGAGGGCTCGATCCCCAGGAGAGGGCATGCAGAAGGCAGCCAATCAATGATTCTCTCTCATCACTTACCTTCCTTTCTTTCTCCTTTCTTTCTTCCTTCCTTCCTTCCTTCCTTCCTTCCTTTCTTTCTTTCTTTCTTAAATATATTTTATTGCTTTTTTTACAGAGAGGAAGGGAGATAGTTAGAAACATCAATCAGAGAGAATCATCTATCAGCTGCCTCCTGCACACCTCCTACTGGGGATGTGCCCACAACCAAGGTACATGCCCTTGAACGGAATCAAACTTGGGACCCTTTAGTCTGCAGGCCGACGTTCTATCCACTGAGCCAAACAGATTAGAGTAGGCCTATATCTTTATATTTTATTTATTTATTTATTTTTGATTTAATAAATCATTATTGTTCCTCTTCCCCCCCCCCAACAAAGCTCCCCTCGACCCGGCTCCCACCCCTCCCTCTGCCATTACCTCCCCCCCCCCCCGGCACATTGTCCCCATCCATAGGTGTATGATTTTAGTTCACTCTCTCCCTGCACCACCCTTACCCCTTCCCCCCTGAGAATTGTCAGTCCACTCCCTTTCTATGCCCCTTATTCTATTACATTCACCAGTTTATTCTGTTCTTCAGATATTTATTCACTTGATTTTTAAATTCACTTGTTGATAGGTATTTGTTGTTCATAATTTTTATCTTTACCTTTTTCTTCTTCTTCCTCTTCTTAAAGAGTACCTTTCAGCATTTCATATAATACTGGTTTGATATTGATGAACTCCTTTAGATTTTTCTTATCTGTGATGCTCTTTATCTGCCCTTCAATTCTGAATGATAGCTTTGCTGGGTAGAGTAATCTTGGTTGTAGGTTCTTGCTATTCATCACTTTGAATATTTCTTGCCACTCCTTTCTGACTTGCATATATTCTGTTGAGAAATCAGCTGACAATCGTATGGGTGCTCCCTTGTAGATAATTAACTGTTTTTCTCTTACTGCTTTTAATATTCTCTGTTTGTCTTTTGCTCTTGGTATTTTCATTATGATGTGTCTTGGTGTGGTCCTCTTTGGATTCCTTTTATTGGGGGTTTTGTGTGCTTCCTGGACTTGTAAGTCTATTTCTTTCACCAGGTGGGGGAAGTTTTCAGTCATTATTTCTTCAAGTAGGTTTTCAGTCTCTGGCTCTCTCTCTTTTTCTGGAACCCCCATAATTCTGATGTTGGTTAGCTTGAAGTTGTCCCAGAGGCTCCTTACACTATCTTCACATTTTTGGGTTCCTTTTTCTTTTTGCTTTTCTAGTGGAGTGTTTTCTGCTTCTTTGTATTTCAAATCTTTGACCTGATTCTTGTATTTCTCTATTCTGCTGTTAGGTCTCTGTACAATATTTTTTATTTGTCAGTGTATATTTAACTTCTAGTTGGTCCTTTTTCATCTCTAGTTGGTTCTTTTCCATCTCCTCTTGGGTCTCACTAAATTTATCCATCTTTTCTAGAAAATTCTTGAAAAACCTTATAACCATGGTTTTGAACTCTCTATCTAGTCATTTGTTTTCCTCCCTTTCTTTTGTTTGTGATCTGTTCCTTTGTCTCCGCATTTTCATTAGGCTGGGAGAACTTCTGTGTTGAAGTTAGCCTTATGATATAAGACTTGCAAAATTGCAAAAGCCTCTCTGTTCAGCTTTTACGAGGTGGAGTCTCAAGGCTAAGTAGGGACAGCCTTGGTTTCCAGTCAACCCTACCCTACACAGCCTCTGGGTCTCAGTGTCCCTTGGTAATTGCTGCAGCCCTCTCTGTGTGCACACGCACGCCTGCCGACCTCTGCCTTTCCGGTTTCCGTGCACTCGGAGGACCCGTATGAGTCTAGGTTCCCAGGGTCTCACCTGAAACTGGGGTGCAGTGCAATCGGAAGTGGATTTCAGCGCAGTTGGGAGGTTCTGTCTCTCTTCCACTAGAGAAAGCCAGCAGCACAATCAGCAGTCCATCCTCTCTGTGTGCAGTGGTGTGCGCGCCTCCAGACCTCTGCCTTTTCGGGCTCCCCTAAGTTTCCGTGCACTCCTCCCTTTTCATGACAGTCCAGACTCCCCCATATGAGTCTCACCCAGAACTGGGGTTCAGTGCAGTCGTACCTGGGGTTCAGTGCAGTCTGAACCCTCCCACAAGAGGAAGCCAGCAAGGCACTTTGCCGTCTGTCCTCTCCACACGCGTATCTCCGTACCTCAGCTTTTTGCAGCTCCTCTGTGTCTCCGCGAGCCCCTCTCTTTCCTTCTAGTTGTAGAATTTCCACTCAGCCAGCTTTCCTGTGGTTCTGGATGATGTCTGTTCTGTCTTTTAGTTGTAGTTTTGAAATTGTTGTGCGAGGCAGCAGTTTAGGTGTTCACCTATGCTGCCATCTTGGTTTCTCATCATCATTGATGTTTCTCTCTCTCCCTCTCCTTTCTCTCTGAAGTCAATAAAAATATATTAAAAAACTACTGGACAAAAACTTCCCCTTTGCATGTCTCAGGTAAGGATGAAATAAAAGATAAGACTCTATCTTTGTGACGTTCATCAATTACCCTTGTTTGGAGGATGCCTGAGTGACTAGGAGAATTGGTTTCTACAACACCCTCTTCTGCTACCATACTTCAGAGAAGGTTGTGTTTGCCTCTCAAACAAGGAAGGTTCCCAAGCACCTGCTTGTCCAGTTTAGAGGTGTACAAGTGGTGGAGGGGACATTCTGTTGATTACTAAGCAACTATTTCTGGTCCACACAGATATATAAGCTTTTTTTTTTTTTTTGCATTCTGCATGAGGAACCTATAGCAGGTTGCATGGCACACTGTATGGTTGGGGGTGTTGCTGAGAGGCAGTAGGGATTTACCGGCATACATTTACCTCAATCAATGTCTCTCCTTTGTAGGAAAGAACCAAGAGAATTCATATGAGCACAAACTGCTCCTTTTGATAAAATTAGCTTAGAATTATTTGTGAAAGAGCAATGTTCTAGTAACTATTGGCATGTTGCTTTCTGACAAAATAGTTCCAAATTTTGACAATTTTCACACTTAGAATACTCAGTTTCCAATATTGTATTTGGAGATATCTAAATTTAACATATTGCAGAAGGAACAACAGCAGCTCATTTCCTTGGGTTAAAGTAGAAACATATTTACTATTCTCTAGTAGAGAGCTCTTCGTAAAAATGCCAAAAACCAATAATCTGGATGGTATTCTAATTAACCGGGAAGTTGGATTCTAATGAACAATATTTCTTCTTCCAAAAGCTAAGGTTCATGAAAATATTGATACATTAGTAGCCTCAAAATATTGGCTTGCTTTGTGATAGTAAGGAAAAGTTTCTCTTATTTCTCAGTTGGATTATTTCACCCAATGTCAAACAAACTACAGCTTCAGATTCTACTGTATATTATCTGGCTTTGGGGATTCAAACCAGGTTTGTGTTTTGGCTTCTGATTCTGTTGACTACTTTCTAGTGATATCTTCCAGCACCCTCATATTCTACTCATTGTAGTGAAGATCCCCCCCCGCCCAATGTTCCCCAACTTCATAGAGTGCTGCACCTATATATTTTGGAAGAGCTGTGGTTGGGCCAGTTTCAGAAAAGCATGTAGACAGAAAGGAAGTGATGGTGGTAAGGAGTACAAGGGCTGCATGACCAGGTTGAGATGGGCAGAAAGCAGGGTTAGATGGCTATTAAGCGGTATGTTTTTATGGAAAAGAAAAGATGTCTTAAAGGATGAAGCCTAGAGAGCAGAACCAACAGCGGGGAAGAACAACAGGTTAAGGACCAGAACTGTCTTAATCAAAAAAACTTTCTTGTCCTGCACATTGTTCATAAGAGAGGGAGATTCAGGTGACAAGTATCTTGCTGGCTTTCAGAATTCCTACAACCAGTGGCTACTATGTGCTTCCCATTGTTTACTTTTTTTTTTTTTTAGTGGTAGTGTCTATTGTGGTTATCTGGTCATTGTCTTTTCAATGTTGAATATGGGTGAGGTACGTAATTTGTCTTTTTAGTTTACAGGCCTATGGATCAAGAGAAGCCATATACAGGGAACCATGTCTATATCTTGATCTGATGTAGTACTTGATACTGTGATGGGAAGTTTGTCTACTGAAGTTTATGGTGTAATTTTTCCAGGGATACACATCTAAGAGAACACAACCAGCTTACGTAGCTAGATGATACAGAGCAAAGTTGATCAGTTAGGTGAAAGATTCACAAACAGAAGAGTCCCTAAGAACTTTATGAATAAGCCTATAGATAGCCAAGCTTTTATCATTATATCAGTCAGGATGAGGCAAGTTATGCTGTGGTAACAATCCCCAATCTCAGTGGCTTACCTCAACAAATGCTTGTTTCCTGAATATGCTATAAGTCCAACATACATTGACAAGGAAGTCTGCTTCTTGTAGACACCCAGGGACCCAAATTAATGTAAGCTTTATCTTAAAACATGCTTTCATGAAGCAGAGAACATGACAAAGTATACAATGGGCTCTTGAAGTCACATGCTTTATTTTACTTATATTTCATTAGACCATGTATGGAGATAGCACAATCATACATATTTCAGGAGTGAAGCAAGCTAAATATATTGCTGAATGGCACCAATAAGTATGCCAACCATATGTTAAGCCACATCAGTAATAAGAAGTGCAAATACACTTATGTATTATCTCAGCTCCATACAGAAATGCTTTGAATCACAACTTAATGTTATGTTTTAGGATTCCATTAAAAAGTGTCTACTTGAAGAATGTTCCTTTATCTTTCATAAAGTGACAGTTAAAAACACTGATCTCTGCTACCTACTCTATCTGGCATAAACATACATATACATACTATGTATCTATAATAATAAAAACCTAAGCGATCATCGCAACCCAATGGATGACCGAATGGGCTGCGTGGGGCAACTAGGTTATCAGGGGGGTTACTGAGGGAGACCAAACGACTGAGCAGCAGGTTGTGTGGGGTGACTAAGCAGGCAGGGGGTTAGTGAGAGATGACCAAACAACTGAGCAGCAGACTGTGTGAGGCAACTAGGTTTGCAGGGGGGCGGGTAGTTGGGGGCAATCAGGCCAGCAGGGGGGAGTAGTGAGGGGCGACCAGCACACAGGGCGGGGGCAGTGAGAGGCAACCAGGCTGTTGGGGACGACCAGACCAGCAATAGGGGCAGTAAGGGGTGACCAGGCTGGTGGGGGGGCAGTTAGGGGCAACCAGGCCAGCGGGGGAGAGGATGCGGGGGGCAGTTGGGAGTGACCAGGCCAGCAGAGGGGGCAGTAAGGGGAAAGTAGGCTGGCGGGGAGGCAGTCAGGGGTGACCAGGCTGGCAGGGGGGAGCAGTAAGGGGGAACCAGGCTGGTGGGGGGACAATTAGGGGCAACCAGGCTGGTGGGGGGTGACCAGGCCAGCATTGGGGGCAGTTAGGGGTGATCAGGTAGGCAGGCAGGTGAGCAGTTAGGAGCCAGTGGACCCTGATTATGAGAGGGATGTCCGACTGCCAGTTTAGGCCCGATCTTGAGGCCTAAACCGGCAGTCAGACATCCCCTGAGGGGTCCCGAATTGGAGCAAGTACAGACTAGGCTGAGGGGACCCCTCCATCTTGTGCACAAATTTTGTGCACCGGGCCTCTAGTTTATTCTATAATACTGAACATAGAAAAAGTGTATCTCTTAAAAAAATCAGAAAGTATATGCTTCCTTTTTTTTAACCCAATAATGAGAACTAAATGATCCTATATTTTCCTCCTTTGTTGGAGCTGCCAGGAAACTAAGAGTTAAATTTATTGTCCTATTAATGAAATAAATCATTTGAAGTGCTTGATCTATTTATTTCATTCCTCTGTTAAGTGAATTTTAATCTTATCTTCTATTGTTTTAATATTTATTGTAATAGTCATTTAAAGGGTCTTTCATATTGCAAGATATTTCAAATTGTCTTACAGAAAGGCATTAATTTATCAAAAATCTATATAAAGTGAAATCTGATATAATGTCTTATAATTTTTTTAGCCTTTAACATCTTTTGTTCATGGCTGTACTGTCAGTGCTTAGAATAGTGGTCAATAAATATTTGTTGAACAGATGAATATATGAGTGAGTGAATTTGCTTCACAAATATAAATGTGTCACATGTGCACACGTGCATGAACAGACACAAAGATACACATCCCTACTTTAGGGATTTTGTTCCAGCATTCTTTTCCTCAAGAGTCATTACTTAAATAGATAAAGCTAGATTATATGAATTCTCTTAGGTTATTAAGATGCATGAAATAAAAACATTGAGATAAGTATATACTCCCACGAAATAGCAGGTATGGCACATAATAAGAAAGGTCACTTTACCTGGATGCAAGGGACCTTGGAATAACAATGGTGATTCTTGTCCATTCTTCAAAGTCTCCAGTGTGATATATGGTGGGGTCACTCAATTCTCGGGCGTTTCCTTCACATCCTTTGCCTGCAGAAGCTGGATAACAGCCTTCTTTCACCAGAAACCAAGACATACCAGCATCATGAGAGTACTGAAGAAGAACTGGGGCAGCACTGCTGAAATGATTGGCACACCCTATGTTCAGCTATTGAAAGGAAAAGCAGAAGGATATAAAATTTAATTCCAAGTCACCATTTAACAAATTAGATGCTACAGTAGCCAGAGCCCTTTCCACTGAGTTCGAATTAAATTGATAATGAAAAGACCTGCAGCTCAGTTTTAACCAAGACCTTTCCATAGGTTCTGGAAATCTTTGTTTAGGCAAACAATAGGTGCTTTTTTAGTAGAAAGTTGGACCAGTTGTGAATTTCCTGGGATTATAGAAGGAAAGAGAGAAGCACAGTATCCGTGATGTTGAAACCTTGGACAGAAGCCAAGCTATGTTTTCTTCTCCTTTCCCAGATGGCACAAACAGAGGGAAGCAGAAGATGAAAAGCTGTCCTCTTCAGAACATGAAGGTTACCTGAAGAGAGGGCTGTCCTCTCTGCTTTAGTGGAAAAGACATCTTTATTCAATTTTCTTGCCAAAGCCCAGTAAGAAATCATTGTCAACTTAGATGAATGAGCTTAGTCACAGCATCAAATAAGCAAAAGAATCAGAAGCAAAATTAATATTGCTCTGTGCACTTAAGTCGAGGAATGTCATCATAGGATTAATAGCATTAAAAATGCAACCTAAATTCCAATGCTCTAACACACTATTTTTTTTCTCTATTTTTTATCTTCTAATCCAAGCATGTCAAACTTGTGGCCCATGGGCCACCTGCCTCATTTATCTGGCCTGTGTTGGCCTTTGAGTTTGACATATTTGTTCTAATCTTTACAAAGAAGTATATATTTTGGACATATAGTTGAAGTTACCACACTTCTAAAACTTTCCTTCTACTTTTTATTTAATGTATTATTTTATTGTCATCTGCAGTTTTGCAAAAAATGAATCTTTTTTTTTTCTTCAGTTGATTTGTTCATCACCAGATAAATTTTAGGGACAATATTACTAAGTCAAAATATAGACACTCTTTAAGTTTTCTATTTATATGTATTCATTTTAAATATATATTTTTATTGATTTCAGAGAAAGGAGAGGGAGATAGAAAGATGAATGATGAGAGAGAATCACTGATTTGGCTGCCTCCTGCATGCCCCCCATTGGGGACTGTGCCTGCAACTTGGGCATGTGCCCTGATGGTCAACTACTGAGCTATGCCGGCTGGACTATAAGTGTTCATTTTTAATCAACTGGTTTCAACTTAGTCAATTTTACCACAACTCTGAATATTATTCCAGTTTAAGACAGTTTCTTTCCAAATTCAAAAAGTGTATATATTATTTTAAATAGCTTTAGTTTATAATTTTGATAGTCATAAACGTCCAACACTCTTCCTGATATTTATTTAATTACATGCTATCTTATATGAATGATCTATTCATATCTTATTTCATTTGTTGTTGGGAGCCACCATAGAATTTTACTATATAAGACTGCAAATAAGACTAGTCAAATATTATAGAAAACATTTAAGTAGGGACTCAAAATAGCACAATAATGACCAAAGAATAAAGGATGATGGAAAGGTAGGGCCACAGACAAATAATACTGGGCCAGAGCTTGAGAAGTCAACCAGTTCATCATTGTTACTATGCAGTAGCTTGCTCCAGTCTTTCAAAAGAAGATTCCAATAATTTCCTTAAGATGGTGGTAGAGTAAGTGAAAGGTACATTCACCTCCTCCCAGGACCAAACTGAAATCACAACTAAATTATAGAACAACCATCCTGACTAACCAACAGAAGACTAGCTGAAGAGAAGTATTATAACCACGGATTTACAGAATAAACCACAGAGAGACTGGTAGGAAGTGTAGAGATGTGAAAAAAGGTTGCGGCTGAGGTTCAGAGGGATATCTCAGCTGCAAAAGTTCAAACCTATGCTGGGCTTCTCAGCCCAGAGCACCAGAGCCAGGAAGAGGTGCAACACAATCTCCAGCTGTAAAAATCAGCAGGGATTCTGTCCATCAGGATGAGACAGGAGTCCACTAGAGACATAAGTGCCCTCTCAAAGGGCCAACACACAAAATTTCATTCGCAGTCACTCACCCTGGGCTCTGGTGAGTGTTAGAGAGTGAGAATTTTTGAGCATGCCCCATTCCAGAGAGGCCATGGACCATCCCCCAGATAGAGGTGTCAGTGCTGACATCAGGCCCGGCCTTGAAATATGGTCTCATGGCCCCTTCCCAAACACTGTCAGCTTTCTGAAGAACAAGATGAGCCCTTCTCCAAAAAACCCCCACAGAATGTGTCAGTTATCCAGCCCGCCCTTAAATCAGCCAATGGGAATGCAAGGGGAATATCCTAACCGCCTTCTGTCTTTGTGTAACTGAACCCTAACCCTCACCCAGCCAATCGGAATCAGCCAACTCAGTGATCCGAGTATCACCCCACCACCCGACCCCAAGTCCTATAAAATTGCTGTACTTCTGAGACTCGGGGTTCTTTGCATCCTGCTGCTGCGTCAGTGGAGGCAGAGAGACCGAGCTTGAGCTTGAATAAAGGCTCTTTGCTTTTGCATTGGACTCGGTTCCCTGGTGGTCTTTGGAGATCTTGAAATCTGGGCATAACACGAGGAAAGGTGGACCAGAATAGAGTTGAGTGAGGATAGTCTGAGGTTTGTGGCTCTGGGGAGACAGCTGAAGAGAGAGATTCAAAAATCCCTGAGCTAAGTCATTCTCCCACACCACAGATAACCATCTTTCTTGGGTTTAGCATTCCACCTCTTTATGGCACCAGCCTGAGGGAATGCAATAGCTCCGACTTTCTGGACTCCCTTTCACCCCACATTGCAGAGCTGTCATCTGCCTTGGCCAGGGTGCAGAGGTTGGGGCAGATCCAGGGGATGTCAGTGACTGAGTTATATGGCTTTGAGATGGAGCTTTCCTATAACCTGATGGGTGCTTCCCCTCTCATGGCTAAATCTTGATCTGTTTGGCTTTACGAGGGGCTTAGTGTGTGATGTAAAGCCAATTAGAATAAACTTTATCACCTCTGTGGTACATTTTCCAGACTCGTTGAAGTTTCCAAATTTCCAGTTTCATTAGCACTTTCATTATTTTAATATATTTGCACATTCTATTCCCTCTAATGGAATTCTTCCCGCTCCATTGTTCATTTAAGTCTCTGTATTTCCAGACATTTTCAATTTCAATTCATCCATCCACCCACTTACCCACCCACCCACCCCTACTTTTATTCAACTAACATTTTTGGAGTACTACTGGCTTCATGTGCTATGCTAGGTACTCCCATAGATTACAGCCCCTTTCTATGACAATAGTCCTGGAACTACTCACTTTTCTGGTTCACTTACTAGTTTCTGGATCCTTGAGGACTACAGC
>JAAGEH010000307.1:31671505-31730779 GCA_011751065.1 Lasiurus cinereus
ATCTGTGTTTTCCAATGGTCTTAGGCGACCCCTGTGAAAGTGTTGTTCGACCCCCAAAGGGGTCGCGACCCACAGGTTGAGAACAGCTGCTTTAGGGCCTTTAAAATAAAACTTACAAAAACACTTCATAAAATGTCACCTTTTAACTCCCATTAAAATCTTTTAAAATCAAATGCCACTATAAAAACAAACCTACTATATTTACTTGAAAATAACCATTTCTTTAGACCCTTTTGCTGTTTTTCAATTTTCATTCATTTACTCGTTCATTCACTCATTCCTTTCTTCAACAAATATTATTTGGTGCCAATTGTAAAAACTCAAAAGAGAATTAATGGAAATGTACAGTGACAATAAGGACAATTTAGGGCTGCAGACCAAGTTCTAGTCTTTGTTGATCCCATTTAGTCACATAATCATTTATCAATTCTCCAGTCTATTCAGTCTTGAGGGAATTTATTGATATGCAAATACCTAGCACAAAGCATGCATTTGTGAGTTGTACATCTTATCTAGTGTTGACTCAGTCAGTAGGAAATGCATCTTACTGGACACTATGAGAATAAAAAGTTAATCTCTATCTGTATAGAACACAGATGAAAATTAAAAAAGGAAGATACCAGTGTAGTTTGTCATAGTTCCAGAAAGCTCTATGGAAGCAGCAGGATTTGAGCAGGATGTTGTAAGGTTTATATGGATACAGGGATGATCGAAGGCATAATGGTATGCAGTGCAGACTAAGCAGACAGGGAAATTGGTAAGACTTGGGATGATTTGGAGAGCCTTTTTTTTTTTTAATGGGCAGAGGGTTTATGTTCATAAAGAGAAAATAAGTTACACATTAGGGCAGTAGTACTGGAAACCATCTTGGATATTTGCGCTGAAAAAGTGACAGGATAGAAGCATATTTCTACAGAAATCAATCAAGGATGATTTAAAAGGGCTAGAGAAGCCTTCCTTCCTTTGGGTTATTGCCTCTTCCCTATTTCAGTAATACTGACTAGTGGGGCTGCCAACTTGTGTATCCTACCTCTGCCAAAGGAGTGAGCACATGACTCTGGCTGTGCCAATCACAGCACACCATTCCCCAGGACACTATGACTGGCCAGTCAGAAATATTCCCCAGAATTGTCTATGGAGCTGCTTAGAAAGCTTTGTGCCTATGGTTCAAATCTCATAATGACAAGCTGATCTGAAAATAGAGTCTATTCTCAAGGGGAGAGCTCTGTGAGCATTCAGGTTCCAGATATCTCTGAGGCCAGTTTGACCTAAGTACTCCTTGTGTTTTGATTATGTGAACCAATTTTCCTCCTTTTTTCTTTAAAAAAAAAATATATTTTATTGATTTTTTTACACTGCCAGAGAAACTTCAATGTGGAGTCTGTTGTTAATGGACTTTGTGTCTTTGCACCCCAAACTCATGTTATAAGCCTAGCTCACAAAAGGATGGTATTAGGAGGTGGGGCCCTTGGAAAGTAATTAGGTTATGATGCTGGAGCCCTCATGACGTGATTAGTGCTCTCATAGGGGAGACAGAAGGGAGCCTGCTTTTCCTCTCTGCTTTCTCCAAGGAAGACAGCATCTGCAAACTAGGAAGTGGTCCTCCCCAGACATCCAATCTGCTGGGGCTTTCATCTTCTTACCAGCTTTCAGAACTCTGAGAAATGAATCTTTGCTGTTGAAGCCACCCAATGCTATTTTTTTAATGATATTTTTATATACGGTATTTTTGTTACAATAGCCCGAGTTGACAATCCCACACCAGCAGGCACCAAATTGAGCCAAAAATAGGATCCTAGGTGTTTGCTCATCATGACGAGCTGATCAGTTCCCTAGGAACAGCTCTGCAACCCACACTTCACCATTATTCCTCCTTCTTCCAATCATCTTCTAGAGATTAATGGGTTGGCAAATTTAATAAACACTTACAGAAGTGTTTTCTATGCATGAGGCACTGTACTACACGATTTATAACTACACGAATGCATTTAATCTGCATAATAACCCTAATGAGATAGACCTTCATTATCTCCACTTTACAGATGAGGAAGCTAAGCCCTAGAGATGTTAAAGAATTTGGTCAAAGTCACAGAGCTAGAAAGTGGCAGTCTGGTTCCAGATTTATAACGTCTAAACTCCACCACTTCCACCATCATTCCCACCTTTACCCACAGGCCTGCATGTTCACACACCCTCCAAAGGTTGGGGCGAGAAGCAATCAAGACCTTGACCTACTCAAAGACCCTCAAGACATAAGACTAGCTGGCCCTGGAGGAAAGCAGTTAAATTTAAGTCAGGTACAGGAGGGGCAGGATTTTAAAACTGGCCTAACCTAGATTTGTGTAACTAAAAACAATCATAAAGCTATAAAAAAGTTTCCCAGATGTAGTTAAGGGATAGGAACTTAACAAAACCAAGTTAAAAGCAGAGAATATGGGAAACAATAAAATCATCTCATATCTATACCTTCTGAGTCTGGAGTGCTCCATAAATCAATGACATATTGAAATAGCCATTGCCCTGATCACTGTTGTCATGCCTTAGTCATGACTTAGTCATCACTTTTGCCACTCTTAGTCATACCTTGCTGAAATACAGAGATGATCCAGAAGAGATGACCCCACATCCTTGTTCTGGCTTTACAACTTCTCCCCCAATAACTTCTTGCCAGTCAGATTCCCAACCATTCTGGTTCTCAAAATCTGACATAACTGTAGAAGGAAGGGCAGCTTCCGGATGGCATTCAGTGCCTTGATATCCCTGGTCACACCTAGAGAGAGGAGGACCAAGTAAACTAGTCATAGTTTCATCTGTGAGTGCCATGGCCACATGACCTGCAACGTTTCCTATGTCTCACTTTTGCTCTGGGCTTCAGCAGTCACATGGGATTTTTCTCTACAGTATTAATCTGTATACTCGGTCATAACAACCTTCAGTGTTGTATACCGCAAAACAAGGAATAGAATCTTTTCTTACAAGAAACAATGCTGTAACAAGGAACTCTGGCACTAGGTAATAATGAAGAAGGATATGAATGTTTGTGTATGCATGCATGTGCACGTGTGTGAGTGTGCATGGTGGGGGTGGGAAGAGGGACTAGTCGGATTTTCCTGGAGCCTTAAAAAGTCACATATAAATGTTTGCTCAACTAACATGTAACTCTGGCCACGTTTTCTAGTTCCTCTTTCTGAATAAATTACATCTCTTTTAGAGTCTTTAAGTATTCAAGTGTGTTCCTATTTCATCCTCATTATCTATAATCACCATCTCCTCTGGTATACAACTTTGAGCTTCTGGTGAAGTGGGTAGGGCAGCCTGTAGCAGCTGTCTGACTAGTGCTTTAAGACTGTCAGGGCAAAGAAGAGAAACAATTGCAAGGCTCTTTTAACTACCAAGGAGAACTTTGGAACTAATTAAGAAACTGAAGTTTATACTCAAGAGGCCTTGGCTGAGGTGAGATTTCCAAGTTTAAAATGTATGGCTTTGTACTAATTTATAAGTAACAATATCTTTACATCTACAATAAGAACAGAGAAGAAGGCCCATTTTCTTTGGACTATTTCATTATTTATCAGTCTATCCACATAACTGATGACCACTGCATTTGGGTCCCTGTAAAGACAAATCCTGGGAAGCCGAAGCTCAGTCCCACTTTCTGATACGTGTACCTGCACATGCCGTGGTCACAGGAGCCGTGCCCGCTGCACATGTTTGGGCACTGCTGGCCGATGTAGATACTGTCCAAAGCCCACTCGTCCTGGGCTGTGTAATAGCTCTGACTCCAGCGGAAGCGGGTGGCACTGGACCTAGAAATGGGACAGTATAAAAAACAGTATTTTAACTGACATGTAGTAGACAAAAAATATCCAAGTTCAAAATCATTTACAGACAAAAAATATCCAAGTTCAAAATCTTTCAGATAATCAACATTCTGGAACTTGTGTTTGGCTGCTAATCATTTTCCTTTAGTTCAATTTCAAGTCAAGTACCACCCAATTCAATAATTTTATCATGAAAGGAAATTGAAAAGAAAAATCTCCTTATTTTGCATATACCTTAGTTTAATTTGGGACATTTTATTTTAATTGGAGACATTCTAAAGAAAAATAAAACTTCATATATTTTGTTGTAGTTACATAGAGATTTGAAGCTAAGAAAAGAAACAAAGTAAGATATTTAAGAAAAATAAAGGTATATACTTAACAGCTTCTCTTTTAAGGATGAAAATGCGAAGTGTTTAACTTAGAATAATACCATTTCTTACACTAAACACGAGTAGTTACTGGAAGACTTCCAGTGACCTCTTAATAGAAAACTAAAGTTTTTTTTGGAGTTATTGCTTTGGGGTTGAGGGGACATGTGACAATATACTATATTGCAAGTATAGCCCGAGCTAGTTTGGCTCAGTGAATAGAGGGTTGGCACAAGTGTGAACAACTAGGTGCTAAATTATGCTTATTATTTCTGGAACATTAACTTGCTTAGGTTTCATGGACAAGCTGATGTTAAGTGGAGATAAGAAGTTGAACAATCTATTAGAGAAACACTTGGGACCTTAATTCATTTAAGCGAGATACAAAGTCTAAATAAGATAATATTTTGAGAGCAATGTCAAAGGTTTTCATTCTTTGATTATCACAAAAAATTTCTTTAAAAATTGCATCATATTTTTCATCTCTGGGAATTTTTAGGGACCCATAATTACTTCTTTTTGGTCGAAGTGAAAAAATAAGGAGAAAAAAACTGCAGAATTAACATGCATGCTCAGTTCTATTGATTAAACCTCCCCCAAGCACACTATCTACAGATACACTTGATCTTAACAATACTGAATAATCCATTAAAGTCTACTGCATCAATTACCCACATATTAAATACTCCCTAAGTACATAACAGACTGTGAAAATCCAGACTAAGCCCTTACTGTTTATTTTACCAATGATCTGTGGCTAATAGGTTGCATTTTCATTCCTAGTAGGATAATTCCAGATTCACTGAGGTGCACCCAGTACACACAGGTTTGCTGCATATCAGAGCTTGTCATGGTACATACAATAGTACAGATGCAACTCCTCTATGGAAATAGTTTATATTTGTAACCTAACAAACATTGCAATTTACACAATCCTATTAAGAAATGGATTTTAGAAAAATCTACTATAAAATAGGTACATATTCTTAGAGTACAACCCAATAGAAAAGAAGTAAATTTGGACTTGTGCATCAGTGTCATGAAAAGGAGAGATGACTATATTATTTTTTTAAAATTTTTATTTTATTGTTTACAGTATTACACATAGTAGTACATATATCTCCTTTTCTTTCCCCATTGACCTTCCCCTAGCCTCCCCTACTATATTCTCTTATGATTTGTTTTAATCGGAGTCAAGTTTAGGGCCACAGGAGACTAGACTGTGAGCTCTTTTGTGGAGAGAGATATCTTTTGTTTGTCAATAGTTTGCACAGGAACAGAAAAAAAGTCAGGTGTATAAAAAAGGTCTGCTAAAAATATGAATGGATGAGTAGAGCAACAGGCCAAGAAAGGGCAGCCTGTTTCTTATTTCTGTAGGCAATGAAGTGAAGAATGTTCTAGGAGTTAGGGGACCAGACTCCCAGGACCTTCGCTCTGTAATTTATCATCTGTGTGACCTTTGGTGAGAAATTTAAGCCTTCAGGGGCTTCTCATTCCTCACCTCTCAAATAAAGGAACTGGACAAACTGATGGCTAAGATCCCTTCCAGCTCATAAATTTAATGATTACTTTGGTGGTTTGTTCACCAAGTTTATTTTCTTTATAGTCGCGTGTCTACATGAAAACTGTAGCATGCATTATTTTGAGGTTTTGATATTTCAAACCTTAAAATGGGGTTGGAGGATTTCAGAAACCTGTCCTAGATTTCCCAGTTTATTTATACTTCTACCTAGTCACATGTAGATAGATTCTAAATTATTTTTCTGATTAAACTGATCCTTACATGTGTCCTATAAACTCTTGAAAAAAGATATTTCCTTAAAATAAAAAGCTTAAGCCCCACTGTTGTGGCTCAGTGGTTGAATGTCAACCCTTGCACTAAGAGGTCATGGGTTAGATTCTGGGCTAGGACACATGTCTGGGTTGCAGGCTCAATCCCCAGCAGCGGGTGTGTAGGAGGCAGCTGATTTATGTTGCTGTTTCTCTTTCATTGATGTTTCTATCTCTCTCTCCCTCTCTCCTTCTCTCTCTCTAAAAAGTCAATACAAACATATTTTAAAAAATAAATAAAAAGCTTAAAATGGATTATTCCATTTAAAATTAAAACCCACAGTTTAATGTGTTGATATTAACTGAAAAGGAAGCAAAAAGAGGTCAAATATTGGCTTCATATTTAGTGAGAAAAAAAATTAGTCCTCTGAGCAATCTCTAGCTGGTCATATGTGAGAACATAAGGTGCAATGTCACTGATTTGCAGCTGCATCACTGATAAAAATTGCCCTCAGTACAAATATTTAATTCACCAATTCTCTCTCTTTCTATCTTTTTCTCTCTATCCCTCTCTCCCTGTCTCTATCATATTCTTAGGTGAAAAATCTCTTTGAATTGAGCCTGAAAGTGGGACTACTGCTATGTGGATCATGAAAGGAAGCTGATTTAAATTTAAAAACCAAACTTAATGGATTCCCCAAAGCAACAAAACATGACAGTCTTTCCTTCATTAAATTTCCCCTCATATAAACTTCTAGACTGAACTAAAATAACTCTGAGTCATCTCTTGATAGTTAGGTAACCCGAGGAATCAAGGTAAATGAGGGCTGACTAAATATTATGTTTTCCACCTTCAGAGTTACTGCAATTACATTTATCCAATTATTCTGAAACTCATTCAGAATTAGGTGTTGATTTGTTTATGAAGTCAGCAACTGACAGCTGCTCCTGTCTCATTAGGCCCTGTTCTTATGTAAATGTCTCTCATAAAAACAAAATTAATTTTCACTGGATAACAAATGCTAGGTTCATATACAATAACATTTTTCTGAGTAGGTGTATACATATTAAATATTTCCACTCGAAGTTGCTCTATCTATAATATTTTCTGAAGTTAACAGATCTATGATAATGCGGGGACCACATTTGCTTGTATGCATTCAACTTACAGCAACATATGCTTGAATCAAAATAGCAGAACAAAGATTTTCCAAAAGGAATACTGCTTCAGACTAAACTACACTCCCTCTCCCCAATGCTTGAGAAAACATGCTATTTTAAGAAGTTTCAAACAAAAAGTTAAATAATATTATCAAAAATGCCAAGGAGAATAAATGTACTTTATCCTTATAGCAGAACTTTTAAGCATTATAGATCCAAAAAATGATAATAGCCAGTTGAACTTTTTTGAAATATGGCAATAATGTTTAGTTTAAGTATTAGTAGAAATATTAAAATAAATATCCTATAGGGTTGCTTGCTTAAAAAATATTTTTACTTCTTTACCGAAAAATTTGAAGAAAATTTTGAAAAGCAGAATTCAATTATCTTGGAGAATTCAATTATCTAGTACAGGAATAATCTAGTAGATTTATTTTCTGTTTGCAAAAAGAGATGCTTTGTAATAAAACATCTCTTTAGTTCACTTAGGCATACTGAATTAAATTCTATTTTATTTTCCAACATTTAATGAACGCCCCAACTACATGGCAGACACTGTGTAGGAACAAAATAGCTAATAGTCAATTAATATATTTCCTCATAAGTGTCTAATAAATTTAATTAAAAATTTTAGAACAGAATAGAAAAAACAATTAAGAATAGAGTTGCCAGAAAAAACAAAACAAAACAAAACAAGATGGCAGCATAGGTGAACACCTAAACTGCTGCCTCACACAACAATTTCAAAACTATAGCTAAAAGACAAAACGGACATCATCCAGAACCACAGGAAAGCTGGATGAGTGGAAATTCTACAATTCAAAATAAGACAGGGGCTCACGGAGACTCAGAGGAGCTGCAAAAAGTTGAGGTACAAAGACACATGTGTAGAGAGAATGGGCGGCAGAGTGCTTGGCTGGCTTCCCCTAGGGGGAGGGAGACGGAAACTCCCAACTGCACTAAACCCCAGTTCTGACTGCAATGAACCCCAGTTCCAGATGAGACTCATATGGGGGGGGGGAGTCTGGACTGTTGGAAAAAGCAAGGAGGGCACGGAACTCAGGAGCAGCAAAAGGCAGAGGTCTGGAGGCACGCGTGTGAGTGCACGCAGGGAGGACTGACTGCTGATTGTGCTGCTGGCTTTCTCTAGTGGGAGGAAAAGGGAACCTCCCGACTGTGCTGAACTCCACTTCTGACTGCACTGAACCCCAGTTTCGGGCGAGGCCCTGGGGACCCAGACTCATATGAGTCCCCAGAGTGCACGGAAACTCAGGGGACACGCATAAGGCAGAGGTCTAGAGATGCA
Source organism: Lasiurus cinereus (assembly GCA_011751065.1). Classification (NCBI taxonomy): domain Eukaryota; kingdom Metazoa; phylum Chordata; class Mammalia; order Chiroptera; family Vespertilionidae; genus Lasiurus; species Lasiurus cinereus. Next base: position 31,679,935 of record JAAGEH010000307.1, read on the forward strand.
AGTGCAAGTGTGTGTAGAGAGGGCTGTGATTATTGAAGGACACTGACATCCAGGGCCCTCATAGGGCAAGGTTGACTGGAAGCCCCATCCACGCTGAACAAAGAGGCTTTTTCAATTTTTCAAATCTTGTATCATAAGGCTGACTCTAGCACAGAAGTTCTCCCAGTATAGACACAGCTGATCCCCACAGCCAGTTGGCCTAGAAGTCAATTCCCCCCAGTGATACCAACAATAATCAAGACTTAATTACAACAAGGCTGTACACACAGTCCACAAAGGGATGCACCAAGAGAGTCCACCTCAGGTAACTAGGGAGGTGGAGCTACTAGTCCACATGGGACACGTAGCACACAAAGCTACCCTACCAACACAGGGAAGCAACAAAAATGCAGAGACAAAGAAACAGATCACAAAAGAAATGGAGGAAAACAAATGATTGGATATAGAGTTCAAAATCAGTTATAAGGTTTTTCAAGAATTTCCTAGAAAAGGCCGATAAATTTAGTGAGACCCAAGAGGAAATGAAAAAGGACCAACTAGAAATTAAACATACACTAGCTGAAATAAAAAATATTACACAGAGACCTAACAGAAGACTAGAGGAAAGCAAGAATCAAGTCAAAGATTTGAAATACAAAGAAGCAGAAAACACTCCACTGGAAAAGCAAAAAGCAAAAAGAATCCAAAAACATGAAGATAGTGTAAGGAGCCTCTGGGACAACTTCAAGCATACCAACATCCGAATTATGGGGGTACCAGAAGAAAAAAGAGAACAAGATACTGAAAACCTATTTGAAGAAATAATGACAGAAAACTTCCCCCACCTGATGAAAGAAATAGACTTACAAGTCAGGGAAGTGCACAGAATCCCAAAGAGGACCACACCAAGACACATCATAATTAAAATACCAAGAGCAAAAGACAAAGAGAGAATATTAAAAGCAGCAAGAGAAAAACAGTTAATCACCTACAAGGGAGTACCCATATGATTGTCAGCTGATTTCTCAACAGAAACTATGCAGGTCAGATAAAGAGCTTCACAGATAAGAAAAATCTAAAGGCGTTCATCACTACCAAATCAGTATTATATGAAATGCTGAAAGATACTCTTTAAGAAGAGGAAGAAGAAGAAAAAGGTAAAAAATTATGAGCAACAAATACATATCTATCAACAAGTGAATCTAAAAATCAAGTGAATAAAAAATCTGATGAACAGAATTAACTGGTGAATATAATAGAATCAGGGGCATAGAAAGGGAATAGACTGACAATTCTTAGGGGGAAAGGGATAGGGGGGTGAGGAGGAAAGGGATATGGGGGTGAGGGGGAGACTGGACAAAAATTGTACACCTATGGATGAGGACAATGGCGAGGAGGGGCGGGCGAGGTAAGAGCAGATGTTGGAGTGGGAGCCGGGTGGAGGAGAGCTATGGGGGGGGGGGGAAAGAGGAACAATTGCAATAATCTGAACAATAAAGATTTATTAATTTTTTTAAAAAAAGAATAGATTTATTATATGACTTAAAAATCCCTCTCTGGGTATCTACCCCCAAAATTTGCAGATATTTATTAGTAAAGATATATGTACCCCTATGTTCATTGCAGTGTTATTCCTGATGAACAAGACATGGAAATAACCCAAGTGTACTTCAATATATGAGTAGGTAAAGAAGATTCTTTATGGAAACTACTCAGCCTTAAGAAATGATGTAATATTGACATTTGGACAACATGGGTAGATTTTAAGAATATCATGCTAAGTGAAATAAATCAGACAGAAAAAGTCAAGATCTATATGATTTCACTTATGTGAGATATAAAACTAAAAGTAAAAAAAATGAATAAACAAGACAAACAAAAACTCATATATACAGATAATAGTATGGTGGTTACCAGAGAGAAAGGGGGTTTGGAGGAGGTGGAAAGGGTAAAGGGAGTCAAATACATGGTGATGAACACACAATGCAATATACAGACGATGTATCAGAATTGTACACTTAGAACCTATATAGTTTTATTAACCAATGTCACCCAGTACATTATATTAAGAAAAATAGTTTATAATGTTTTGGGAAATGAAAAGACATCTCTAACATATACTATTAATATTATCTTACCATCATAATTTTGAAATTGCACACCACATATCAATGAACAAAAATTAGTGTTTTTTTTAAATAATGAGCATAATATACTTAATGGTGAAATAGTAAAAAGAATAAACATTTGTAGTTTAGTACCATGTTTGACCAGTATTTCAATTATTTAATGTGTTGTTTTTGTATCCTGATAGATATACTTGGAATAGCATTGAAATGAAATCCGTCTTGATTATATTCCCAGCAGTAGATGTGAAAAAGTAGGATGTTAGAGAAAGAGGTGACTTGTTATGCAAAGCATGAAGAGAATATACAGAAAATGGTTCACAGTTGGATATAAAGAAATCTGTGGAAATCAAATTTCAAGCATCCCACTGACATAATGATGAATCTTTAAAAATCACCATGAAAGCATTTTTATATAATGCTGTCATTCAATCTTCAACTAAAGGAGGTATAATAATTCTAGGTTATTATCTAATCAATTTTCACGTGTATAGAGCCTAACTTTTATATAAAATAATCTAAGAAGGGTTTATTTAGCAATTTCCTACTTACAAAAGGACTCTGGGAAGGCAGATACCACAAAAAAATAGAATCTCTGTCTCTTTTATGCTTTTTCTATTACACAAATCACAAAATCTTAGTCTTAGAACTGTGAGGGATCTTTAAAATCAACTAATGAAACATCTTCATTAGGAGTTGAGTTTGAAGAAGTTGTGAATAGTTAAAATCATGTAGTTAATTGGTCATTGGCAGAGACAAACTGAAAACTAATTCCTATCCAAATCTCTTTATAATTTCTAGTCCAAAGCTCTTTCTTGGGTGAGCTCGCCCCGAACCAGTGCTTTAAATAGTAAGCATTACGTTTATCTCTTCAAACCAAGCCTTGTTTCTGAGTTCTAGACTCATAAGTCTATTTCACTTCTTGACAGTTCTGCTTGCATAGATAATGAAACTTTAAAAAAATTATAGTTGGCATAAAATATTATGTTAGCTTTAGTTGTTGCATAACACAGCAATTCAGCATTAACATAGGGTGTTGCAAAAAATGTATACACACTTTAACACCTGATCACTCACTTAATTCTCACTCTTTTTCAGGTTTAACTGAACGTGCCACTAGAATTTTTTATGGGGATATATAAAACATAAAGTTTAACTTTCTCTCTAGTTACTTAGGATTCTGCTTCCCAGGAAATGATATGTACTGTTACTGAAAGAATGTGAATAGGAAAAAAAAGTATGTTAAGCTTTTTAAATAAAAAGTAGGGCTTTACAACAAGAAAACAGCCTTGCAAACCCAAACTATCTTGACACAGAACTTTTTCGCTTCTTGCATCATGTCAAACATGAAAGGAATGGGCTCGTTGAGCTCTACCATCACAACAAAGTTGGGGTAAAAAGGAAGGTCAGAAAAAGCTAGGACAGTTTGAAAACCAAATTATCATGCATCTTGCCATTGTGCTCAATGTTTCTTCATATTTGAGTCATATTATCCGAGACAGTAAAAGTTAATGTGACAGCCATATCTAAAGACGTCTCTCACCAGGTTTTCTGGGGAAGAAGCACGATGACTCTTCTCCACTGTGTGAACTCACTGGCGTGGTAGATACTTGCTGATGTAAATTCCTGACAACTTGGCATACTTGGAAGGCATTCCTATAAGAGAGTCAGGCATAAGTGAAAAGGAACTGGGAGAAAACTAACATCATAATATTAACCATTTGCATTCTGGATGCAATCCATGATTTTTCCTTTTGTGAAGCTAAAATATTTGGGCAATAATTGAAATGAGATGGCACAATGGAATTATAATCTCACACGTAGAATTCCAAATCTCACACGTAGAAACAGAAATTGAATAGGATCCATTTTTTGACCTTTTATCATAAAACTGGCATTTGGAAAAATTATTCTATTCACTATGACATTTATGCATTTATAGCAATGTCAGATTATAAGTATATATCCTATATAATAAAAGCTTAATATGCTAAGTGTCCAGTCGGACTTTCAACCAATCGAAGTGTAATATACTAATGACTAGGAGCCCAGCACGTGATTTGAAATCACGTGGCACAGAATGTGGCATCCTTATAATTTGCTGCTGACTTTATGTCAATTCTGTTATAAATAACATTGTTCCTTTTCAACCAAACCTAAACTTTTAGAATTGTAATTCTTTGCTTCCTATGCAAAAAAGAAGAAGCTACTGGTCTATCACAAGCTTTAGAAAAAATAAGCTTACTTCTTGGACAAGATGCCAGGTAAGGCCGTGGTTGGTGGAATACTCCAGTTTCACTTGGTTGTCCATGTGTGGAGTGTATTTCTGGCCACAGCCCATGACCAGACTGAACTGAATCATATAGGATGCTCCTATCTGCATTGATTGGGTTTCTACATAGCGCATGCTTGAGGCAAGTTTAGAATCTCCTGTAAAACTGAAAGATAAGAGGGAAATCAGAAAATTTAAAACAGCAATGTATCAGGGAAAAATTAAGCTCTTCAATTCATATGATGCAAACCAAATAGTTTCATTTTACATATGTAAACCATGCAAGTTCTAGAATGGCTTTCAGTAAGTCTAATAAATGTAATTTTAAAACAAGCTATATGTTAAAAATATAATATGTATATAGATTTCTAAGTATATTTTTATTGATTTCAGAAAGGAAGGAAGAGGGAAAGAGATAGAAACATCAATGATGAGAGAGAATCATGTCATCCCACACTGGGGACCGAGTCCACAACCCGGGCATGTGCCCTTACAGGGAATAGAACCATGACCTCCTGGCTCATAGGTTAATGCTCAACCACTGAGCCATGCTGGCCAGGCGCAATATATATATTTTAAAAGTTAATGCCTAGAATTGTCAAATGTACTTGAAAATGGGTACTCAACTCATATATTGCTCATGAATACAAATCCTTTGACTCATCAAGCTCACTTCTTGGAATCTATCTTAAGAAATAATCTTAAATTCAAAGTCAATTTTATAAAATATGATGAGTATTGCTGATTTAACTGAATATAGTAATTGGTAACTATTTCAATGTCAAACTATAGAGAAAATGGGATGCTGAAGTAAACTGGGATAGCCATTATTTCTAATACTTATGAAAATAATTAATAAAATCAACATGTATATGATAAAGTAAATTTGTAAAATCCAGAAACTTATGCACAAAGAAAATTCACCAGAATTATTTTCAGTGGCTGTGTTTGGTGGTGGGACACATTTTCACTGCAATTAATATGGGTCACTGTGCAAATTTTAGTACTATTACTAAGAGAAATTAACATAGAACAAAAATCCTATTACACTATATAGGCACAAACTCATCTATATACTTTAAAGTAGGCAAGAATAAAAATAAAAATAAAAATCTCAAATGTGTCTTCCTGTGAGAAATAAATGCTGCATTTATTTTTCACAGGAAGACACATTTGAGAAGAGATAAATAGTAACACAATTTTTTGTAGGATGAATATCTCCATAGGCAGTTGTGGCAGATCCAGCTGCCATCCACAGTCTCTTTTCTTCTCTCCATTTACCTTCTAGGGATTGGTCTATGTGCACCAATGAGTTCTCACCAATGGGACATAAGTGGAGGATGCTAGGTGGATTTACTTATTCAGCTTTAATCTAAGCCTTTAACTAGACAATTAAAGGTTAAAGATTAAAGATACAGAAGGCCTTGGCTGACATGCCCATTTGCCTGTTGCTCCTATGTCTTCCTTTCTCCCCATCAGGGCAGCAAGCATCTTATGACAAGAGGGGAACAAGCATGAAGATGGTGGTCTCTCAAATGAGGGAGCAGAGGAGAGATGGAGAGGGCCTGGTCTCTGAGAGCCTGGTTGAGCTGCTTACCAGCCCTGTACCACACATCCTAGGTTTGCTTATTACAAATGCTCAATAAGCCTCTTCCCTTTTGTTTATGTCATGACCAATCTTTTCTTGTTTTTGTTGTAACTTAGAACTGAATGCATGTCTAACTGCTACACCAGCCACACTTCATGGTACTGTCCGGTACCTCTCCTGATGTCTTAATCTGAAGCACAACAACACACAGGAAGTACAGATGCCTATGCCTTAAATTCTTGACCATTCCCAGTACAAACTCACTTGGCTGCTTACGATTTATTTAAGACTGGCTGAAAGCCAGTGATGTTAGGTCTATTTTTTCCCTTATGAATTCTCTGATGTTCATACTCAGCAGGAGTTTTAGGGGAGAGAATTTCACTGAATGCCATTTTTAAATTTATAAAACTTTTCCTCTTCACTGCTGGTCTAAAATATGTTTTTAAAGGCAAAAATGAAGTTGAAGTTCTTCTGTTTTATAATCATAGAAATAGAAAAGAATAGTGCGCCCTAACTGGTTTGGCTCAGTTGGGCTGCGGACTGAAGGGTTCCAGATTTGATTCCAGTTAAGGGCATGTACCTTGGTTGCGGGCACATCTCCAGTGGGTGTGTGCAGAGGGCAGCTGATCAATGTTTCTCTCATCGATGTTTCTAACTCTCTATTCCCCTCCCTTCCTCTCTGTAAAAAAAAAAATCAATAAAATATACTTTTAAAAAAGAATAGAGCATATCTGGAACAGACATTCTGGAGACAGAATGCTTTGGGAATCATGAGGTTTAGTTTTAGTCATGTTGATTTGCAAGATAAAAATAATAAAGGATCAATAAAAAAGCTCCTTTATGAATTACAAGATCTAATGAGAGAATGGGGATCTCTTTCCACTAGGACAAAGTGCTTTTTCATTCCCACCTCCAAGAAGGAGAGTAAGTTTTCTATTATGACCCAGTAAAATGGGTGACACCATAATGTAACTCCAGTCTCCACAGTTCTTTCTATTCGTAGTCCACAGTATAGCTCAGTGGTCGGCAGGCAAATGGTGGCTCGCAAGGAGTTTGCCAACCACTGGGAGAGGGGCTTAATCACAAGGAACAACAACAGCCTTTAATTATTGGAATCGAGAGTCTAGGTCAGTGCTCGTGAGCTACGGTTTGCCAACCACCGCCTTATGTCATCAATGGCATGCCTATGGAGGGCACTTAAAGAATGTTAAATAAAATGGACATATGAGAGAGGTCTCTCACTTGGGGTGAAGGCAGCTTTTATAAAACTGCAGTTACTTAAATGCTGTAATGAACACAAACACGAGTTTGAGGTTATCCTCACTTAAAAAAACACATACACAAAAAACACCACTCTGTATTTCCCCAGAGCCTCTTTCCCATCTCCAGAATAAAGACTCTTTTACATGAAAGGCAGATACACATAACCAAAGCAGTAGAAGAATGCAGAGCTCATTTACAGAGAAACATCAGAGCAACAAAAGCACTTTTTGGTTTGATCCCATTCAGAAGATTCATCTGCAGAAGAACATGTGAATAATCCTAAACCTCTCTAATATCTTTTTTGGGGTTTTGTTCTTGTAATCATTAAATAAATATTTACTAGAGTTGACAGAAAAACTTGTTGATATTGTGATTAATGGTATAATTTTTAACACATTTGTCCTTTCTACAATATTATAGTCTCATAACAGAAACGACCATATGATTTTAATGGATTATATAAATTTTACCTTTATTGAATAAAACAATCTGACAATATAGAAGCATTTTTATAAGTAAAAATTTGCAATTCTACGACGTAGCATGACTGCTGCTAAAATCCTGGTGTAAGTACTTTCAGATTTTCTTCTGCTCACATATACATACACACTTGCTTTTCTTTCTTTTAAAAATAATTATAAAATCATAATAAACCTGCTCTCTTTTTGCTTTATAACAATTTAATTGCTATCTTTCCATGTGGTGAAGCACTGTCATTTTTAATGAATATAAACAATCTCTAATTATGGAAATCTTTGGAGGTTGTTTCCACCTTTCACTGTTGTAAATAATAAGGCTTCTATAAAATGCATATCTGTGTATTTTGCATGCCTGTCCAATTATTTCCTTAGGATAAATTTCTAGGGGAAGACTTGCTTGGCCAAAGCAAATTTTAAAAATTAACACTTATTGCCAAGTTGCCCTCCAAGTTATATTTACCAAGAACATTAACAATGACTGAGCTGCTAATTCTTACCACTTGTCAATACTGAGCATTGATACATTTTTATTCTAGCTACTCTATGCATATAGTCTTTTACTATACATTTCTTTAATTATTAAAGAAGCTAAAATGCTATTCATGTTTATTGGCTAATTCTCTATATAAGAAATTTCCAGATACCAAGTTAATTTTATTATAGCTCATTTCACTCACTTCATTCAGTCTATAGCTTCAAACAAATTTGGAATTTCTGCACATAATAGATTTTGTCATGTATTTATTCAATATTTCATTTAAAAAAGTCCTTATTTACTTTGTCGAGTTGGCATTCGAAGATATTTTGCAGTACTTGTAGTATTTGGCATTTATTTCAGGCTCCTTTTATATATTTGTCCCTGGCACCTGCTTTATTTTGTTTATTTTCACTATTCTTATTTAAAGTACATCATTTATCTTCTTTGGGCTCTTCATTCTCATTTTCTACAGTTTTTCAAGTCAGCACTACAATCTTACCTTAAGTTAGGTCTTCTTCTAGAAGTTTATCCTTAGGAAATAATTGAACAAGCATGCAAAATACACAAACGAAGTCTTAGGTTATTAAAAAGGATAAGGTGAACTGCTTGGTTGCTGTTTATTCATCTTTTACAGAAAGCAGCCTCTCTGCGAACAAAACTAAAATTGACCACTGAACAGTTTTCTCTAATGGATCTGGAACTTCACATGTGGGAGGTAGAATTTGTCACCTAAGTTAGAGATTCAGGCTGTTAGTACACAGTGGTCATGACCACAAATGAGCACTGTCTTCTCTATCTTATGTTACATGTACCTCCAGGGGCAGTTTACACACACCTACAGGGGCACTACTGTGGGACAAATGGGTGGACCAGACTCTGCCAGGAGCCATAGAGTGTCTCCTCCATCTTTCATTAGGGAGTTCACAGGCCCATCGGCAGCTGCCACCAACCTTTTGTCTCTTGTGAAACTAGTCCAATTCTCCAGAAGTCTAGATGCAAGCAGCTAATTCCAATAACTTAAAAAAATCTAATTTTTAAGTTTATTAAAAATTAAAGAAAATATTGCTGGAAATATTACCTATACACCTTTTTCTCCCATTGATCTCTTCTAGCCTGTCTCCACTCTGCCACTGCTGACCCCAGGCCTTTACCACCCTATTATCTGTGCCTATATACATGTTTGTTGGCAAAATGAGATTATTTCACATATTTCTGTCAATTTTCAATTGAGTCTTCATTTGCCCACTTAATAGTATTTTTAGGAAATGTTTAGCAGTTAGAGTAAACTGAGTTTTAAAACAAAGGGAAATGGGTGACACCATAATGTAACTCCAGTCTCCACAGTTCGGTGTAAAAGTGTGAATGGCACAGAGCAGTCGGCTATGGCCACCAAAGAGAGAAGAAGGGAGAAAGGCAGTCAGAAGCACAGAGAGAGGACCTGTTGTCAGAGAGCTGGGAGTCTAAGACGCATGGGAAAAGAACTTCTTTCAACTCCTGTGAGCCTGCCAATCTCTTGTCCGGAATCTGTGGGTGTGTATAAGTAGTTAAGTTGTCAGGGTCCCTTTTCACCAATTGTTACTTGAAAGGAGGAGAATCAGAGGAGCTTTAGTTGTTTCTGTTAATAATTTCAACTCATCTCAGATTTTTGATTATCCAGAACTTCCTTACCCCTGTTACTCTTATGTTGCATTCACTGTAACTCGAGAATCAATTTTGGTTGATGTGAACTTGCTCAATCTACAGTTACACTCTTCATAATTACAACATACTCCTGTTGTCTTGCTCCTCACTTCCTTTCAGAAAGGAACACACTGGTCCATGTGGTCAAGTCCAATAGCCTTGACTGAAAATGTTTAGCATGGAGAGAAGAGGTGTGGTCAGAGAGAAAAACCTGATCCTTCCGACTATGTGCAGCCAAGTTAATTATTTCGCACATACTCAAGCTGGGCCATTTAAAGACACGGGACCTTGATACTTTTCATTTTAGAAACTCCAATCATATATCATAACATATTAAAATGCACTCTTCTCCACATTAAATATGTACCTTTTGTTGCAAAAACTTTCAAGTGGATTTTACAATTTTGCCTTTTTAAAGTTTTTTTTTGGCTCCTAATAATGCATCTATACTAATAAAAGCATAATATGCTAATTAGAGCAGACATCTTCCAGACGTCCTTCTGGACAAAGCTGCAGTGGCTGTGAAGGCTGAGGGCAGGCAGCCATGGTGGTGGCTGCAAGGCCCGGAGCTCAGGCCTTGCATCCATGCTGGCAGACAGTGGCAGTAGCAGCGACGAAGTAATGGGGGTGACACCTTCCCCTGATCAGCCAGTCGCCTCCTGCAGAGGGAGGCCAGATTGCCACTTAAGTCCATGGAGAGGGGGCCTAAACTGTCATTAGGACATCTCCTGAGGGCTCCCAGAATGTGAGAGGTGGCAGGAGGGGCTGAGGAACCCGCATTGCTGGCCCCAGGCCTTCATCACCCTATTATCTGTGTCCATGGGTTATGCATATATGCATGTTGATAAAATGAGATTATTTCAAATATTTCTGTCAATTTTCAATTGAGTCTTTGTTTGGACTAAGTAGCTCAGTGATAATACAGAAGTAAGAGAACATACCAGTAAACAAAGTAATAAGACAAATCTACATTTGATTATTTAGATTCATGGTATGTCTGGCTTGTTGAAACATATTTTTATGCACAAATTATTTTCATGCACCAGGCCTCTAGTAAAATATATATTTGGCTGTGATTCCTCAGCATACTCAAAAATTATTTCCAATACCATGAAACTTTGTGAATATTTAAATTTTGCAATGAATGGAGCTGATGTATGAGATATCTTATAAATATCTAATTATCATTTATTATTTTTTTTACATTTTCTTATAATTTTTGAGATAATATTCACTTTTCCATTCCTTGGACTTTTTCTAGTCCCCTGGAAAGCTCAATGTGTCCAAAATGACTAATGAAAGCACTATGCCCAAAATGGCCAATGAAAGAACTTTCTGGGTAGAAGCATAGTTAAGACAAAAGTGCTGAGAGAGGAAAGAGCTTGGCTTGCTGGAGTACAGAAAGGAAGACCAATGTGGTTGGGGTAGACAGCATTAAAGGGAGGAGGCAACTGGGCCAGATGACTGAGAGATGGAGATTTTGTGGAGAATTGTCCATAGAAAGGTAACTACCTCAGCGCATTGTATTTCTGTTTCAATAAGCCAGACATACCATGAATCTAAATAACCAAATGTAGATTTGTCTTATTACTTTGTTTACTGATATGTTCTCTTACTTCTGTATTATCACTGAGTTACTTAGTCCAAACAAAAATTTTTAGGGAAATCTAACTTTGGAGAAATAAATGATACAAAAGTTAACTGTTTTAACATCAATAGGATATTAGTCTTGGAACATAGCCATTTTATCCATTTTTTTGGCAGCTCTTAAGACTTTGTCCTCCAAGATATGTGGTCCATTTCTCCACAGCCATCATCCTATTCCTAGCACCATTGTAAGCACATGCTGATGGCCCTATTAATTTCTGACCTGAGCTCCTTCTACTGCTTCTCCTATTACCTTCTACCATCTGTTCTTTACATAGCAGCTGCAATTACTTTGGAATATAAGTATGATTATATTATTCCTCTGCTCCAAATCATCTACTGGGTTCCCATAACACTTATAATAAAATCCAAAACCTTTATATTGTTCTATATGGTCCTAATATAATCCTGTTTTTTGCCTGCCTCAGCATCTTTGTTCTTGCTGTTTTCTCTGCCTGTAAAACATTTCTTGCATACTTTCCCATTGTTGTCTATCATTATTCTGGTTTTTACTCTTATGCCTCTTTCACCATTTTACCTAAAATAGTCTCACTCTCAACTTCTTCCACCCAATACTCCATTCCCTTATCTTCATAGCACTTACCAACATCTGAAATATTATTATGCACGTGCTTACTTATTTATTGTTGTTATTCCCCTCTTGAATGTAGCCTCTACAAAGGAATTTTTTAATCTTCATCCCTAATGCCAGCTGCTATACCTCTGGCACAAATAGTGCCTATAGTGCAATCAATAACTAGTTGTATATAAATTAGTTTACCAATGGATAAAAAAATTTCAGGTAATAAAATCCTCATGATGAAAGAGCCTAATAATTTTAGAAAGTCCTATATCAATCTATTTGGGGTTATATTCAATTGTATTTTTATTTTTATACAGGCCCAGATACTGCAAATACTCTTTTCATAGTTGTTGGAAATAACAGTAAGTGACTTTTCAGTTTACCACTCAATATATTTACATTATTTATCTGCAAAGCTGCCTAGAATGATCACTTACTGTGATTATTAACAACAGTTGAAGTGGCTCTTGGGAGCCAGCTCACTCCAACTCACTTCCTGTAGCGTATAATTATTCCTAGTAGCCTCATGATCCTTTGTATTATTGTGGTATTAGTTATAATGCCTCCTATTTCATTTGTGATTTTGTTTGTGTCCTTTCTTTTTGTCTGGGTAAGTCTAGCAAAAGTTTGTCTATTTTGTTTATCTTTTCATAAAACCAGCTGTTAGTTTAATTGATCTTTTGTATTATTTTTCCCCCCATTTTTATTTCACTTATTTCCACTCTGATCTTTGTTATTTCCTTCTTTCTACCAACTTTGGGCTTATTTTGTACTTCTTTATCTAGTTCCTTGAAGTATAAAGATAGGTTGTTTTGAGATCTTTCTTGTGTCTTATTATAGGCATTTATCACTATGAACTTCTCTCTTGGAACTGCTTTGGCTCCATCCCATATGTTTGTTGGATTTCCACTGTTATATTGTATTACCATTTTTATTTGTCTGGAGATATTCTTTATTTCTCTTTTGCTTTTCTTGATCCATTGGTTGTTCAGTAACATGCTGTTTAATCTCCACATGTTTGTAAATTCTCTAGTTTTCTTCTTGTAATGATTTCTAGTTTCATACTATCATGGTTGCAAAAGTTGCTTGATATGATTTTAATCCTCTTAAATTTACTAAGACTTGTCTTATGGCCTAAAATATGATCTATCCTGGAGAATGTGCCATGTGCACCTGAGAAGAATATGTTCTGCTGCTTTTGGATGGAATGCTCTGTAACACTTGATAAGTTCATCTGGTTGAACATGTTGCTTAAGTATAATATTTCCTTACTGATATTCTACTGGGATGATCTACCCATTATTGGAAGTGAGTATTAATATTGGACTGCTCTCTATTTCTCCCTTCAGGTCCGTTTTATATATTTAGGTGCTCCTATGTTGGGTGCATAGATATTAATAAATGTTATATCCTCTTGTTGAATTGATCCCTTTATCATTATGTAATAATCTCTGTGTCTTATTATATTTTTTGGCTGAAATACTATTTTGTCCAATATAAGTATAGCTACCCCTGCTTTCTTTTGGCTTGTATTTGAGTGGACTATACTTTTCCATACCTTTACTTTCAGTCTGATGTGTTCTTAAAGCTAAAGTGAGTCTATCATAGGCAGCATATAGTTGGGTCCTATTTTTTTAATTTTATTTTACTCCATTCAGCCAATCCATGTCTTTTAATTGAAAATTCACTCGATTTACATTTAAAGTAATTTTTGATAGATATGGACTATTGCCATTTTGTTAATAGTTTTCTGGCTGTTTTGTAATTCTTTTTTTCTTCTCCGCACGCTTATTTCCTTTGTGATTTGATGATTTTCTATAGTAGTGTGCTTAGATTCCTTTTTCTGTCTACTATAGGTTTTTGCTTTGTGCTTATCAGGAGGCTTATGATTATAGTACTCTATTTTAAGCTGATAAGAAATTAAGACTGAATGCATACTAAAGCTCTATATTTTTACCCACCCCAAACGTTTTATAATTTTGATGTCACAATTTACATTTTTATCCTGTATATCTATTAACAAATTATTTTAGTTATAGTTGTTTTTAGTACTTTTGTCTTTTTAACCTTCATACTATATTTTTAAGTGATTTACCCATCACCATTACAAAATTAGAGTATTCTGAATTTAACTAAAGTTTACCTTTACCAGTGAGATTTACACTTTCATATGTTTTCTGCTTACTAATTAGTGCCCTATTTTTCAACTTGAAAAAACATTTCTTGGCTTATCTGGAAAACTCTTTATCTCTTGTACTAAAACCAACCCCAAATACTAATTTGCTAAAACAACCATCTGTCACAGTTGTACACATCTTGAAATAAAAACCTTACATAATACAACTACAATGTCCTTTTCACCTCTGTACCTGGCTAGTCTATTAGATAGGACAGAGGAATGTAAATGTCCCTTGGTATTATCACTAATAGTTCTGGATGATCCTATATAATAAAGAGGTAATATGCAAATTGACCATCACACCCTCAGAAGATAGTTGCCTATGACCAGGCTGGCAGGGGGGGCAGTTAGGGGCTATCAGGCTGGCAGAGGGGGGCAGAGTGGAGTGACCAGGCTGGCATGGGGGTAATAAGAGGTAACCAGGCTGGCAGCAGGGGGCAGTTAGGGGCAATTAGGCTGGTGGGGGGGGTGTGCAGTTGGGAGTGATTAGGCTAGTAGTAAGGGGGGGGGGGGGAGTTGGGATCAACCAGGAAGGCAGAGGGGGCAGTAAGAGGTGACCAGGCCATGGGCAGGGCATTAGGAACAACCAGGCTGGCAAGAAGGGGTCAGTAAGGGGCTACCAGGTCGGCAGGGGGGGTAGTTATGGGAACTCAGGGTGGCACACAAAGGCAATGAGGAGCGATCAGGCCAGCAAGGAGGGGGGCAGTTAGGGGGTGATCAGGCAAGCAGGCAGGTGAGCGATTAGGATCCAGCGGTTCAGGATTGTGAGAGGATGTCCTGTGGGATTAGGCCTAAACTGTCACTTAGAAATCCTCTAAAGAGTCCCAGATTGGAGAGGGTGCAGACTGGGCTGTGAAGACCGCCCCCCCACCTTACATGTAGCAGGCATCTAGTCTTTAATAAATCTCAAAAGTATTCCCTTAGTGATCTTAGAATATATGTAAGAGATTTTAAAGACTATTTTTAGAATATAAGGTAGAGGTTCTGATTTCAAATACTGCATATGGAAGAAAAGTACTACAAATAATTAAAAACAATTCATTTCTCCACAGAAAAACATGCTCCAAGATGATACATTGTAAAGTGATTTATAGCATATTGACTGTGGTGCTACTAATGAAAAAGTAATTGTACAAGTTTTCCCTGGAGAATATTCTCAGTAACAACAATCCATGCTCATGGAGAATCATGAGTTAGAAAATGAGAACCAAATGAACTCACAGCTGGGAAAAGCCAACAATAATTAATTTAACACCAGCTATCTATAGGAGACATGTATATATTTCAAAAATTTCTCTTGAGAGAAACAAGGTTATTGAAGGGCACAGACCACTAATTTATTAACATATTCGAAGAATTTTTTCTTAATAAGATAATATGCTCCAAAGATTTTGCATTAAAAAATAATTTGTTTTAGGGCTAGGAAGTTATGATAAATAGTTGGTTAAAATTGTCATTTGAATTTTAATATTGTAGCAAAGTGAGTTCACATTGAACTTGGACAATATATTTCTCAACAGTAGTAGAGAGAAAACAGTGTCCTTAAAAGGGGCTTTATGCTGACTCATTAGTGAAGAAAATGGGAACAGTTTGAGGTCTTCCATGTTGTTTCATTTTAATAAGCAGCAAGCATTTTTCATGTCCTTATTAAAGTGGTTAATGTCTTTCTCTAGTCTCATTATCACTTCCAGAGTATACTCTCCGTTGTTTCTTAACTAGGACAATTCCTTTGCATTTCGGAGAAGATCAGAAAGTCAAATCTGATTGCTCACATGCGGTTGTTAATAAAACTCCTATTGTGCTGCTCAAGGTTCCCATGGGGATTGTACACTTATTTATATTGTCTTATGGTTTTTTATAATTATCGTGACTGTACTTTCACAAAGTAAATGTATCTCCACCAATTAAAGCAGTGGTGGGTTAAGAATATTCATCAAATTTGTGTGAAAGGATATTGTTCTTAGGGTTTGATCAAAGCATAGAAATTAAACTGCTGTTATCATGCATTCAACCCAAGTGTTAAATTAAAATGCTCAGCAACTTTGGAGTTTATTTAAGCTGATGTTAACTATTTCTGAAAATAAACATGATACAGGGCTTGCATTCCTGATATGACTCTTTGTTGTATTAAAAGTGGTAGAAAAAATAACTACATAATCTTGGGGGATATAGTTTTATGGTATATGACCAACGTGATTACTGTTAATTCAGGTCAACTTAAAATTTCAAAATCGTAAAATTCCAAAAACCTCATTTTGGTTTATATTTTTGTATGTCATTTGCTTCATCCCTTTATTTTTTTTGAAGACTCCATCCAGGATTAAAAAAAAGAATATACATGAAAACAAGCAGCTGAGGCTATCAACTAGAGAAAACACAGTCGCTTTTCATATTTTGCGGCATAGAAATTTCATTGTAACTAGTTTGACAGTGCTTGCAGCGGAAATGATCAGCAGTACTTCCATTCCATTAGCTGTCATTCTGATGCTAGACTTTTAGCCTGCTGTGTGCGAGATGGGACTGTCTCTACACAATCTCCATCAAAGGTAATTTTCTGTGCAATGGTGTGTAAAATTTACCTCTAATTATGATAAGGTCACTGATGGGTTACTTATGATATGCTCTCTGGAGACAACTGTGGTGAATAGCTTTCGGCAAGCTTCATCTGGAGAAATTAAATTGGTCTGACCATAACTCAATGGAAAATAAATGTCTCTTAGAAAATTCTTCCTCAATCATGTTTAAAGTTCTAAAGAAACACAAAGCGGGGGTGGGGGTGGGGGAGGGAGGGAAAGAAAGAGAGAGGGAGAAAGGGACAGAATGCATAGTAGTGAAGGCTATGGGTTTTGGAATTAAGCAGACTTGAGTTTTAATCCAGGATTTCTGGGCGTAGAAGGCCCACTGTGACCTGGCCTATGCACATCTCCTGGCTTTTATTCCTCACATTCGCTACCTGGGCTCTGTCACCATTGGCTTCCTTCCTGATCCTTGAACATCCCATGGCCACTCTTGTTCTGGAGACTTTAACCACAAAATTTCCCAGAGTTAGACTGCTCTTCCTTCAGATATTCATGTGTGTGGAACTTCCTTGTTCTTCCACTTTCTAATCCCTGGAGTATATCATAACCACTATTTGAACTATGGGTTTAATCACAAGGAACAACAACAGCCTGTAATTACTGGAATCGAGAGTCTATATGAACATAGCCTACTCCTCTCTATTTGAAGCAGCCAACCCGTCTAATTAATCACTGTTGTGCCATCCTATCATCATTCTTAAAGTTCTAATCATAGTCTTAAATTATTTATTTACTGCTTAATATATAATTAAGTTTAATCAATGCATAATTAAGTTTGCATATAACCATGGAGGAGATATTGAAGAATGCAAGGTATCTTGACTAAGACACACCACAATCTTGAAACCCCACTGATATTAACCAGATGAGTTAATATGGCTGATAAAATAAATTAAAAAGAAGATCCACATTAACAAATTAAGATGGAAAATCTTCTTGGACTTAATGAAAGCATGCAAATAGAACTAATTATTGTTTTATTAAAATAACTTTAGAGTGAGTCTACCTTTCACTATGATTATGGAGGGTCTCCATGAAGAAAGAATGTTGTTCACTTTAGTTATTAACACTTACTGAGTTAAGTTTTTATATGTAATGGTGGTAAATGAAAATGAGATGAATAAATATGGTGAAATTTTGTATTTATTTAAACCTATCAGTTTTTTTGGGTCCTCCTTCCAAAGATAGCTTACTTGTAGACATAATAATGACTTTCAAATGGTTCATGTTCAGTGAATATTTGTCAACAAATGACTAAGTGCTAGCTGCACTGTAAGATCCTCCTTATGTTATAATCTTCAATGCAAAGTGTAACAAGAACAAAGATGAAGTCCTTACCACAGGGTCCAGTCATGGCCACAGTATGGTTGAACATTTCCCAAGTAGAATCCTAGAGATTGAGTGACCTCCACAAGATTGGTAAAGTCAAGACTAATGCTGTTGAAAAGAACAGATGTCATGATAATCTCATCAATGGCCCATACATCTTCTCCTTGGGAAGAATGATACGGTTGCCACCATCTGAACTGAATTCCAAACTGTCTTGCATCATCTGGTAATTCTACGGAGATTATTCTAAAGGAGAAAAAGTAAAAAAAATAATGTTATTTTGACATCTTAAAATACAAACATTTATAGCAGGATCCTTTTTTTTCTTTTCTTTCTTTTTTTTTCTGTATAGTATTTTTAAACATTTTTTTCCACTATTACAAATATTCTTCTGAAATTTCCAATTTTCCTGTCTGACTCCAACAAAATCTTCTAAACACTAAAAATCTAAAAAATGTGACTTTTGTTTAACTCATCTGTTCTCAGAAAAGCTAAGTCAGTAAAACACAGGATTTTTTTTTTCTCAAAGTGGCAGGATTTGTCTCAGTCTGCTAAAGTATTTATGGCAGCTTGTTACATGCATTCGAGTTTGGGGCTGGTTAAACCATGCCTCTTCCTTATTCCCATGAGTGTAGCATAGTGTGCAAGGTCACTTGCTGTGTCATGGTGGCTATGACAACAAACCTTTACCTGACAAATGGAGAAGAAAATTAAGAATAATATCTAATTTCCAGGAGCAATTATTGTACACAGCAGCAGGAACCATACATTAATTGTCACTGCAATGACATCTGCCTGAAATCCATAAATCATAGTATCATGCTGCTCACACGCATACACAAGGTGAGATGTGAAGCAAATGGCAAATGGAACATTTGTCTCCCATCAATATGCAATTAAACACCAGGAGAGGCATTTGCAGTAAATGCACTGTGAAGGCACTTAGTCTTTCTTTAGTGAGCAAAGAAAAACTCAAGACAATGACTAGTTGGATAATTTAGAAATAAATTATTAAAAATTTTTAATGTCTGTGGGGTTTACTAAGAAATTAGATTGATTTTAATATTTGCATTATGTTATCTTTAGTTATTGCATAAAGAAACTTTAAGTCACATATTGGAAATGTAATTTTTAAATACTAAAAGTTATTAAAAGTTTCTACAGTCTCTTTAAATAACTTATACACGGAAATATGGGTAAAATAACATGACTATCATCATTGATTACATAAACTACTAGTAAAAAACTGGTAGAACTTTTTGCAATGTTAGAAAACATACTCTTTAAGTAATGAAAAATCAATATTCAAATAGAGGAATATAAATTTAAAAACAGTTCTCAGGCTAACACACATAGCTATAATATGTTTATGGTTTTTAAATACTCTCCAAAGTCTGCTAAATTGTTTTTCACCAATGTGAATTTGTTAGAGGGAAAGAGTAAATTTTAACTTAGGATTTTAGTAATTTTCACTTTAATTTTTCTAAATATTCATTTATTTATTAAATATTAAATAAGTACATTATTAATATCAATATATCAAAACATAAAAAGTAAACCAAAACTATATTTGGACTGGTTCAACAGTGGAAATATGATTTAATTGAATAATTTAATTAGCAATTATTAAAAATTACAATTTTCCTTTATTAATAATTTTAAAAACAATTATTCTCTCTGATGAAAATAAATATGATTTTAAAAAATAACAACTGAAAAGTAAGATTTCTCAGGAAACTTTATAAGAAAATAAAGTGCATATTTATGTACTAGAGGCCCAATGCACGAATTAGTGCACAGGTGCGGTTCCTTGGCCTGGCCGGCAATCAGGGTCAATTGGGGCCATCTCACCCAATCCCAATTGGAGCTATGGAAGATTGGCCAGCTGAGGGGAGGGCCTGTGGGAGTTTGGCTGGCTGGGGGGAAGGGCCATGGCAGGTTGGCTGGCCACAGAAGTTTGGCTGTGGGAATGCACTGACCACCAAGGGGAAGCTCCTGTGTTGAGCGTCTGCCCCCCTGGTGGTCAGTGCGCATTATAGTGAATGGTTGATGGGCCATTCTGGTGGTTCAGTCATAATGGTTGCTTAGACTTTTATATTTACACACACACACACACACACACACACACACACACACACTAGTAGATATGATAATATAATTGAAATGACCAATGTTTTCTATGGCAGAGATTTTAAGACTGTGGTCTGTATCCAAACTCTTGGGGAGGTACTAAACTTCTATGTGCCTCAGCATCTTCAGCTATGAAATTGGGATAATATCATTATGGCAGAGTCAGTTTTTCACTATTGTGTCCTAGCAACTAGGATAGTACCTGGCATAAGAATTTAAATTCTTGCTGTGAGAATGAACTACTATTATCAGCATACCCTAATAGAGATTTGAATAGAGGCAGCTTCAAGTGACAATACCAGGATCAAGATCTGGGCAGCCTGGCCCTAGAGCCTGTGCTCTCGTACTTTACATCATATCTTGGGGTAGGGTGGCAGAGGGCTTTCACCATTCTGCATATTACAAGGCTGGTTAGAATAGCTATGGAACCATTTGATTGGAAAATTCCTAGAAGGGAGCCCAGGGACTTAGGTTAACTTTCTGTATCAATTTTCCTTTTTAAAGTAGATACTAAGTTCAAAGTTTTCTTATAATCAAATACAATAGTCAAAATAAAATAAGATTAGGCTTCATAATAATTTCAGAATATAAGAACAAGCCCTACAATTAAGAAAAATACAGAATAAGAAAAGAAATATATAGAATAATTTTAGTCTCATCAGTGATACAAAGCTTAACATTAATAAAAATATAATTATTTCACAAGACATCATAATCAGTTTGAATTAAAAGATTAACTAAAATATATTCACAAACTTTCAATGTTATAAATAACAAGCACATAGAGTTCTTTTATTTACTGAATGAATCATAGGCAAGCAAATTATTAGACATTGACTGGGAGTAGAAATGTTTAGCCAATTAACATATCTAATTTATAGATCATACTTCATTTTCAAACAACCATGACAGAAAGGAATAATATGGAATTCAGAGCAATTACAGACAGTACATTATGCTGAAGAAAATACAGCAATGGCTAATGGCATCAAGATATATTTAATTTTCCTGTGAAGAATTTACATGTTTTGTATTCCTTATCATGTAAGATGTAATTTAGCATTTAGAATATATCAAATTCTACTTCTGTCAATCACCTTTTATTAATATTTTTAAGAGAAAGGGGGAGGAAAAGAAGAGTCTCAGACAGAGGTACATATACAGAAAACGAAAGTGTTCTCCCCTCTTCTTGAAAGAAAATCTCCACTCTGATCTTAATCTTTCAAGCTATGCACATACCTAATGCTGAAGAGCCACCTTGATCCTGCTTATAAGAAAAATGCTGCTGTCAAATAGCAGGCAAGATTAAATGCACCTTTGCAATAGCACATTAAACGTGTAATTATTTTTCATATCAACAAAGATTTATCTAATTTCATGATATAGATTGATTACTGAATTTTGGAGCTGTCCATCCTTGTTAGAAAAAATTGTGCTTTAGGTCAAGTTAACTTAGGGTGGTGACCTTTTCTTCACGTTTTCATCATTATCATTATCACCTTGATTTTAAATTTTCTTTTAATGTTCACTGTGGAGAGCCTATGAAATGTTTCTTTAGTATTCATGTGCCTACTGAGTGAGAAAGTTAAATTTAGCCTTACATTTACATTTAAAGGAAAATATCCAATACATCTGGTACGTTCTTAAAATTTTATATAGTGTTTATAATTCATAATAGTTGTTAACTATAATCTATATTTCATGCTACTTTATTTTCCATGAAAATAAAAGTTCTCGTCAATTAGTAAATACTTAATTCTGGAAACAGCCCTATGAAAAATGCTCAGGTTTGCCCTGCCAGCATGGCTCAGTGGTTGCGTTGAGCTGTGAACCTGGAGTTACTGTTCGATTCCTGGTCAGGACACATGCCCAGGTTGCAGGCTTGATACCCCAATAGGGGAAATGCAGGAAGCAGCCGATCAAAGATTCTCTCTCATTATTGATCTCTTTCTCTCTCTCCCTCTCCCTTCTTCTCTAAAATCAATAAAAATATTTTTTTAAAATACTGAAGTATGTCAAATCTATCATTAATGCTCCTGCCAGTCGCCATGGTGCCCACACAAACCTCAGTGCCCACAGTCTCAGTCTTTTTCACATCCTCCCATGATCCGCAAGGACTTCTAGGAGTGAGTTCTTTATATCCAACTGGGAATGTAAGCCACAGTATTAACCTCTTTTAATGGTATTTTCACTTTTTCATTCTCCTCTTTCCCTGATATTTTAAAGGAATTTCAGTGAGCAAATTAATAAATGTTCTGAAAGGGATGAAGATGATTTGGACATCTCTGAAATTGTACTATTTATAGTAGTTACTACTCTGCTTTAAGTGAAACTAAAGTCTAACAACTGTGACTATAGATTGTGAAATATATAAGCTAAAGAAAAATAGAAGGAGCGTAAAGAAGGAACTTAAGTTATATCCTCATACTCCATCTTTGCCAGGAACTCCATACACACTAGAAAAATTTATTTATAATCATTTCTTAATTATAGTACAAAATTTATTGATTACATTTTATGAGTTATTATTTCATATGATTTATTGTAAGATACTGTAATACTGTGTTTGTATCAAACATTCATCAATAGCATTTATAATTCAATATTATATTAAAATCATATTTAATAATTTGTACTATAGTTAAATAAAAAAATAGTATTAAGTATTTTTCTTTCCTAGGCATTAAATTATTTTCTTATATGCACATTTCAAAATATGAGAATAAATTTCTCCAAATTTATTGGGTTAGAAGAATGTGGCTTGCTAATTTTTCATTATAAGATTCATCAATTTTTGTCCTCAGCATCTTGCAGTAAAAAAATATCTGGAATCTTGTACCATTTGAATGAAGATTTCCTCAGGAAAGAGCTATTACTCTATTTTTTTTTCCAAATGATTTGCAACATACCTGGGCTCATGATAGTTGAGATATGAGTAGTGCTCCAAGAGTTTCCAAGTTATTCCATTATCATAAGAATAATGCAATAAAACTCCTTCTCCAGGCTGGTCAGGGGCTTTGCATGTGCTCAGAACAGATTTGCTCCCCAGCCTCAATGTGAACTGGAGAAACCTAGACATGAATTGTCTATAATTAGTGTGTGCACAAACATTTTTAATCATAATGCTCATCTTGGTTTCTAAAAAATTTCAAACAAATTTAAAGGAACTATCCCAAAGCTGTAGGTTTCCACTCATTCCTCTCTTATAAAATGAATTTCACTTGAGATGTATGAATATGTGTAGAAGATAAGGTCAATGCACCTGCTTTATATATAGATATATACATACAAATATAACTGTATATTTATATGTATCTGTGTCCTATGATTTGTGTATGTACACTTAAAATGTCAATCATTCCTTTACTGCATTATTTATTAAGCACTGGGGGAAGGGACAATGTAAATCTAATCAGCCCCTGCAAGCTGTCAAATAAATAAAACTACATAAATAATTAACTAGTCCTTGGCTTGAGAACACAGTTTTGATGCCAACATTTCATATTTTTAAAACTCTAGTCAGTCATTAGTATCTTAAAAGTCAACAGTGAGCTTTTTAGTTTATTTAAAACGAGGGCAAATTAACCCTATATGAATTCCCTCTCATCCTGGTTTTAAATGAGAATAGGTATATATCAGCAAAAATAAATAAGTAAATAAATAAATAAATAATAGAAAATTAATAGATATAAATTTAAACATTATTATCTGGTTTCAGCATGTATTCCATCCTGCCTTCACTCACCTGGATTGTGAGCTGTCAAGAAAAGATGTAATTAGCTGACGCCTCCCATCTTTGTTGAAAACCAGGGCCTTACCACTGGCCAGGACACCACAGCCAAAGCTGACTTCAGCACCACGGATAGAGTAAAAGTTATGGTAAGAGGAGAGCCGGGAACTGCCAAAGCTTTCAGAAATAAACATTGGGAATGTCTGGGATGCCATCTCGCAAGCTGGGCCAGAAAATCCAGGGTCACACCTGAAAGAGAGCCCATGAAATTAAATCTTAAACTGTTGGTCCTTTCAGAGTTTTCTGAATCTGCCTTGTGGAGGAGGAAGTCCAGAGGCCAGAATTTGATTGAATGATAGGCAAGGCTCATTAGTCTTCGGAGAATTCAGAATTAGAAGACTTGGTAAGGGCAGACTGTGAATATTACAGAAGAACACACAATTTGCACAGCTCTGCTGCAAAAAGCTTATGATTTAAAACAATAACTCAGCACTCACCTTCAAATAGATCTAGGTTTTTGCATATTTACAATTTAAAATCTTTGTCAAAGGCATATGCTTTTATCTATAATATGTTCACTTAACTTGTAAAAGAGACAACATAAACAAAATGCTTCTATAAGATATCTAGAATAAATTTCCTTTAAGAACAATTGTAAATGTACATGTTATATTTGTGACTGGAATTATTTGAAAGAGATTGGAAATAAATGTATCCTTAACTATTTCAAACTTAGATTGGCATTTAAAAGGAAATGCTTGCATCCTTGACCTAGAAAGATGTCCTTTGCAGAACTGTGTTGCCTCTCAGTGGAATCCAAAATTAGTAGTGCTTCAAGGAAAAGAGAAAAAAAAAACAACAACACACAACAACCTGCCTGCTGCCAAGTAAGAATACACTGTTTATGTTAGCTGACTAGAATATGTATGGGACTTCCTGAACCTTTTACCAGTGAAAAAAACTCATCCCAGAAGACTCAACAATTTGAATTCAGAACCTTCTTATATTTAAAGAAATTTACTTATCAGGAATTAGTTTCAAATCCTTTGTTTTTATTATTTCTTTCTTGCTATATTTACTATGTAGCCATTACATTACAAAATTAAATTGGTGTCTTTTGGGGTGGCATAGGGGTTCTCATGAAAGCATTCAAAACTTCCTAGAGTCTGAAACAAGACTTTTATAAAGTAAGTAAACCAGTTAGGTGATATTTGGTATAATTCAGAAAGCTATTTGTTTGTTACCACTAGCTCTGAAACTGAGATCCATGCTGGCCTTAGAGAGGTCCAAGGAATGTATGAACACGCTGAAATCAAATGCCAACTTTTATGTGCATTGGATATTCAGAGGGAGAAAGTTCATAACAACCATTGTATGATCAAAGAAGTGGAGCCCTAAAATGCTAAGAACTACCATAAACTGAAGTTTGAGGGTTGTCTTGGCATTAGAGATGGGAGTGAGAAAGAAAAACAATATTTTGCAGAGCATGTAAATGAGCCTCACACAGTTTGCTTCTTTCACTTGTTACCTCATTGACTTAGTCAGACTCTGAAGAGCCAAGTAGTTTCTAAGAAGGACTTACAAATTACCTAAAGAGAACACATTTTAACACTGGGAAAACTGAATATGGCCACAGAATGGAATCAGTGTCCCCAACAAGACTATTGCCAGAGTGTATTTCAGGACAAATGCACCTTTGTGTGTCTTAAATGTGTTTCTTAGGACTAGTGACTGGAAGAATTGGTAAGCATTTAGAGATGACTTTACAGTAGAGTCAGTTCCAATATTCTGGTTGTGAAAGTATATTTTTAGTCAAAAGTTACACAGTTGGGATAGAATGCCAATTAGGATGCCACTCAGATATTTAAATACCTCTGTAGCCTTTGTTTTGCAGCAAAACAGTAGGGTAGCACACACAGGTGATTCCAGGAGTGATCTGAGGCTCTCCTGACTCCAAAGATGCCCCCTACTGGTTTATCTGCCCACCCTCAAATGCAACATTCCTGGTCAGATACATGGGTGACACGAGTGTAGAAAGGTTTCTAAGCTCTCTGTCCTTCTCATTAGCATATTTAACATCTCTAACAGGGGTGGGCTTATCAGGATAGTGAGTTGGTCAGTTTAGATACACAGACCAAAGGATTATACATAGGCAAGAAAGTGTTAGGGAACAAGAGAGGTGGAATCTTGGTAGTAAATAATGGTAGTGATGAAAGGAGCAATCTGGGAAGATACAAAGCTGCAGAGACCCCAAATTCAAGGATATGTTTAAAGGAAATTAGTGGTATTGAATATGAATTCACTTAAAAATATATTTTTATTGATTTCAGAGAGGAAAGGAGAAGGAGAGATAGAAACATCAATGATGAGAATCACTAATCAATTGCCTCC
Organism: Lasiurus cinereus; assembly: GCA_011751065.1. Taxonomy (NCBI): domain Eukaryota; kingdom Metazoa; phylum Chordata; class Mammalia; order Chiroptera; family Vespertilionidae; genus Lasiurus; species Lasiurus cinereus. Next base: position 31,706,368 of record JAAGEH010000307.1, read on the forward strand.
TACATGCCCCACACTGCAGATGGAGCCTGCAACCCAGGCATGTGCTCTGCCTGGGAATCGAACCTTAACACTCAACCACTGAGCTATGCTGGCTGGGTGAATATGAATTTATTTTCCCTGCAATTTTGCTAAAACTTGACAAGGCGCATATTGCTGGAATAGGATGTAGTGGCCAAACCTAGAGCTCAGCCACAAATGCACAAAGCCAGTGAATATTACATAAAACATTGTCAGAAATACAAAAACAAAAACAAGAAAGTTCCAACTCATGAAAACATTCTGTAAAACTTCAGGAGGTGAAGGCTATGATTATTCGGTATAATGTATAGTGTCAAAAGAGAATGATGCCCAAAGACATAAAATAACCATTCAGATTTCTGTTTACATCCATCATGGGTAACACAGATGGTTGCTGTAATAAAACTATTGAGTGCTAACAAGGATATTGTACACAATAAATGAAGTATGACGCATAACTAGTGTAATTATAAATAGGCCTTTAAAAATAGCACTTTCTATTTTTATTAATAAAAGCAGCTGTCCTTTTAGGTAATTTGTTTTCAAAAATTTCAGGACAATGTCAGGAATTACTAAAGTGTCTGGCCTCCTTGTGTTAATTTTATTTAAAATGCCTTAAACCAGAGGATGGCCTGATTATGGAAAATGAATAAAGGTAACAACTTGAAGAAAATACCAGTTAGTGATTCATAGATCTAATGAGTTAGTGTTTCTGAGTAAGAGTTGGTGGTTATACGAAAAAGCAAAGAGATGCAAATTATGTTTTGAAATATGAATAAAAATTTTGAAATTCTTTCTGTACTTTATAAAACATTTCCATTGTGCAGAGTGAGTTCTCTGTTAATTAAATTCATTGAAATATAATTAAAAAGTTAACCCGATACCCTACACTTTAATCTCAATATTGGCAAGTGTCAACTCAGACATATAATTCACAAAGAATAGGTCCAAAGGTCTTTTATGAGTTCACTAGTAATGAAGTAATTGTCTAATTAATTACTCTTTGTTTGGAGGACAAAAAAAAACACACAACACAAAACAGATTAGATAATCTTGCTGAAAACTTATCTGTGTAACAAAGATTGTTTGTGGTTTCAGGGATTTCTAGGGTATCTTATAATTAAATATTGACATAGGAATATCCAGTGGCACCTGGATATTACACTAATATTCAACATTATATAATATACCTTACACATCATTTTAAAGATCCAAATGATTTTTAAAAGGAAGCCAAAATTGCAAAGTTATATTTAAAGATGAATTTTCTTATCAAATCGCTAAATTTGGCTCACTCAGTTTCCATTAGCATTAGGTCTATGAGTCAGGATTGATTTTCATAATTCATATTACAAAGTGTGCTAGGAATTAAAATATGACTCACAAACACTGGAACAAATCTATGGAAAAATAACATATTAAAGAATATAACTAAATACAGAAAAGGCAGTCATAAAGCTACAAGGAATTCAAATTTGTTCACGAATTTACATGAGCTATGCTAAATTTGTTCACATTTTAGTTTAATAGAAATTAATTTATTCATTAATGTCAATTTACAAAATACACTTAATATTGTATTACGCTTAAATTCCATTTGGAGTACCCTACTTTTGGTCTTCAAAGACCTCAAAACCCTGAAAAAAATATTAGGTTAAAATGATTTGTGGCTGAAACATATAAAGTATATACCAAAAAAAGAGAAGTGAAAGTGGAATTTAAAACGCTCACCTGCAGCCATGCCGAGTGCACTGTCCTCTGCCAGAACAGAATTTGAGACACGATGGGCCTATGTAAACTGCAGGGCAAAAGAGAGCATGTGAAAAATGGGAAAAACCAAGAATACTCCAGGAATTTAAAACAAGTTTGTGAAGCCATGCCCATGACATCTAGCCCACTGTAAACACACTGTGCACAGGAAACTAGTGTGACATGTAGAGTGCTCTGTGTGACAAGGTAAGTGCTTAGTTACAAATACGCCAGAACTGTCTTAACTTGATTCTTTCAAGACTTTTAATGTTTCATAGCAAAGACAGTAGGAATATGTGATTTGGGTTCCTTAACAGAGTCTCCTGAGCTAACATGATGTCAGGCAGAATAATGCTTCTGCCTTGAACTTTCTACATAGCTTAATTTCTTTAGGAAGAAATAAAGAATTTACAAAGGATCAATTAGATATAGCATGAAATGGAGAGGGTATAATTTAATTTAAAAATTTTGATTTCCATTCTTATCAGGTAATATCTATAACACTGAAGATGAGTGTTACATATATTTTGAAGTGTTAATTATTCTTCCTCAAATGGGGAATTAAAATCTGTTGTTGAGCATAAAACCTTTTATTTATAATGCAGATCTATACCTAAATAGTGGGCTTCACTGATAATGATATTATGAATTCTAATACCTGAAATTCTAATCTTTGGAATGCTGAATGATAAGGCTCCTCACTGTTGAATAGTAGGTTCTGAAACACTCAGACTCAAATATATTTAAGATATTAAGCTGTTTGATAATCAGTATAATCAAGTCACACCAAATAGTATAAAAGTGGAACAAAACCAATGAGAATTAGAGATGCAATGGTTATTAAGACATTACATATTCAATTTCAGGCATAAACAAATTTACCATTCATGACCATTTTCTTTTCTATCTTGTAACCATGTCAAAACTAAAATGATTTTGCTTTAAAATAAATTTTCCTATGGCTTGTGTTCCTATAAGCACTTATTCTCTGGAGTAATTTAAAGGTATAGTAATTCAAATGTAATGCAAAGCAGCCCAGGAAAAACTCTTGCTGAAGGAAACTGATGTTTGAAGAGAGGTCCATAGCAGACTGAGTGGTTGAAACTATTGGTTTTAACAAATAACTCTGGATTCATATTCAGTTTCACCTGGGAAACACTGGATAAGTGATTTATCCATTTAAGCCTCAGTGTCCTTATTCTTTGTCCCTAGAGGAAAGAATAAATGAGATGTTGCATGCTTAGCATGCTGTCTGACACTATAGGGCTATGGTCGTCATCACTATATTGGGGACAAATGTCCTTCCTGCTCCATCTGCTTGATAAGCTCCACTGGATGCTAAGTGCTGAGGAACGATAAAGGAGTTTCACTCTTCTTTAGCCTGGAAAAGCTTATGGACTGTCTGCCCAGCAGTAGGATTTGGTCTTAAGTCCTATTAAGTGGATCACTGCATTTTGCAGGTTCACTCTTGAGAATGCCTTATAGTATACTCATGTCATCATTCAAAAAGCTCCCATCATAAAAACAATAAAACAATTAACAACACTAAAACAAGACTTTCCTGGTCAATAAAAAAATTAAATTACAATTAAGAATTCTGTTGTCATTCCTCCCTGCTATAAAGGTGGAGTCATTAGGAATCGCAGTATGAATAAGTTGTCAAGCATTGCCACCATTTGTCCATTATCCAGATACCACTGATGACGTGTACACATAAGGAACTGTTTGACATTGAAAAACTGGGACTCAAAACTATTGGACACTGAAGTTGGGAATCAAATAGTTTTGCTCTTGTGGGTTTATTTCTAGCCTACAGGGGCAAGATGTTTTTAAAGACAAGAATCAGGGGGCTGGGGGGAAGCAGATGCAGAGGCAAAGAAGCAATGAACAGACTGTCATGCTACAGTGGGAAGGCAGGGGAGGTTGGGGGAGGGGGCTGTAGGAGATCAACCGAAGGACTTATATGCATGTGTATAGGCATAGCCAGTGGATACAGGGCATTGGGTGTGTGGGGGGGGCAGAGAGGGGAGATGGGTGAGGGCATGTACTGAGGGTTGGGGAGGGGATGGGTGGGGAGGGCAATAGGAAAAAATAAAATAAAATGAATTAAAATTTTTAAAAAAAAGTGTTTGGAAAGGACAGATTCGTTTTCTTCACTACTACCATTAATGTAAGCAAACTGGGAAAATTTGAAAAGTGACAACTAAGCCTTGCTCTAGGATTTTCCATTTTGTTAAGAATTTCAGGATAATTTCCAAAATGCTTCTTTTTACTCACTAGTGGAAGCTAACTTGCCATGAAGAAAATGTATACCTAACAGAAGTAGGAGATTGACCTGTTTTTTCTTCATATGATTTTGGAATTCCATATTGAAATGGGAGAGAGTCCTTTGGCAAGATAGCACCCATGTCTCTCCGAAGGAGTGTGTGTCTTCTTCTTGGCTTCTTAGGTCCTGTTTTTGTGTGAAAGCCTTACACATAACAGAATTGAAGAGACTCTGCCCCAAGTTTTGCATTTGGCAAACAGTGCTAACTATGCTCATTTTATATATCGTTACCCTTTCTCATTCTACATAAATCCTGATAAGAACTCAGGATGTGTAGTCTGATTCTACACTTTCTGACTTGGAATCATGTTGTAATATCTTTAGGAAATTCAGATATTTGTTTCATAGACTTATAAGTGATTCATTGCATTCTTAATTTCTTTAGATGCTTTATTTCATTACTGATTTTTCAATTTCTTTTTTGACTATCAAAGTAATACAAGTTTGTTATTGGACCTTTGAAGAGTATGACAGAAGGCAAAAGTCATCCATATCCCTTATCCAGAGGCACATACTTATTTCCTGTAGCTAATTATGAGGTGAAGTAATTAAAATGCTATGCAAAATGTTCCATAGTTGGAGAAACTCCATTTCAACAAGTTCATCTTTACTTGTTTTTTCAAATGCACTGTTTGTGTTCATATAACTCATGTGGTCTTTGAAATCTGGGACTTTACTGGTTTTCTTTGAATACAGATGATTTAACAATTTACATTGCCTCATCAGTAAAGTATTTTGCCTAAAGTTATTTCTGAATTTCAAGAACTTGTTTAATTAATTGCATACCAATTTCTAAATTATTCAAAAATAACAGGAAGATTATTAAGACATGGAAGATCAGTATTAAACAATGGTAAAGGCTTTTCCAACTTTGTAAGTCAGTAGCAATGCTAAATTTGCTAAGTATTGACATTTTGTCCTTCCCTTCTTCCCTCCCTGTCTAGTTCCTTATAGTATAACTCTTGAAACAAATTTATATACTCTCTAAAAATAGGAAATCTCTAAATCTGCCTATAATTAGAATTAAAAACCAGAGTGTTGGCTATTAAAAACAAATATAAGAATTTTATAGCCATGGAACACAATACTTAAAATATCATCTCTCATGTGCACTTATTCTAAGTGATATTGGCTTTAAAATTATATAAAATTTAGTAATTTATTTAAAAATTAAAGATAATATTTTTATATATTTAATTTTTCTTCTTTTATACTGTTTTCTGAAGAAGAGATAGAAGTTTTACTTCACAAGTTTCATTCTAGAGAAGATGTGTTCTTATGTGTGCTATCTGCATCTAAAAGATAAGTATTCCAGATGTTGTCGTACTTACTAAGAGAAGAATGGGTCTTATTTTAATACATGCAGTATGGTAAGTATTTATGCTAATTTTGCATAAAACATTCAAAGAAAATGTTAGAATATCCCTTGTCATCAATGTGAATTTGAGTTTCAGGGCATTATGCATTTTAAAATTATGTATGTTGAAACATTCTGGCATCTAATATTGCTGACTCTGCTGCCTTTTTTTTCTGCTCGTGTATCCTTGGGCTTCTAATGGAATGCAAAGAAGAGAGGGAAGAAAGGGCGTTTAATGAATCACAAGACCATGACTTGGAAATGTGATTACGTCTGTGCTGACGAACAAAAGCACAGGAAGACTCTACTTCAATGGCATGTGATTAAGACAGGCATAAACTAACCATTATCAATTGCCCACATGTTTCCAAGGATGGGTCCTGTTTGTCTCCAACGAATTCTGGTGTCCTGGGTTAGCGCTGCGTTAGGAAGGGGGATCGTTATTCGGTTCCACCTGCAAGAAATTTAGCAGAAACAGCTCTAGACACTGTTCACATCTTTCGAATTTATTTTACATGCTTTTGATGTTCTAGTCTCTGTGTGCTTGGGGGTAGCACTAAAGTTTGATAATAAACATTTTAAAACATTTAAATTCTTTATTGTTGAAAGTAATACATATGTCTCCCTCCTCCCCCCATCCCCAATTGACTTCTCCCTGGCCACTCCCAGCACATGCCCTCACCCCTCTACTGTCTGTGTCTTTTGGTTAGGCTTATATGCATGCATATAAGTCCTTTGGTTGATCTCTTACCTCCCCCTTCCCAATCTTCCCTCTGAAATTTGACAGTCTTTTCAATCTGATAATAAACTCTTTAAATTTACTTGTGGAGTTTATTTGTTTATACTTTTAAAACAAACATGTCACTTACAAAAACACCCATATCATCCATATACATTCTTAATAGCAAATAATATTACTTTGTTTTTAGACATTAGTTTTAGAAATTTTTACATGAATAACTCAGAGTTAAATAGTATCTGTAATAATAAAAGTGTAATATGCTAATTAGACCACATGTAAGGATAACCTTCTCAACGAAGCCTCAGCGGCGGAGGCCGAGGCAGAGGCAGCTGCTGCAGTGGTGGCCGGGGGCTGAGCCTTTTGTACAAATTTTGTGCATCAGGCCTCTAGTTCTATGATAAGTATCTGTGCAGAGATGGGGTGCTCACTAGCATTAATTACTTTTTATTTTTTGCTATCCCCTGGTCCTATGCACATTTAAAGAGAGGCTAAGAAAGAGAATAATCTTCAACTTAATTTTCTCTCCTTAGAAATGTTTTTACTATTTAGTGCTTATTCTGTAAAATGGCAAGTATTTTACATAATCATCTTTAACTCTCTTAACTGCCCTCAAGGGGATGTATCATTTTCCTTAATTTATGTGAGAAAAAAGCAGAAAGAAAGAGTAAATAAATTACACAAATCGATGGCAGAATCAGGACTTGAACCTAGGTTTGATTCCAAAGCTTAACTTTCACTATCCATGTCACAGTGTTCCATTACTAAGTATTTTGGCAATAAGCCTTCTAGCAATAACCACAGAATCACTATATAGAATTTGATTTTATGTAATTCAAAATATGACAGCCAAGTACATAAAGAATGAATGCTCCTACCATTATAATCTTATATCCGCCATACCAAAGTTAGTCTTTTTTTCCCTTTTCACAAGATCACTTCTAAATCAGCTGAAAAAGAGAGGTCAGCTTCCATGCTTATTAAGCAAAATAAATAAATTAAAAAAAATAGTAGTTTCAGGCTTACTCACTGATTTTGAGTCTGCAACATGGATTAAAGTCTCTGGATGTCTCAGAATGTACTCACCCACTGTAGTTTTCAGAGGAGTAGATGGTGCTGTGGGGGAGGTGGGGTCCAGCACAGATCTCAGGCAAACATTCAGTGTGCAGGAGGGACCAGGAACGCCCATGGTTGGTAGAAAACTCCAAGCTGACACTGATAACACCAGAACAAGCACAATGTGAAAGAGGAAAATATAACAAATAAAATGTAATTACCTATTTCTTGTTAGATACATCAGACATCTATAGAACGAGGGTAAAAGTTTTAAAAATGCTGCTTCTGAAAATATTGTTTTACCCTCCACTGAAATCTGACCAACTTTCAAAGGGCAAGCAGTTACATACTGTTACAGAAACAACCTCTGTTTTAAAGACAACAAATGGTAACTGGAGTTTGCACTCCTGAGTTTGATAGATGGCAAGGCAATTACCATGTCTCACACTGCTTCTACTTCAACCCATGGATGTGAGTGACAAAATCTTGAGAAAGGACATGAGCAACACTTCAGCAAATAAAACTGAGAAATTATAGTTGTTGAAGTGCTAATTGATTTCTGTTCCTATTATTAGGGGGTCACTAACCAACATGAGTTTCAGCTTTTTTAGTTATTTGTTTTCTCTTTTCTCTCAGCAATCTGTTGGAATGGATGGCTGCCACAGCACATGCAAACTCCTCTGATACCTAAGATCAAGCTCGAAGAATAAAATTATTCCTATTTGAAATCTATCCAATCATGCTCTGTGTAACCGAAGAACTTTTTAGTTTACTAATGAGTAGTTTATTAAAAATCCAGCTGAAAACCTACTGAGAATTGCTCTGATTTAATAGTCAAGTTGATGTGTTCATTTTTAATTAATTCACACACTCAAAAAATAGGGCTTCCTACCTGTTCCCAGGTTGATGTGTTCCACATCCCAGATTAATGGAAAACTGTATCATGTGTGACATCGTAGAAGGGAGAACAGGTAGGACATGGAAAAAATCTATGGCCCAGACATTCGTATTATACCCTTGATGGTTTTTTTGCTTGAGACAAAATTTGGTAGCAGGAGTCTGAAGTTCAGGATTGATGACTACAGAAACCAAAGATGGAACCTTCAAAACAAAGGAAACCAAAATCACTCATAATCCTCCTTATGTGAGTCTGTGTAAATTTTCCTAGAATCAATTTTGCAATTACAATATACAAAACTGCCATTTTTAATTTTTATATTTTTAAACATATATTTATTGATTTCAGAGAGGAAGGAAGAGGGAGAGAAAGATAGAAGCATCAATGATGATAGAGAATCATTGATTGGCTGCTTCCTGCATGTCCTCTACTGGGGATCAGGCCTGCAAACTGGGCATGTGCTCTAACTGGGAATTGAATGGTGGTCTCCAGGTTCATAGGTTGATGCTCAACCACTGAGTTATGCTGGCTGGCTAACTGCCATTTCTTAAAAATCCTCATGTGAGGATATGTTCAGTGATGTGTGTGTGTGTGTGTGTGTGTGTGTGTGTGTGTGTGTGTATTTGAGAGAGAGAGAGAGAGAGAGAGAGAGAGAGAGAGAGAGAAAGAGAGAGAGAGAGAGAAACATTGATGTGAGAACAAAACCTCAATTTGTTGTCTCCTATACATGCCCTGAGCCAAGAAGAAACCCATGACTTTTTTGGTGTATAGGATGATACTCCAATCAAGCGAGCCACCTGGCCCTCTCTTCCTGAAGATAAGTTGGTGTAAGGTCTTTAAAAGTTATAAAGGCATCTGTATCCATATTATATGCCTTGGCAAAAGATAGCTTGACATTTACACTTATCATGAGTCCTCTTTTTAAAAACGTTTTTATAAAAAAATATATATTTTTATTGATTTGAGAAAGAAAAGAAGAAAAAGAGGGAGGGAGAAAAAGAAGGAGGGAGAGAAGAAGGAAAACATCAATGTGAGAGAGAAACATTGATTGGTTGCCTTCTAATGCTCCCTGCTGGGGAATGAACCCAAAACCTGGGCACATGCGTTGACCTGGGAATTGAACCAGTGACCTTTCGGTACTTGGGATGATGCTCAACCAACTGAGCCACATCAGCCAGGGCTCATCAGTGCTCTTTTAAGCTGAATTTATATAGTACTAATAATGCCTTGCCAAAGTCATTATTCTGAAAACAGATTCTAAGCAGAAATTGCCAGAGCCAATGAGTTAACCCATGATAACTTACAGAATTGATATGGTCTGAGGCATGCAGATGTCCATAGCAGATGTAACCCTACTGAGTCACAGATGGAAAAGTACTCAATTATTAAGTAGTTAAACTTGGGTGACCTGAACATGTAATTGTTCCCGATTATAGCCTCAATGTTTATCTCCTATTTTCCTAACTGAAACCATGAGATGCTAGGTGCTGGTGTGTTCAAGCTCTTCAGAGTACCTACGGTGCCATCAATGTGGAAAGGAGGCTAACTAACAATAAATGTGTTATTGTAGTCTCAGTACAATGAAATCTACTATTAGAAAGGAATAATTCTATAACTTATGATAAGCATCTTACCTAATAAAAGAGAAACATGCAAATTAAGCATCATTCTGCTATGCCCACAGCCATTCAGAGTGAGTGTGCAAATTAACCAAACAAAGATGGAGGTTAATTTGCATATGCAGGCATGGAGTGGCCCAGAGGGGCATGATGCCCGCTATGAGGGTAAGTGGGGCAGTGGAGGGAGTTAGTGGAGCAGTGCTCTGGACAGAAGCGAGGACTTGCTGGCTCCTGGGAGTGAAACCAGGGGAAGGAAAGCCTATTCTTGCACAAATACCATGCAATAGGCCTCTAGTCATATATAATTCTGAAGATGTTTGTAAATAACCAGAGCGAACACCTGTCCTAAATCCAAAGGGCAAAGGAAAAAGGCCAATCTTAATGCCCCTTTTTAGCAGAGAAAAAAGCATAGTAATAAAAATCTTTACTTCTATTAGAAAATCTCAAAATATTAAAAAACGTTCCTTATGCCTGATAGCAAAACTGCGGAGGCTGCAAGTAGAGCCACTTTTAGGGCTTTTTCAGGAACAAGAATAACTGTCAATCAGAGTATTGGACTCCACCTTATTGCATCTGATGGGCTATAATTCATTTATCCTGATTAAACCTAATTTTTCTTAGTATTAGGGAAAAAAATGAATGTTAAAATGTCCATGTCACTTTTAAAGTAATCTGGTAACTTTCTGGGCTGCTAGAAGAGAAAGTTATTCTCTGTATCTAGTGATTTTGAACTTGACCTCTGCGATGAGGACATTTGACACCCGAATTGGCATGTATACCTTATATGAGGAATAAGAAAGAGTATCCAATGTACTATGCTCTTTTCTTCCTTCAATCTTTGCATACAGGATGATATCATTTTCATGAGAATCTCCAGGGTCACAAATCCCTCCTGCACAAAATAAAAATTTTAAATTTTTAGTACCAACATGCATCCATAAACATGTCAAATCAAACATAGTATCAAACTTCAGAATATATTTATAGGACCCAGATGTCACATAAGAAAAACCCTAAACAAAGGTAACCAGACTCAAATAAAAAAATGTATTAAGATAGTTCATATAGGCTATGCTAAAGATCAAAGACTAGACATTTGTGAAGGCCGAAATACAAATTTGCTTGATAAGATTACTAAACTAATATTCTACAACAAGTTATGACCCTATGTCGATATTTTAACCCACATTAAAATGGTTTGCTACTTTTCAATAAATCATTACGTCCTTATATTTAAGGTCTTTATGACCAAAGTTTAGGAACTATTGATTATAGTTTTAAAAAAAGTGTGGAAACTCACCTCATCAAAGATTCCTAAAATAATGTTATTTAAACTGTTGCACTTAATATCTCTAATAATTTAGCACATATGAGGTGTTTATGTTTTAAATGTAGTTCTTTTACATTTTTCAGTTTTATTTTTGGTACCTCATTTGATTGTTGTAGAGAGAGTAGTTTATTCCTCTTCACTCTACTTTAGAGACATAGAAAATGATTGAATATCAGGATTGAGAGGTAATTAAGAGCATCCTAATTATGAAACTGAATTAAGAGAAGAGGTACCTGTTAATTAAGTGGTGAAAAAGCCATGTATTGATCTTATGTCATTTAGCCCTTGAACTTCTAATCTCATTACTGCATTTGGCCCATAATCTGTACTATTTGCGGTCTTCTAGCAACTGTTGGCATAACCTGAATTTGAAAGGGTTTCATGTCTAACTAGAAGTCTCTCCCCACCTACCATTATCATTCATTATAGTACCAACCATAAAAGCAGGAGTGAAATTGGGGAGAAGTCAATGATAATGTGATGCTAAGCCAAAAAGCTGTAATCTAATCAGTATAAGAACATAAAAGCAGAAGTAACTTGAATGGTGGTATTTGTGGAGCATTGAAATCTGGCATGTTACATATGCTAACCTATGTAACTTGGCATATCATAAACATTTACTAAATTGTGTAATCTGAACTGAAAACAGAGAAGCCAGATATAGTGATGTGGCCCTCATTCTGTAAAGAAAATACTATGATTTTGACATCTGATAAGAATTTTTTAGTATTTTATTACCTAATTCTTCTAAAACTTTTTATTTACTTGATTTTAGAAAGAGAGAAGGAAAGGATATATAGAGAGACAGAAACATCGATTTGTTGTTTCACTTATATATGCATTCACTGGTTGATTCTTGTAAGTGACTTGACAGAAAATCGAACCAACAACCTTGGTGTATGGGGATGATGCTCTAACCCAGTGGTGGGCAAACTCATTTGTCAACAAAGCCAAATATTAACAGTATAACAATTGAAAATTTTTTGAGAGCCAAACTTTTTAAACTTAAACTTCTTCAAAATAGACTCACCCAGGTCATGGTATTTTGTGAAAGAGCCACACTCAAGTGGCCAAAGAGCTGCATGTGGCTCGTGAGCCGCGGTTTGCCGAACACTGCTCTAACCAAATGAGATACCTGGTCAGGGCTCATTACACACCTTTATGCTATATAGTTAGCAAAGCCACTCTAAATGGAAGTCTCTGAGAGAAAGGTCTACAAGAAAACTAAATTCCCATTTAAAAAATATAAGTTCCTTACTGAACACATATTAAATACTTACCAAAAAGAACAATAAAATGTGAAAAGTTACAGTTAGTGAAGATTTAAAGCGCCACACCCATAGACATAGGAGCTGAACCATCAGTTATCTCTAATTTCATTAATTTGTTCCTTGTGAATTTCCTCTGCTGTCTTAAGAACAGTTCATTTACTGCACCTGCTTTCACACGTGGGAGCTCATTCAGACCAGAATGACAGAATAAGAAAGTCCAAAAGGAGCTAAGACTTTAAAACAATGACAGACTTTATCTGAAAGATCCCTCTGGGGGCAATTTATCAATTCTGTGAAGTTTTAGTGACAGCAGCTTCTAGAGGAAGACACGGATTCTTCTTCAGCTTCAGATGCTTTGATGTGTGTAGAAAGGTATGACTCAAGGGGCATTTTGTACAGCAATTAAAGCACAGAAGATTTCAATAAAAAAAAGATGGACAGTCAGTTTTAAAAAACTTTAAATCCTGTTTTAAGTAGCTTTTAAGGTATTTATATTAGTAGAGTTATTTTGTTATTTGCTGTGTGCAGGACATAGCCCTGACTAAAAAAAAGTTTAAGACCAATATACATGACAGAACAATAATTACAGTCAATTGTGTTGTGTACCTTAAATGCAGGCCAAATTCACAGAAAGGAGATATGTGTTGGCTAAAAGAACTGTGCATACGGGAGATGCTCGATAAATTTTGGTTGAAGAAATAATAAAGGAATGATGTATGTCAGGGTACTTTTGTCTTTTTCACTGTATTCTGGTTCTAAGAACAGTGTTAGATACTGGTGTTTAATGAATTTGTGTTGACTAAGTAAATGTACACTCAGTAGCCAGATGATTATGATCTCTGAATGCATAATAATTTGGCCACTCAGTGTATATTCTATATAATAAAAAGCTAGTATGGAAATTGTCCCCTCCACCAGGAATTCAACCAGCAGGCAGGCTGGTCAACTGCCAATGTCCCCTCCCCCTGGCCAGGCTGGCCAGACCCCACCCATGCACAAATTCATGCATTGGGCCTCTAATACACACACACACACACACACACACACACTGAGTGGCCAGGTTATTATGTGTTCAGAGATCATAATAACCTGGCCACTCAGTGTTTAGACAAAGGAAATACACCTTGAATCAAATTTTGAAAATTGAGCAAAATTTCCAGAAATGGTAGTCACAGTAGACTGATATGAACCAAGGGGTGAAACCAGTAAGAACAAATAGGCGGATCCTGAGAGGAAGGGAATGTAATCTGGCCAAAGCACAATCAGCCTAAGTAATTCTTCATTAAACATGGCTCCTTAGGAAAATCTGTCTATCATATCTTAAATCCCCTCCCATATTGCTTTCTTCTGCATCAGTTAATAAAGTTTTAAAGTCTTTTCTGTAGGTCCAGTCTTATCCTACCCTACTGCCATATCCTACCATATTCTATTCTAAAAAATACCTGTGCTGGATTCTGCTTTCTCATCTAGATCCACACCTCATTCTTCTATTCTGTTTACTAATGAACTTCTTAGTTCTTTATTTATTTTTAACTGTATACCATGGGGGCATTGTGGGCTCTCTTTGTGGCATTCCCTACACTGCTGATCACCTCTCTGTCATTTCACCGCTGAACCACTCTCTTCCCTTCTTCCTTCAAGGTAGAATGATGCTTTCCTACTTCATTTCTTTATGTCCACTCTCAGTATTCTTTATCTACTATTTTCCTTCCACCTCCACCTTGCTGAGTGTCATCCCTAAGAATTTTTCATGTCCTTTGCTGTCTTCTTGGGAGAACACAGCAACTTCAATGGCTCCAGTTATCACCTGTATGCTGATGACTTTCAAATCTGATTCAGATCCTTAGTAATTCTACTTTCATAGAGCCTTACAGAAGCCTCAACATTCCTATATATAAAAAGCCAGGGGCTGTCATGACCTAAATGACCAGATGGATGACCAAACAGCAGTCTGCATGGAGCAACCAGGCCAGCAGGAGGATTAGTGAGGGATAACCAAATGACTGAACAGCAGACTGTGTGGGGCAACCAGGTCAGCAAGGGGGGGGGTGGGCACTTGAGGGGGCAGTTGGAGTGACCAGACTGGCAGAGTGGGCAGTTAGTGATCAGGCTGGTGGAGGGGGGGCAATTAGGGGCAATCTGGCAGGAAGGCAGGTGAGCAGTTAGGAGCCAGCAGTCCCGGATTGTGAGAGGAATCCCAGGGATCTGGCCTAAACGGTAATCGGACATCCCTTAGGGGGTCCCCCAGGGGTCCCCGATTGGAAAGGATGCAGGATAGGCTGAGGGGGACCACCCCCCCCTGCATGAATTTTGTGCACCGGGCCTCTAGTCTAATATAAAAAACTTTTACTCCACACTTACTTTTTATTTATATATATTATTGACATTTCCCATCTGGGAAATGGCCCATTATTCCAGACAACCAGGAGAGAAATCTGTATCCTTTCCAATTCTGTTGTCATAATCCCCACAGTCAACTGGGAACTGGGTATGAACTTCTGTGGTTCCTTCTCTTTAGTTATTTATTCTTCATTTCCTCCTTTAGGATATTACCATCAGCACTGCCATAATTCCTTTGTTGCTTGAATTAGAGCAATATCTTTCTAACTTAGGGTTGCCAGATAAAACACACTGCATGAACAATAGTTATACAATGATTATTCCCTGTTTATCTGAAATTCAAATTTAAATAAGCTTTCCCTTCCCCAAATTTTCCAACCCTACCCTATCTGATTGGTTTCCTGTCTTCTAATTTCTCATTGTTTCAGTCTTTACTTCTTACTCTTTCCAAAATTATCTATTTAAAACACATATGAGAATATTTTACAGAACTGACAGGAATCATCTGATGGCTCCATGTTAACTAGAAAAAGAAAACTCAAACTCCTTAGTGTGATATTAAAGAAAATCACTGCTCTGTCGCCAACTTGCTTCTCTAGCTCCATTGTGTCCCTTTCCATTCATTTACTTTAGGAAAATCACCTACCTCCAAACATGCCATGTACTTTTTCCTTGTGGTTTTTCTCAAAACATTGGCTTAGATTCTAATGTCTCCCCTGAAATTTAAATCACGTCCACCCTTCATGGCCGAGTTCAAACACTACCTCCATGAAGCTTTACCCTAATCCACTCCAATTACCCAGAGCTTCCCCTGCACTTTCACAGCATTTTCATGCCATTAGAGCCCACTGCATTCTCTCATAGATGGCATGTGTGGGCAAGAACTCTGTATATGTAATCTTCATAATAAAATAAGAGGATAGATTAAGTCTTAACTATTTAGTAGGCACTGTTTTTTAAAAATATATTTTTATTCATTTCAGAGAGGAAGGGAGAGAAACAGCAATGATGAGAAAGAATCATTGAATGGCAGCCTCCTGCAAGCCCCCTATTGGGGATTGAGCCCACAACCCAGGCATGTGCCCATAACTAGATTCAAACCAGTCCACAGGCCCATGCTCTATCCACTGAGCAAAACTGGCTAGGGCTATTAGGCACTGTTTTGAGGACTTTTCCGGTATTAACTCACTGATAAGCGACTCTGAGTTAGGGGCCATTTTTCCTAGTTGTAATCTCCATATATCTTACCTCAGTGCTCTTTAAATTCAATAGGAATTCACTGATTTAAAAAAATATATATTTTTATTGATTTTTAGAGAAAGAAGAAGGGAGAGGGAGAGACAAATATCAATGTGAGAGAGAAGCATTGATCAGTTGCCCCATGCACACACCCAGACCAGGCATCAAACCTTTAACCTGGGTATGCATCCTGACTGGAAATGGAACCGACCTTTTGGTGCATGGTATGATGCTCAACCAGCTAAGCCACACTGGCCAGAGCATCATTAATTTTTTTTTAATTGAATGGAGATACTTTTATTTGGGATAATGTACCTTGGGCTCATTCAATTGAATTTTTACCTCATAGTCAAAATTATTTTAATTGATTCACTAATAATCTGCTTTGTAGAAAGAATGAAAAATGTCTTAATCTCACCTAAAGATGACACTCTCTTATGTAATGGCAATGAATTGAGTTGATTTCTATGATTGACTATGATTCACAATGGGAAAAAAATAAAGATTTTAAATATATTATGTCAAAATGGTATAAAGAGAAGATATTTAAATTAGACTGTCACATCAAATCTTTATTGCAATTTTTTTGGAGGGGAGGCTTAAGTTTTCCTGGGAGTCACTTAATGGAATGAGAGCCAGTTTGAATTCTAAATGAAATAAGCTCTGGGTCTTTAAATATACAAATAATTTCAGAGTCAAGTTGAGGATATTTTTATGATAGGAAGACTACATTATTCTATCTAATAAAAGAGTAATATGCAAATTGACTGTACCTCTACTACACCTACAAGCCACTCTCACCAGCCAGTCAGAGTGAGTATGCAAATTAACCCAACCAAGATGGCTACAGTCACAGAGAGAGCAGGGAGGGAGGCTTGGGTTGCTGCTGGCAATGGAGGAAGTCAAGCTTTCCACACACCCTATTTTTTATGTCAAGTAAAAATTAAGTTATTTTTTTTAGAAACACAAGGCTGTGCAAGCAGAAGGCTTGGCTCTGCTCCAGGCTACAAAGTTTCAATTGTAAAAGATAAATAAATACCAGATACCAGGGCCTTTGCTTGGGTTGCCAGGGGGTGTGACTGGCCTTCAAACCATCACAGGCCCCTCGACTAGGCCACCCCACATCCCAAGGGAACACCCACTCTGATTCGGGACACCCTTCAGGGCAAACCAGCCGGCCCCCACCCGTGCACCAGGCCTCTATTCTATCTAATAAAAGAGTAATATGCAGAATGACCATCACTCCAACACACAAGATGACTGCCCCTATGTGGTCAAAAGATCCTGCCCCCATTGTGAACACATGATGACCACCACAAGATGGCCAGTAGGGGAGGGCAGTTGAGAGGGACCAGGCCTGCAAGGTAGGGCAGTTGTAGGTGATCAGGCCAGCAGGGAAGGGAAGCTGGGAGGAACCAGGCCTCCAAGGGAGGGCAGGTGGGGTGATCAAGCCTGCAGGGGAGGGCAGTTAGGGGTGACCAGGCTGGCAGAGGTGAGAAGTTGGGAGTGATCGGACCTGCAGGGAAGGGCAGTTGGGGAGGACCCAGGCCTGCAGGGGAGGGCAGTTAGGGGCAATCAGGCTAGTAAGGGAGCAGTTAGGCATCAATAAGGCTGGCAGGGGAGTGGTTAGGGGTGATCAGGCTGGCAGGCAGAAGTGGTTAGGGGCAATCAGGAAGGGCAGGCAGATGAGCAGTTGGGAGCCAGCAGTCCTGGATTGTGAGAGGGATGTCCAACTGCCGATCCAGGTAGGATCAGGCCTAAATGGGCAGTGGGACATCCCTCAAGGGGTCCCAGATTGGAGAGGGAGCAAGCCCTCGTGTACGAATTTCATGCACCGGGCCTCTAGTACTTTATATATTTATATAACTTCCCTTTTACCAAACAGATCATTATTGAAAATGAGGTAGGATCACACAGGCATTTGTGTTTGAGATCATGATACACTCTAAAAGTTTAATGCACCACTCTGAAATGTAGGAAATGCAGAATGTACGAGAAGTAACAGCCAGTGCTAAAGCCTACATACAGGAGGCCTGTTTGTCCTGATGGACTGACATCTATGTCAGTAAGATCAAAGGTTGACAATGTTTATTTCCTGTCTAACTTCCAGGTGTTGCCTGTGCTTTTCCAGTCATTCAACAAAAGAAGGCATGTGACAGCTACTCACATCTCTGGAATGACATCCAGTGAAAGAATATGCAACTATGGCTGTTGTTGGCAAAAATGATAAATTTGAGAGGTCACAAATTTTGCCCCTTAAATCCCCCTTGAGTATTTTTCCAAACTTCTAAATATTTATTTGCTCTACAATAATTTGAAGAAAAACCCATCTTATAAACATCTTTTTTGTATGTTTGCCAACCTGTTAGAAAGTAGAGACTAATAAAGCACTATAAAATATTATAAATCTATTTTTTTGTATCACTTCCCATAATAAAAAAAGTATGCCCCATGAAAACAAATGCCTCAGCTAGATTGTTGTTTTTTTGGAAGCTAGGGCTTTGGACAAGGGAGTGCCTTTGTCCTTAGTCCTTTCCCATTGTCTTTTCAGCTTTTATCGAGGAAGCTGTGAGGAAGATATAATGGCCTTTTGTCTTCAGGCCTCATCACAGCATGCCAGGACTAGCTCTCTTATAGGATGGTTCCAGTAGGGCTTGTCTGAAGCAGGTGTGAGCATCACAGGATTTTGTTCAGTCAATAAAACTCATATTTCCTGAACTTTCATTTTATACTGTAGACAACAAACACTCTTATTTCCTCAGGAAGAGGTGCTGGCTTTGAATATGCCCTAGGTTAGTGAAATTTGTTCAAAATGTACTTACCCATAACAAAGTAAAACCTCAGGTTCCCAAAACCGGTAGTGTCCATGTACGGAGTGCATAATTTCCTCTCCCCATCTTTGAGGAAGACAAGCGATAAACCTGATTCTATTGTTCCACATTCTGTCCCAACTACAGCGCCCAAGATGTCCCACCTTAAAAAAAAAAAGAGAATCATGAAGAATTAGAAGATTAAGTCAAAGCTTTAAAGAGTATAATCCACTTTTTTATGAAGAACATTTACTTAATACTGGATAATTCTGAAACAAAACGCAGTACTATAGATTTTAGATGAACAAACTTTTGAAAAATTTATCTTTATTGTTGAAAGTATTACAGATGTTCCCATTGAGGTCCTCCACCCTACCCTACCTCCTCCCCAGGCCTTCACTGCACTACTGTCTGTGTCCATGGATAATGCATAAATGTATATAACTTCTTTGATTAACCTCTTCCCTCTGAGATTTGTCAGTCTGTTGATAATGAACAAACGTTTAAACACATTCTATTCACTATTATGTTTTTTTCCATAGAAGGATAAATTTAATCAATACTATGTATAGAGTGTCTACTAATTGACAGTCTTGATTCTCAAACTACTTATAGTTGAGGTGGGAAAACAAATAAGAAAACAGGGGACCATAAAAAACAGAATCATAATGTCACAAATACTCATGTGGTATTTCCCACATTAAAAATTTTAAAAAGAAAAGCTATATAATAATATCTGGCAAAAAAGGATATATGATTTAAACTGGGTCTTGTCAAATAGGCATTTGGATATGTAGAAGAGAACAAAATACTATATAAAACTCTTATTTCTCCTTAGTATTTATTTCTGGACATGTCTAATTTTGCCACTGTTGGTCACACAACTAACTTGCCTATGGATGAGAGAACTGGGGCACACAGAGGTAAGTGACATGCCAAAGGGTAATTGCCAGTTTGGTTCTGAAATTGAGATCATCTGATTCTCAGTTCACTGTTATTTTAGTAATTACGTTTCTAAAGAGGATACTGTGACAGGACAATTATGTTGAACTATTCTAGTATATAATAGATTTGTGATCAAATGTTGAGAAAATGCTTATTATTTTGCATTTAAATTGATTATTTCAATCATTCAAGAACACAATAAATAACTTCAAGGAAGCTCTTAATAGTACTTGACTGCTGTCAATTAACCAGGAACCTCTCTTGACTCATACAAGAAAATTTCACACTGGTTCATTAATCTTAATTTATATCAATTACACCACTCAGCCTACTGATCTACAAAATAAGTTAAGGTTACAAATGATGCATATGATGACTACTTTTAGGCATTTATATATTTTAGAGCATTTTTAAAGTTAAAAATTAAATTAAAAAGATAGCATTGTCCTGGATTGAAAGAACCTTTTATTTAAGTGAGAACGGAGATTAGTAGTCTTCTTCCTTATTAGTTGTAAATGAGTAACTTATAGATTAATATAAATGGATTATTTTCATGACCTCTACCACAGAGCTGTGTGAGATATAATTCAGACTGTACATTTCTTTTCAATCTTTAAAGTCCAACATATTCCAATTTTACTCTACGTTGGTCTTTATTTTTCCACTATCTATTGGAAGTTAAAAAGTGAAGTTATTTTCTTTAGAATCCCAAATATTTATAATCAAGTGAAATAAGAAGTTCAGTCCATTTTGAAGAGAAAGAAGTAGAGAGAAATCTGAAGAATAATTTTGTAAGAGTCTCATCACTTTGAATAAATTATCCTGCATTTATTGAAAATTCAGAAGGAGCCTTTTGTAGCACAAGCTCATTCATTTATGAATTTATATAAACACTGGCTTGAACTTAGCTGAAGGCAAAGTATCCTTCAGGGGATTCTGAAGCTCCATCAATCACTGAGGGAAGTTCACTTTTGGACTTTAGACTTCTGATTTAAGGTTGCAAAACTGTGGTTAATTCCAGTTACAAAAATAATATGGTCTATGTATGAATCTCTCCTAATTTAATAATTACATTAAAGTAAAGGATAACTAAATCTTTGAGGCCAGCAGTGGCATTGGAAGAGCTCCACAATATTAGCAATATCTAGGATGGCATGAGCATTTCCCTGAAAAGGAGTATTAGCTCTTTATGGTTTAAATTATGTTTTCTCCAAGGAAATGTGGTTCTATGTGAACTGCATTTGAAGAAATGTCTGCCTCGGGGGAAGGCTTTGTACAACATAGCAATTCATATTTATTCTTTGATGACTGACTCTAAAAATAAAGTCCCCAAATTATTTATTATAAAAACAGTGGTATCTATTATTTATTATAGAGTGAGATGAGGTTGGAACACAGAAAAAAGTTTCATAATCAATAAAGTGCCTTAAGGCAATTTTTCCCCTTAGAAGTAACAAGATCACAATAATATTTAATTTGTATTTTTAAACTACAACTTTCTATTTCTTATGTCAAGAAAAAGGGATTTTTTTTGTAAGCAGTTTCTTCACTGGAAAGCTGATGATTCCCACTATCAGCTGTTTTTGGAATAGTTTGAGAATAAAACTGCTTTAATTGGCTCAAATATGAATCCTTTTAAGAATGATATGAGAGAGTAGAATTTACATGTTCTTGCCAAAAAATAAAAAAAGATAAATATGAGGTGTTGATGTGTCAACTAACAAATGGAGAAAATCCTTTTACAATATATACATATATCAGATCACCATGATGTACACTTTAACTAGCTTATACTTTTAAATTTCTCAATCAATTATACATTGATTTAAATTATATCTTAATAAAGCTAAACAAAATGTTCCTTCATGAGCCTAAAAACAGGATCATATATATTCTTTGAAGGGAAATTTGGCAATAACTATAAAAAAATTACATATATACATAAATGTCTCAAAAATGTATACACATCTCTCAATTTTGAAAATGAAATGTATTATAATAAACATTGCCTTTATAATTATTCAAAGTCTGTGTATACATTTTTGGGAGACACCATATATATCTATATCTATCTATCTATCTATCTATACACATACACATACATGTCTGATTCTCTAAATTTCATTTTAGAAATTTTTATTTCAGAAATATTTTATCAAGTATAAAAATTTATTACAATATTCTTTGTCTATTAATAGGGGTTGTTAGATAAATGAAATTCTGGTCAGTTTCTCTTTTTGGTACAGCCACAGCAAAGTCTGAATGAATATATGCCTACACACACACACACACACACACACACACACAAAATGAGTGGCCAATTATTATGATCTCTGAATGCATAATAATCTGGCCACTCAGTGTATATCCTTTATAATAAAAGGTTAATATGCAAATTGTCCCCTCTACCAGGAGTTCAACCAGCAGGCAGGCTGGCCAACCATTCATGTCCCCTCCCGCTGGCCAGGCTGGCTGGACCCCACCCATGCATCATGCACAAATTCATGCACCGGGCCACACACACACACACACACACACACACACACACACACACACACACACTGAGTGGCCACTCAGTGTATACTAGAGGCTCATTGCACGAAATTTGTGCACTCAAGGGGTCCCTCAGCCTAGCCTGCATCTTCTTGTAGTCCAGGAGCCCCCAGGGCATGTCTGACTGCTGTGGAGGTAGGAGAGGCTCTTGCCACTGCCACTGCACTTTTGAGCCGTGAGCCCGGCTTCTGGCTGAGCAGCGCTCCCCCTGTGGGAGCACACTGACTATCAGGGGGCAGTTCCTGTGTTGAGTGTCTGCCCCTAGTGGTCAGTGTGCATCATAGCAACAGTTGTTCAGCTGATTGGTCAATTTGCATATTAGCCTTTTATTATAGAGGACTAGAGGCTGGTACATGAAAATTCGTGCACTGGAAGGGAGGGAGAGTCCCTCAGCCAGGCCTGCCCCTTCTCACACCAGGGAACCCGACGAACAGGGGAAGGCAATGTCCCCACCACACCTCTGCTACTGCCACGGCTGGCCCTGGTTACCTGAGCCTCGGGCAGCCCTGGGCAGATGGGCAGCCACCATCTGAGACTTGCCTGTGCCTCGGGTCAGCTCTGGGTGGCTGGGCAGCTGACATACGAGGCTTGCCTGTGCCTCACACTGGCCCTGGGTGGCTGAGGGGCTGAGAAGACTGGGGGACTCTGGAGGCAGGCACACAGAACGCCTAGACCTCCCTGGGGGCGGGCCCAGCTGGGCCTCACCTGCCACCCCAGCAGGACTGAGGAGACTGGGCACCGCCATTTAGTGGCTGTGGGCACCACCCTCTTTGAGGATGTAGCAGTCAATTAGTACCCTGGCTGGCAAACTGAGGCTAGTGAGCCACGTTTGGCTCTTTGGTCCCTTGAATGTGGCTCTTTCACAAAATACCATGGCCTGGCAATCTATTTTGAAGAAGTGGTGTTAGAAGAAGTTTAAGTTTAAAAAATTTGGCTCTTAAAAGAAATTTTAATCGTTGTACTGTTGATATTTGGCTCTGTTGACTAATGAGTTTGCCGACCACTGAATTAGCATATTCCCTCCTTACTGGGTTTGGATGCTGCCATTTTAGTGAGGGTGTGATGGTCAATTAGCATATTCCCTCTTTATTAGATAGGATACCAACATTTTAATTGTAGGAAATGTGATATGTAAGGGGGACTTTTTTATTTTAAACAGTTGCTTTAAAAATGCAAATAATATTCAAATAAAAAGAATTTTAAAAGGCATTTAATTTATATATATTATAATTCAGGATGAAAAGTTAAATGATCTCATTATAAGTTGATGAAAATACTAAGATTATTAACATAGGCAATAAAGATCTTATATTTTAATCAGATTTTTTCCTGTGCTTATTGGCAAAAATGGTTCTAAAGGAGATGGATCTATGAAAAATTGTTTTATTATATTTTTCAGAACATATTAAATCAAGTAGCAACTTTAGGTTTGAACTAAGATATGGAATAAAGCATGGCTATAAGATCCCACATTTACCAAATTCATAGGTTTTTAATCTACTATGAATTCTCTGAGATTGAATAAATTCCTGATATTCATAAGGTCTCTACTTGGGATAAATTCTCTGATATTTAATAAGGGATGTACCCAAGGTAAAAATCCTTCCACATTAATTTATATTCATGAGGTTTATCTCCAGTATGAGTCCTGTGATGTCTAGCAAGGGATGTGCTTTGACTGAAGGCTTCTCCACATCCATTGCATTGGTAGGCTTTCCCTTGAGCAGACAGTGTAAGTGAAGGTAAAGGATGAGCTCTATTTGAAGGCTTCCCTGCAGGTATTGCATTTCAAAAATTACTTTCTTCTTTTGGTTCTACTGTATTTCACTGAAGTTCAATTTTATTTCAGGTTTTTATTGCATTTGACAATTAAAAATATAGTAATTTTTAGCTGAAAGTAAACATAATTCTCATCTGGTTCAACAATGTATTAATTGGTTTTTATTTTACTGATGAAGAAATGGATTCTACTTCCCATTTAGTATAGAAAATGAGTTAGAGGAATTGTTTTAAAATTGTTTTAATGAGGCCCGGTGCATAAATTCATACATGGGTGGGGTCCCTTGGCCTGGCCAGTGATCCAGGGGGTCCAGCTGGCTGAGGGGAGGGATCCCAGGAGATTGGCCAATCGCTCCCCCCTCCTCACTCCTCATCCCCCCCTT
>JAAGEH010000307.1:31730879-31804734 GCA_011751065.1 Lasiurus cinereus
GGGCCTATCAGAGGGGCCAATTGGCAAGGAGGAAAGATTGTGGGAGGTTGGCCAGCTGGGAGGAGGGACCAAGTGAAGTTGGCAGGCCAGGGGGAGGAGCCAAGGGAGGTTGGCTGTGGGAGCGCACTGACCACCAGCGGGGAGCTCCTGCATTGAGCGCCTGCACCCTGGTGGTTAGTGCACATCATAGTGACTGGCCAACTGGTCATTCTGGTCATTCATAACGGTTGCTTAGGCTTTTATATACAGTGGTACCTCGAGATACGAGTTTAATTCATTCCGTAACCTTGAGGTGTGGGAAACTACGAGACGCTCGAGTGGCGGTAAACTGGTGGGTCGTGTGCAGCTGGCCAATCCTCGTGATTGCTCCTATCTTAAATGCTGCTCATATTTCAAAGCAAAAATCGCTCGCTCAACAGCTCATATCTCAAAAATCTCGTATGTTAGGGCACTCGTATCTCAAGGTACCACTGTATGTGTGTGTGTGTGTGTGTGTGTGTGTGTGTGTGTGTGTATGTGTATAAGTAATGTTTCCTTACAGTCTTGCTGGATTAACATGAATGAAAATATTGGCTTAAGAAAGGTAGACAGCATTCAGCTTTCTAACTAATAAGACAGAAATATAACCTGCGCTGGAGAATGTTTAGAGAAAAGAATGTATTGCCTGGGACATTATAGTCTCAATCAATGTTAGTTTCCTGTTCCCCCCCTTTCCTGTAAAATGTAGTGCTATTTTTGTCTTAAAATAAGTGAACACAGCAATTAAAAGAAATGTCTAACTTATAATGAGTATTTTTTTCATACTAGAATAAGCAGAGAAACATCCTGGATAAAGTTGCAGTACAGTATGGAAAGTATTTTTGCTTAAATATCTTTCATCAAGGGGGTACTTAACTGAAAGATTGTGTTTTATCTATCTACTAGAGGCCTGGTACACAAAATTCAGGCACAGGATGGTGGGGGGGGCCCTCAGCCCAGCCTGGACCCTTTCTAATCTGGTTCCCCTTGAGGGATGTTCGACTGCTGGTTTCGGCCCAAAACTGGCAGTCGGACATCCCTCTCACAATCCAGGACTACTGGCTTCTAATTGCTCACTAGCCCGCCTGCCTGATCGCCCCTAACTGCCTCTGCCTGCCAGCCTGATCGCCCTTCACTGTCCCCCTCTGCCGACTTGGCTTCCCCTAACTGCCTACCCCCCACCCCCACTGGCCTGGTTGCCTTTCACTGCCCCCTCCCCTGCCAGCCTTGTCACCCCATGCAGCCTGCTGTTCAGTTGTTTGTTCATCCCTCACTAACCCCCCTGCTGGCCTACTCACCCCACGCAGTCTGCTGTTCAATCATTTGGTCATCCCTTGCTAAACCTCTGCCGGCCTGATCACCTTACACAGCCTGCTATTCAGTTGTTACTGTGAGGGCATCGTGACCAATTTGCATATTACCCGTTTATTAATATAGATTGGTCTTTTGTATTGAGATTTTTGCCACAATCTATCTGGGCCCTTAAATTTATTTTAATTTTATATTATCCGCATGGTCAAGTAGAGTTTACTTTAAATAAACATGTCTGTAAAACATTACCCATTTAAAACAATGTTAACTTAGATTGGCAATATATCTTCAATTCATTGACCCTGAATTATAAGCTTAACTAAAATCCCCCTTCAACTTCGTAAGTATTTTGTGACAAGGATTCTAATCAGGGGTAACATCATTCTTCTGTTGGACAGAGGGAATATTTTATAGAAAATAACAAGAAGATGCTTAAATTGTTCTAAAGAGTCCTAAATAATTTTGAAGTCCATTTTTACTAAAAGTATCAACTTACATTGAAAGGGCTACAATGGAGATGTGTGTATGTGTACGTGTGTGTGTATGTGTGTATGCATTTTGATTCTCAAAGATTATATATAAGATTCTTTTATTCAATTTCCCTGGAACAAAGAGTCCAATATACAATTGTTTGATTTGAGTTGATATTAATTTGGTCTTAATTTCATTCCACTAGATAGCATTAAATTTTAAGAAAGACATTTTGAGTCTGTTGCAGTCATATCCCACTTTGCAAGCAAGTCTTTAAAATATATAACTAATAGTTTGCACTTTGCTCTTTTTACTAAATCATCTGTTAGACATTGAGTTATGGCTGACCCGAGGAAACCACTGTCTGTGCTCAAATCTTATTCTATAATTTTAGATGAGCTGTTTTTAAAACATATTTATTGAAAGGGCTCTTCAGAGCAAATTTATACAGCAGTTATCTTAATAGGATAGGGATGGTAGTGGAATAGGACTGTAGGACTGGAAGTGGGAGGGAACTGGAAATAAGCCAGCAGTTCAGAGATTACTCTCTCTCTCTCTGACCTTTTGGAAAAAAGTCAGCAAGGCCAAAGATGGGAATGGAAGTTTGATCCCAGGACAAGTCTTGTGTCCCCTATGGCATCTTTTTTATAACTTGCTGGTGTGCTGAAATTCTGGGTATTTTGTCTTATGTAGGAGGCATTTGCCGCTACTAGCCTTTTATTTTTATTTTTTTTAATTAGGGAAAGACTCATCACACAAGTGAAGGCTAAGGCCTTGAAAGGACACCTGCATAAGTCATTCCAAAATAGTTGGAAATATTTTTTTGAAGTTTAAAGAAAGAAATTCTATTTGTTTTTTATTATGATAATAATATTCTCATTATTGAAAAATTGGAAAATATAAAGAGTACAAGAAAAAAAATCATCCATAATCTCACTATTTTAGAGACAAGCACAATTAATATTTTAGTGTAGTTACTTCTAATATTCTGTATGTATATTTCCAGATAGTTGTGACAATATTGTATATGTTTTTATATTCTGCCCTTTTCATTTACATTAATAATGCACATTTTCTATGTTATTGGCTCCATATAAACAGGCCAGGTAATATATATTTTTTAAATTCCTTATTGTTGAAAGTTTTACATGTATCCTTTTTCCCCCATTGACCTCTCCCCATCTGCTCCCACTCACCCCAGCACACGTCCCCACACCCCTATTGTCTGCGTCCATTGGTCATGCTCATATGCATGGGTACAAGTCCTTTGGTTGATCTATTTCCCAACCCCCATCCCCACCATCTGCCATCCTCCCCTGCCTTCCTTCTGAGGTCTGACAATCTGTTCGATGCTTCTATGTCTCTGAATCTATTTTTGTTCATCAGTTTATGTTCATTATATTCCATAAATGGGTGAGATCATGTGATATTTATCTTTCCCTGACTGGCTTATTTTGCTTAGCATAATGCTCTTCAGGTCCATCCATGCTACTGCAAATGGTAACAGTTCTTTCTTTTTTATAGCAGTATAGTATTTCATTGTGTAGATGTACCACTGTTTTTTTACCCATTCTTCTACTAATGGGCACTTAGGGTGTTTCCAAATCTTAGCTATTGTAAATTGTGTTGCTATGAATATAGGGGTGCATATATCCTTTCTGATTGGTGTTTCTGATTTCTGGGGATATATTCCTAGAAGTGGGATTACTGGGTCAAATGGGAGTTCCAATTTTAGTTTTTTTGAGGAATCCCCATACTGTTTTCCACAGTGGCTGCACCAGTCTGCATTCCCACCAGCAGTGCACGAGGGTTTCTTTTTCTCCACATCCTCACCCTGTCAATTTGTTGATTTGTTGATGATAGCCATTCTGACAGGTGTGAAATGGTATGTCATTGTTGTTTTGATTTGCATCTCTTGGATGATGAGTGACTTTGAGTATGTTTTCATATGTCTCTTGGACTTCTGTATGTCCACTTTTGAAAAGTGTCTATTTAGGTCCTTTGCCCATTTTTTATTGGATTGTTTATGTTCCTTTTGTTAAGTTGTATGAGTTCCCTATAAATTTTGGAGATTAAACCCTTAGCAGATGCAACATTGGCAAATGTTTTCCTATGCATGGGCTATCTTGTTTTGTCAATAGTTTCTTTTGCTGTCCAGAAGCTTTTTATTTTGATGTAGTCCCATTTGTTTATTTTCTCCTTAGTTTCCATTTTCCTAGGAGCTGGAAAAGACATCGCTATCACATATGTCTGATATTTTGCTGCCTATGGATTCTTTTAAGATCTTTATGGTTTCCGATCCCATCTTACATTTAAGTCCTTTATCCATTTTGAGTATTTTTTTGTATGATGTAAGTTGATGGTCTAGTTTCACTTTTTTGCATGTTTTCTGTCCAATTTTCCCAACATCATTTATTGAAGACATTGTCTTGACTCAATTGTATGCTCTTGCCTCCTTTGTCAAATATTAATTGAGCATATGGCTTGGGTTGATTTCTGGGTTCTTGGTTCTGTTCCATTGGTCTATATGTTGGTTCTTGTGTCAGTACCAGGCAGTTTTGAGAACAGTGGCTTTATAATATAGTTTGATATCTGGTATTGTAATCCCTCCAACTTTGTTCTTCTTTTAGATAATATTTTATTATGCACATGCCAAGCTATAATTAGTCATTATTCTATTATTTATTAAAAAATATAGTAATAGATAGTTATAGGCAGTCCTTGGGTTATGTGAGACTCGACTTACATCGTTTTGTGGTTATGTCGCCATTTCCCATTTATTTATAAAAAAAAGGTCCGTCATTTCTACATATGTACCTATGTGCTTTATGTTTTTTTATTATTTATTTACCACAAGTAAAGGTCAGCAATTGTTATCTTTCTTTTAAATTTTTTTACTATTTCACTTCATTACTGCTGTGTGTGTGCTGCCACGTGAGTGACGTAGGTGCTTACATAGGTGGGTTCCAACTTACGGCGAAAATCGCGTTGCATCACGCCATAGGAACAGGTCTCCAACGTAACCCGAGGACTACCTGTATGTTATTTATCCCACTTTCTGGGCCTGCAGAATTACATTTCCAATTCCCTAATGCCCCTGGATATGTTCTAAGGCACAGATAACCTCCAGCTAAAGTTCTAAAGGTGTAAGAATTCTGCTCTTGTTTCACATAAACTCTTAGATATTCAGGACTGTTTGGTGGCCAGTGTATGAGGTGCACTACTAAGGAGGGAATATGGAAAACAAAGACATACAAAGTAGGCATATGAGTATTTTGGCATACTCTGACATTTTCAACAGAAAAATCCTACCACTGGTAATGACTCAGGATGTCAGGAATCAAAGTACTTCAGAAGAATTAATATTTCATCCTTTTTTTCCATTTAACTTCAGTAAAGGAGTTCCTCTCAGCTAGGGAGCCAGTTGGATGCTCATATGGACAGCTGGTTTGTAGAGGGGAAAGGAGCAAAAAAACAATTCAAGAATGGCAGTGCCAAGAGCAAAAATGTACAAATGTGCTGCGATTTGAAAAGGATCTACAATTCATATGAAGGAGTTCCAGAACAATTTTTAGCATATGTAGCTAACATATAGAGCTATTTTTTAATTAGAAAAATTACTACTTATGCTCTTTAAAGATAAAAATAATTTGCTTAAATAGAAAGCAATGTTAGAACCCAGGTCAAAATAAAACAAAGAAAGTAAGAAGTAATATGTATCTTTTAACAGTATGCAACAAGTTTACACTGATCCATTTTAGCACCTTCAGGATAGTTTAAAAAAATATCCAATTATCATTTTAACTAGTATTATCTTTTTGCATAATGACCTACTTATTGGTTTATTTAGGGGTTTCTTGGCCTTTTTAATTTTGTTTGTGTTTCTTATATATACCACTATATGAGCAAATTTTCTTGAGCACTACTTTGCTCATATCCCATTACAGATAGTAATTATTGTTGGGATAACAACTAATTTCTAAGTTTTTGGATAGTTTATTATGTGTCATACATTGTACAAAGTGCTACAGATATACTGTTGCATAAAATACCCCCATTTTTGTTGTTGTTAATCCTCACCCAAGGATACTTTTTCTATTGATTTTTAAAAAATACATTTTTATTTATTTTTAAAAAGGAAAGGAGAGGAAGAGATAGAAACATAAATGATAACAGAGATTCATCCATCAGCTACCTCTTGCACACCCCACACTGGGGATTGAGCTGCAACACGGGCATGTGCCCTGACCAGGAATCGAACTGTGACCTCCTGGTTCACTCAATCATTCAGCCACACTGGCCAGATGAGCTCAACCATTGAGCCACACTGGCCAGATGAGCTTCAATTTTTTATTTGTGCACTACTCTTTCTTGAATCTCTCATCTTTCTCTAGAGTTAATATCTAGGCGTACATCTTCCAGTAATACATTCAGAGAGGGTAAACTTTCTAAACCTTATGCAATTAAAAAGGTTTTTATTTTCCCTATGACTTGAATGATATTTCTGGAGAAGAATTTTATGTTCTAAATAATTTTCCCTCAGAAATTAAAATAACTTCTTCATTTTTGAAAACTTATGCTTAATGCTACCAAGGAAAGTGCAATGAAACTCAAATAGAAGCTCTTAGGACTTCCTCTCCTATCAGTACTCCAAAGTTTGTACTCAGATGGTCTAGGCCTGGGTATTTTTCCATTCATTTTGCTAACCGTTTTGATTCGAAGGGTTTTTTTTCTTTCTTCTTCTTTCTTAAATCTCAGGAATTTTCCTTCAATACTAGAGTCTTTGAATATTTCATTCTACATATTGCCTCTGATTCCTCCTTCTGGATATCCTATTATTTCTAATGTGAGAAATCCAATTATTTTAATGTTTAATTTCCAGCAAAACACCCCCTCCCCCCATAACTTACACTTCCTTTTCTTTTATCTGATGACTCTAGTTTTGGAAATATCCCAAGATTCAAATGTCCAACTCATTAATTTGCTCTTCATTTATACTGATATTCAGGGGGAGAAAATTCTTTTAAGTTTGTTTTAATAATCGTAAAGTTTGATTCCTCCCATATTATTTTTTCCTTATAAAATCTCTATTTCACAAATTCAGTATGATCTCTTAATCCCTCTGAAGATATTAATTATACTTCTCATCAAAATCTTCATTTGTATAGTCCACTACTTCTAATTTCCTAGCTCTTAGTTCTTTCGTTTGGAGTTGATGTTACTCAGATTTGATGATTTGGGGTCATTTGCTTAAATTTGTTTCTACTATTCTCTCTTAGTTTTGGTGCCTACGCACCCAGTGATGGGGAGGCTGATGTGTCCTTGGCTGGAGACTGCCATGGTGGCTCTGCATTCCCTTTGAGGTTTCCGGCCACCTAACATGGCCCCAGTTTTCCATCCAAGGGTCCACATTCACTGCTTGCTCATGGGAAAGACCCCTACTTGGAAGTTGGGTGTACAGAGGGTTCACCTATATGGCAGGTACCACAGCAGTACCTCAGAATCCCAACCTGCTCCGTGTCCAGCATCACTGACCTGGAGCAGCACTGGGGCACCTTTTGTAGGGTCTTATTCAACATGTGTTTTGGGCTCCAGTTTCCTCCTTCCACCAAGTCCCTTTCTCCTCTCACTTTCTTTTGTGTATATAATCCTTCCTAATTCTTGATCCAACAAGACTAAAATTTCTGGTTTATAATGTTATTATAAATTCATTTGCTCATTTTCTAAATATGTTTTTATTGATTTTAGAGAGAGAGGAAAGGAAAGGGAGAGAAATATCGATTGGCCCACTCCTGCCCACCTCCTACTGGGGATCGAGCTCACAACCCAGGCATGTGCCCTGACTTAGAATTGAACCAGTGACCTTTGGTACACTCAACCAACTGAGCTCCAGCATAATTTTCTGTAATTTCCAAGGATTTGGGGCAAGTAGGGAAGACTGGAACATGCTGTTTTGATTCAATTATTCTAATATTCATTGCACTTGTGGAGTTTCTTTCTTTAACATAAGTACTCTGGTGATGACAAAATAAAGATATTTTAAAAAGGTATTTGGGCCCTAACCAGTTTGGCTCAGTGGATAGAGCGTCGGCTTGCGGCCTGAAGGGTCCCAGGATTGATTCCGGTCAAGGGCACGTACCTTGGTTGTGGGCACATCCCCAGCAGAGAGTGTGCAGGAGGCAGCTGATCGATGTCTCTCTCTCATCGATGTTTCTAACTCTCTATCCCTCTCTGTTACTCTCTATAAAAAAAAATTTATATATATATATATATGTATATATATATATATATATATATATATATTTAAAGGTATTTGGAAGTGGAGTGGGAAGGGATTAACCAAAAAACTTATGTGCATCTATACATGACCCAGATAACAGTGTGGTGAAAGCATGGGGTGGGGTAGGGTGGAGGGGGTCAGGGGGAAAAAAGGGGGAGCATCTATAATATTTTCAACAATAAGGATAACACTTTTTTAAAGAAAGAAAAAAGGTACCTGAATAGTAAAAACATAGAATGTTTGCTTTTGGAATGAAAGACAAGTATACAAATTCCATATTATAGTAATGCATATTCCATACAGCCCCACCCAGCCTCGGCTAGGTAAGCTATGGTGGTTGCTAATTAAATGATGTGTTTGTAAGGTTAAGCCACAGTTCAGAAAGACTAACATAAATTAGCAGTGTATCTATTAAAGTTTCTCTCTTGCAGAAGTAACAGATGTGTCTTCTTTAGGAAAAAGAAAAAAGACTTTAAAATCCTACTTTAAAAGACTAAACTCAACAACACTGGCTTTGGGACAACGTTGTGATATGAAAGGCAAACCGTTATCGCATCCTTGTGATCTAAGATCAAATTCTTTGATTCAATGGGTAGGAAAACAGGGATATTTGTAAAAGTGGCTTCCAAAAAATGTCACAATGGCTTAGTACTTCTTTTTTTCTTGCTATTCAGGTGCAAGATTTGGAAATATTATTAGAGAGAATCACATCTTTTATTTTCTCTCCCATATTTCTCATGGGAAGAAAATAGTTAAAAGAGGCGAAAATATTATAGCCATATAAATAATTTAATTTTAAACTTGTTTAAAAAACTGACCTTGAAGCTAAAGAATTAAATCAACTCAATTGGTTATTCTAAATATCATGGTTTTTTTTTAATCTACTTAGACAGGTGAGCTTATAATGACAAATTACGTGGGTGGAGATGCTTGAGGAGAAGAACGAGACAAATATTCTGTAAACCTGGCTAAGAGCACAAAACACATAAAGAATTTCACTACCAGAGTCCTAATCTGTTTTCTTTTGTCAGCTTTTATCATAGGTAAAAATGCTGCACATTAATTTGATTTTGTGACAGAATTTTCCACCCAAAGCTATGATTAAAAATTATTATAGCAGTACAGTATTCTTTCCTAGACCAATAAAATAGCATTTGGGACTGGGTGGGTATGGGGAGAAGGTACACACATATACACACATCACTGAAGGCTAAACTAGCATTTTTATCATCACTCCAAATGCTGAATATGCTAGGTCCTGTCATTATCCTTTTATACCTTTTACAACATAATGCCTTCTTAATAACTGAGCACCAGATGGGAGCATAGTGAGGTAATGCTGGGTGTGTGGCCTGATATCCTAGGGGAAGAGCTCCAAATAAGCCAAGGTGTGGTTTTTAGAATAAACTACTTTTAGAACTTAGATGATTAGTTGTGTACCAATTAGAACAGCACAGGCGTTTCTGTCAAGCACATTATCCTATGTTATTGGATACGAAAGCTGCTGACAATGCCATAGCTGGACAGCATCAGCCTCTGAACTGTATCCAATATCTGATACATCCTTAGTCCAGAGGAATGTCCAAAGGCATAGTTGAAACCACCGAGTCACAAAATGAATAGAAATTACTCTGATGTTCATCTGTGTCCATATTAATTTTAGCTTTTTTTTAAGGCACATATACTTTTATTTTTTTAAAATATTTATTTGTTAAATTGATTGGGGTGACATTGGTCAACATGAACATATAAATTTCAGGTGTGGGTTTCTACCTTACAAGATCTGTATATTGCACTGTGTGCTCACCAACCAAAGTCAAATCTTCTGTCATCTTATGTTAAGACCCCTTTTTCCTCTTCCTCCTTCCTCTTGGCAATCACTATATTGCTGTTTGTGTTCATGAATTTCAGTTTCATATCCCACATATAAGTGAAATGGTAGAGTTCTTAGGTACAAATACTTTTAGTTCTTTTTGTTTTAGAAGATTATTTGGGTTAGCCATGGATTCTCTTGTATCATTAATGCTCTGTGAACATGGAATGTTTGACCTGTTAATTGACATTTATATATTACCAGATGTTTTTGTACATTAATTTTTTAAAATGTTTAATGTCTCCTAATAGTAAATCAATTGCTTTCTAAGGTTCCTTTATGAATGTTTGTGTGTGTGTGTGTGAGTTTATCTTCACTGTTACTAGTAGAGGGGGTTTCTTTTGTTTCCTTATAAACAGGACTTCAAAGTCTGGGACCCCCTTCATAGGCAGTCAAACCACATAATCAAGAAGAATATTTGAATTGGTCTTTGTATCGAGGTCAGAAAGAATGATATGCTGGTGATGGATCCTTTATCTCCAGACGGTAGGTAAAGATGCCTTGTGTATGTTGTCAAAGTTCTGGGCCCCATCAGAGCCCTTTGGTCTGCGAGGGGAGTGGAATGAGCCCTGTGTAGTGTAAGGGTTACAACAAAACAGCAGCCTAATGCCTGAGTAGATCCTGGAGATGAAAAGAGTGCAGCAGTTGCTGGTCTCTTAAGGAGACACTGGAGTGACAGGAGCTTAAGAGAAGAAGGACTCTGTGGACTGAAGGCCTGAGCATCAGTACTAGGCCCATAGAGGTCAATGGTAGACTCCAAAAAGGTGGGATCCCTCAAAGTATCAATATCCTTCAGAGGCCTACCCTCCCCTGTGCCACAGACTTCCCTGGGGCAAGAAAGAGCAGAGCTGTCAGCCACAACAGAAACGTAGCTTTCAGCAGTAAAAGACCCCGATGTGGCCCCAAGCAGTGGCAGCTCAGGCTGCTGTTCAGATTTCCCTCTTATTGGGCCTGAATGCACTTCCTGGGCAATGCATAGGATGTGGGGAGCCCAAGAGAGAAATGTTGGCCTTCTTGCCACTCAGGCACTTAGATGTTCCATCCAGTTTTCATTTAACTTGTTGTGATCAGAGAGACATGACTATATCTCAGGTGTGTTATTATGTATGGCAAAGCTTCTCACAGTAAACAATTAAATGACTGCTGTTTCATATTCATTATGAAATTACATTTAGTGTTATTTTACTTATCCTCATTGTAGTATTAGAAAACATATACTAAATAATGGGTTCTGTTGTTCTGATTACATGTACTTATTGCAAAAACAAAGCTAGGTGAGAATCAGGAAAATTCTAGATTTTCTTCCCCACTTACACTACCTTATAATTTTGATTTTCTGAACCTATTAATATTTTTAAATGTGAACTTATGAAAATGCTGTTTGATTTATAAGAGATATCTTAGAACAGTGGTTGGCAAACTCATTAGTCAACAGAGCCAAATATCAATAGTACAACGATTGAAATTTCTTTTGAGAGCCAAATTTTTTAAACTTTATCTTCTTCTAATGCCACTTCTTCAAAATAGACTCGCCCAGGCTGTGATATTTTCTGGAAGAGCCACACTCAAGGGGCCAAAGAGCTGCATGTGGCTCGAGAGCCACGGTTTGCCAACCACTGTCTTAGAACATAGGACCCAGAAAATATCTCAGAATGGCCAGAAATTACTGCCGCCAAAACACTCTCATAGCTTCATTTCTCTTCTATTGAAATCTCAACCTCATATTCCTCCTTTACAAATATCTCAAAAGATGAATTTTACCACCTCAGCAACTTTTAAAGATCGGAACCATCAAAAATCAGATAATCGCATTGATAAACCTCAGATTTCACAGAGACAACTGAAAGTCTCAATATAATAGTAGTGAAAAGAGTTTACATTCTATAGAGATTGAAAAAAAAACTTCCTCCTAGTAAAAGCTGAATAAACAAAGATAAAATATAAGTGTTTCAACTGAAGACAAAAAGTATTCACAATCACCAATTTTTAATATACATAAAAATAGCAGATTACTAATAAAAAATATTTAGGTTAGACGTAACCTTTATCTGTTCTAAGAATCATCAGTATTGATTTAGCTATGCTTTGCTATTTAACAATATGCATTAAAACATGTGAGTGAAATAAATGTAAGTGCTCTACACAGCATGGGAGATAACAATTACTTACCCTGTAGGTTGGCTCTCAAATTCTTCTGACCACTGCTCTTGAATATCCTCTGTAGAAAGATCTACATCCCGGGTGGTTGCAAAATTAAATTCACTGCCTTCATTCCCATGGAAATAAATGGAGTTCCCATCTGACTGACAGCTATGCTGTAGATAAAAAGAGAGCATGGGGTGGCTGTTGAATTGGTTTTGTAGCTGAATCTATCTTACTCATGTATAATTAGAATTTTTAGAAAAGTCATTATATTATTCCCTCTATGATAGACTCTGAAGTCAAAAGAGCTTGTTACCTCTTTTTTTGTCTCATTTAATTCAATTACAGTTTCCTTCTAACTTATTAAGTTATTATAAAAAAGGAGTCAAGAGGCCATTTGATCTCTGCCACCTCAGCCTTCAGAATGAAACGAGAATATTTTAATTGGAGTAATTTCCCATCTTCAGCATAGTCCTTGTTGTAGAAATTAAGTGTGATAATGACTTGTCATATATTTTCAATACCATGGTTATGGGCTAAATTGCACTGACCTTTTCATTATTCCATATATTTCTAGCTTGTCATTCAAGTCTTCCACAATTTGTCTGTAAATGGGTTATGAGTAGACTACCCAGCTAATCAAAATATGTAATGTAGAAAAGGTCAAAGTAATCCCTGATATGATCATATATTCTCAGCCACCTTTTGAGTAAAAGTTTCTGGCCAGACCTAAGAAGTGCTGAGAAATCACAAACTTTGTTATTCTCCAAAAGAACACTAGTTTTACACAAAAAAAATTATAATAATTTTTAAACATTTTTTCAACTTAAAGTGAATAGTCAAAGGCAAGAGAAAACTGTGGAGCTGAGTAAATGAAGTATTTAAAAATGTGATAAATTTGCATTAATAATTCTTGGTAATAAGTTATATATAGAGAAATGCTAATAAATAAAAAATCAAATATTCTTTTATGTTATATACATATATTCTAAAAATAAAATAGATATGGAGAGAAGTAGTTGGGCAGAAAATATTAGGTAGGTAGAGTGAATGTAAGTTCTGTAGGGCAAGGATCATGTCCATTTTATTCTGTGTTGTAATCCAGGTTTTAGCACAGGGCTTGACATATAGTAGGAATTAAAATATATCTAGTATTCTTTCAACAATTAAATAAATCAATGAGTGAGTGATATGGCTATACCTTTTCAGGTATTAAATTAATCTTTCATTACTCAGTAGTAGAAGAGATTAACAAAGGTACTGGGAGAAAGGGGTTTATAATGAAGTAATATAATATATATTCTTTGATATAAAAATAAAATCCCAGTCTAGGTGAGATATACCAAAAATAGGTCTCAATGCCAGGCAACATATAGTAAGTGCTAAAGAGAGAGAGGGTAGAAGTCAGTGTATCTGGGGGCTGATGTAGGTGAGCACACTTCATAAATGAGTAGGACTTCAACAGCCTTTAAAATAAAAACAAAATCCAAGTTGGATGACAAATAAGTGAATGACAAAGCTGTTAAGTAGGAATGATTTTCAGAATTACACTGTAGCCTGACAGCAAAGGATCTTAAATGGCAGTCTAAGAGATCTCTACAATATTCAGTTGACAGTGGTAGTCTAAAAAGGAGGAAAGATGTATGCAAACAAATGTTTTATGACAATTAAGCTAGTTAATGCTGGTAAAATCAATTGGGGGAGGATTTAGACTGCTACACTGAAAGAGTAAATAAAGCTTTCAGAAGCTCCTGTAAGTTCAAAAGAGTCAAAAGCATATGATATTGGGGAAATCACCGCATAGTACTGAGATATTAAGGCATATCCACTGAATCTTATCATCTTAGATATTCTGTTGTGTGATTCTGTCAGAGAATCTTCTTCACAACACAGTGAATACAGGTTATTAAAAGATTCTAAACTGAGATCATTACATGCAATCTTTAACTCACATGCATCGATCAAAACCAGGTTTCAGTTTTATTTAACAGTAAATAGAATCTGTCAAGCTATGAAAAGCCAAAGTATCCTCTACTACTATGCATCCTGTAAAGACAATAAATGATAAGTGGAATAACACAGATTATTTTCTTAATAATAAATCCGATGAGCTGTAAGTTTCACAGTTATCTTCACATTCTGGAATCCTGAACAACTGTGGCCTATGTTTATCTGGAAGTTTATCTGATATCAATGCAAACATTGTCATTAACCAAAGAAATGGCATACAATAAATCTTATACATGTGAAAATGGAATAATTTATATTACAATTTAAAAAGATGTATTTGTGTAACAAAAACAATAACTAGCTTAACATAAAACTTTGGTCATTTCTGGCTAAACATCAATTTAATTTTTCAATTTTGGTTTTCTATATACCCATGATATGCTTTTATTGATTTTGGAGAGAGAAATGGGGAGAGAGAGAAAAAAAACATTGATCGGTTGTCCTTTGACTGGGAATTCAACCCACAACTTAGACATGTTTCCCAAGCAGAAATCAAAATTGCAATGTTTTTGGTAGACACTCCAACCAATTGAGCCACTTGGTCAGGACAGAATTGTTTAATATTTTAAGACTTTGTATTGTACACAATTATGTTTCATTCTTTCTACATATTTTAATGTAGTTGAGGTTGAAATTTTATGTAAAAGATGAAACCATTATTAAATTAGATAGCATGCTGTTAAACTTGTTTCACAACATTAAAAAGTCTTAATGTTTCGAGAATCTAAAAGTATATTTAAATGATCTTTATGTTAGTTATTTTGCTGTTACAAACCATTTGGTAGTTTAATAGACCACTTGTAATTATACAATTATTAAAAATTCTCTACTAAATATATACTTTTTCACTATAACTGCAATAGTGTCAGCATAGGAAATCCAAGTAATATTTATCATATCAAGTATGAAGAAAGCAACCTGAAAAAATGTAAC
This sequence comes from Lasiurus cinereus, assembly GCA_011751065.1. NCBI lineage: Eukaryota > Metazoa > Chordata > Mammalia > Chiroptera > Vespertilionidae > Lasiurus > Lasiurus cinereus. The sequence goes on from JAAGEH010000307.1 coordinate 31,745,918, forward strand.
ACTCATTTTGAGTAATAACCTATTTTTACACTAGTAGAGTCTAAAAATTAGTATGATCTGTCTTTGGCAAGTTTCCCTGAAGGATAAAAAGGTTTAGTTTTCATAGTTTTATTATTCCTATAAGGAAGAAACTATTATTTACCAATCTGTAGTAAAAAAACAATACTCAATATGTAATCTAAATGAAGATAAACAGGGCAGTGGTTTTTATTCCAGTCAGAGTTCATTTTGCATGGTAAACACCCTAATCCTGTTTGTCAAGTTTAAGGGAAAAGTCATAGTTAGCTTTATTATCCCCCCCAAGTAGATCCAGTGTCCTTTGGGTGTGGAGGGAGAGAGGTATTGCTTTCTGAATAGTCTCTTCTTCATAGTCTTATTCCAGTGCCACATAATCAAAGGAAGGGTGTGACACACCCAAAGTAAACAGCCTTTCAGGAGGAGGTGGCTCAACCTTCTCCATCTCACAACAAGATAGGGCTGCCATTTCCTGGGTGGCAGGGCCTGTAGATGAACTGAATCCACATAGATGGCTTGCTCTGCTCCCCACTACACTGAGGAGATTAGATATGATTTCTGCCTGCCATTCTGAGTAGAATCTAATGTCTTTCAAGTTTGAAGTAAGGGTGATATGAGCCAGCAGGCTAATATAAGAACTCTAAATAAAAGACAGTCTGTAAAACTGGTGAATTCTTCAAGTATTTGAGTAGGAACGGGCCACCTGAGAAACTGATTAAGTATAGGCCCTATGCTTAAGAATTTTGCGAAGGGTTAGGGCTAGTTTGGAGTTCTCATTTCTGAGGATTCCTAAGACAATTACAAGGCAAGTTAGAGTTTCTTGTTTGTTTTTTTAAATATATTTTTTATTGATTTCAGAGAGTGAGAAAGATAGAAACATCAATGGGAAGAATCACTGATTTGCTGCCTCCTGCATGCCCCCCCGCCTGGAGATTGAGCACTGCAACCTGGGCATGTGCCCTGACTGAGAATCAAACTGGCTCATAGGTCCATTGAGCCATGCTGATTAGACTAGAGTTTCTTACTAATTCTATTTTAGGGTTGGTCACAAATGGCTCAATGTCTTAGAAATAGTCTTGTTTCCCAGATGCTCTCCAAACTGAGAATTTATTCCTGATTGCATTTGGATTGAGATGGAGTCCCTGGCCTCTGTGTGTTTGATATTATATCTCTGCATCTGAATGGGACTCCATGGCCTACTTGATTAGGTAGAGATTGCTGGAACTTTCTCCTAGAATTTACCTCACTTAATTTAGCACCTAAAGGAATGAAGGCCACAATACCTGAAGAAAACAAAAAGCTGGAAACCAAAAATAATCAAGATGACAAGAAATGAAAATTCAATGACTATGCATCAAAGAATCTGAGGATTGGAGTCAGAAGGCATGTTCCCACACATTCCTCTGCTTAATGGCAATATGGTTTTGTAAAAGTCATTTAATTTAATTCTTTTTGTCCTGTTTCTTAAGTTCTAGAATAAGACTAATAATATCTATTTTTTAGAGATGATGTTAGAAGCACAAATAATATTATGTGGAAGTGTTTTTTAAAAACTCTTCAGTGTTGTAATAAAATTATTTTATTCCTGAATATGTGCATTTTCAAAAAAAAATATATTCCAAACTTTTAGTAATAGTTGATAGTGAAATTGAAGCTATTTAAATCTATTTTTTATTGATGTTAGAGAGGAAGGAATAAAGAGATAGAAACATCAATGAAAGAGAAACATAGATTGGCTGCCTTTGGCACATCCTCTACTGGGGATTGAGCCTGCAACCTGGGCATGTGCCCTGATTGGGAATCAAACTGGTAGCCTCTTGGTTCATGGGTGGATGCTCAACCACTGAGCCACACTAGCCAGGAGTTAAATCTATTTTTATTGTGTTTCTCATTAGAATAGTCATTAAAATTCTTAAGATCAACTTAAAACCTTTAGTAAAATATAAAAGAATAGTTCCCAAAATACATTATGGTAGGCATTGCAAATACTCATTCATTTTTGTGCAGACAGACCATCAATTAGAAATGTAAAAGCCCTCCAAATTTTGGCAGATTACCAAACATTCTTAAGGAAAACTTAATAATTCAAGATGTCTGTTGCCACTTCTCTTACAGATGCATTGTATAACATCAATGTACTACGTTAAAATCCAAACAAAATGTGCACTGAAACTATAAAAAGAATTCCAGAAAATTGCTCTCAGTGATTTTAATAGCCAGCTGTTTTTGTTCAGCATCTATTCAAACTCGTCACTTATATAAAATAACAATTAAATTCTAGATAACTTCAAAAGACAGTTAAATGAGTTCTTGCTATGTTAAAAACAACAATATTTTAGAAGTCAGGACTATTTTTATTTTGAGTATAGTAAAAAAATTTATGAGGTTTTTCTTGAGAAAATGATTATAAATAACATGTGATGTCCTGAGTTAGAGCTTTTGACTATAGTGAGTATATATCAGGTAACTAACAGGCATTTATTCTGGGTAAAATAAAAGTATAAATTTTATAGATGGTCTCCAAATATTTCTTTCTATATCTAGCCTCACATATATTAATTATTTTGATTTTGTTGCATTATTTTTGCATTGATCAATGGCATACACTTGATACTTTTAAGTACTGCAGATATCCAATTATTAAAAATCTCTTAAATGAAAAACATTTTAAAAGGCCCTGCAGGGTAGCTTAGTTAGAGTATTGTCCCAATATGCCAACGTTGTGGGTTTGATCCTGGGTCAGGCCACATACAAGAATCAACCAATGCATGTATAAATGAATGGAACAACAAATAGGTGTCTCTCTTACTCTATCTTTCTAAAATAAATAAACAACAAAAAATTCCTTATGAATATGAATCATAACTACATAGCTTAATTTCCTAGTTTTATAAAATCATGTGAATTTCTTTACGAAGTTTGATACAATTATTTATGTTATGACATTATTATGCCATCATAAGCAAATGATTTATAGTTTAAATCTAATTTATAGTCTCTTAATAAGTGAAATGATGGCTTTGGGATGACAAATTTTCCTTTAAAATTGTTTAAATGTACACTTAAATTTTAATAAATGGCTCTATTTAAAAAGATCCCATAAACATAGTCTTTGTATTTGTCAATCAAAAATATTTTCCTACTCTGCTGTTATATGGGTTTCCTTTACTTGAAAAGCAGAACACAGTGTAACTAAGTGACAAGAATTTGCCATTCAGAAAAGCATCAACAGGAAACATCAGTGCAAATTCCTCAATATAACAAGTCCTTGGCAGCAATTCCAGATAGCATTTTTCTAAGGTTGTTCCCTATACGCTGCTGAAAATGTTAATGGCTTCACCTCTGTACTTGTAAAAGTACTTGCAATCACCTCCACCATAGCTTAATTAGGTTTCTATCAAAGATGAACACTAAGGCACCTCTTAATATTATCTCCCCGGGGTCTAATGGCCCTGATGATTCTTTCAAGCATCTGTAGCCTGGCAATTTATTTTTTTACTATACATCCTTTTTGTTGCAATGAATATATTGGGCATTTGGGCAATGCCAGCTTGCAGAGAGCTGGTGGCAGATGGAATGAAATCTGCCTGGTATGCCTTCCCTCCACATGAGCAGAGAGCCATCCATTTCCTCCATTAAGGAGTTGTCACTCAGCCCACCCAGCTGGAAGACCGTTTTTGATAGCCAAGCTGGCTGGTGGCAGACAATTCAGATACAAAGTGCACTTTAAAAGGAAGCTAAAACATCATTTGTAGGAAAATTGAAAATGCATGGCTTCCACCACAGCCAATTTTTTAATGACTGTAATATTTTAAGTGATTATTTTTTGCCACTTCAGATTGCTCCTTAGAGAGGAGAGGTTTTTTTTTTTTAATTAAAATCTAGGCAATGCAAACAGATGAGATATGAGGAGCAGAGAAAGAGAAATAAGATGAATAAAATTAATTAAAATAGCATTGTTGGCATAGCCATAAACTAGCCACTATGTGACTGGAAATAAACTCATATCTTGTAAAAGTTTCTGGATTGAAGTGAGATGTGTGATTGGAAAGTGACTGACTTACATCCTACATATCATTGTGTTTCCTAAGCCTTTCATTATGTTATAGCTTTATCATCTAGAAATACATATCTCCTGTATCTTTGTTCAATGGCCTTTAAAGGTGCAGACTTTCATATTATTTAAAAAGTCCAAGTAGGAAGAGAACAATTTCCTTCATGAGGCAAAATGAATTTGTCATTTCCCCCCACAATTTCTAGGAAATTTAATGCCAGCTTAAAAAAAACCCTGAAAACTTGGCTATGAACATAGTCCAAGGGCAGGAGGGCTGAAGTACATTTTCTCTAGTCAACACAATAGATGCACCCATGGAGAGTGAATTTTAGGGAGCTTAAGGAATATTTTTTTCTCATTATTTTCTGGATTCATTAAGCATTCACATTTGAACCACTTTATGCTAAGATTCATAAAGATTCAATTTATGGTATATTTTGTGACAAGTGTATAATTACTTGGCAATAGTTATGACAACTCTAAAATGGCAATAGTGACAGCTTTGAATTGGAGTAATGAGAGGAAGAATAACAATGTAAAATTCCATAGGGCAGTTGTTAACCTTGTTGATGGGGATCGACTTGACTTTCAGTGTCTGAGGTTTTCAGACTTGCCTCCTCAAATTAAGGCCAAGGATACTAACCACAACATGGAAGGCTGCAAATACTGAGGAATAAAGGCCCTGGCTTTATAGTAAATATACTTGGCTATGAAAATGAAAAGCTCTTTGATCTTGGGGAAGTTAGTTGGCCTCTCTGAGCCTACGTTTCCATCTGTGAAGTGGGTGTAATTGTGATGGTTAGATGAGATATAGTAAGAAACATGCCTACTAAAGATTGGTGAATCTTAGGATATCAGTAAATGTTATTTCCCTCTTCTTTTTTGCACCATTTCATTCATTCATTTAACAAAATTTACGTCAATGAGTGTCACTATCCTAAGTACAAAGCTGATGGAAAAATATTACTATTTTTTAAAAATATATGTTTTACTGATTTTAGAGAGAGAAGAAAGAGAGGAGGAGAAAGAAAAATTGATGAAACATCGATTGGCTGCCTCTTGGCCGCCCCCTACTGGGGATCAAGCCCGCAACCTAGGCATGTGCCCTGACTAGGCATCAAACTCTCGGTGCATGGGATGACACTCAACCAACTGAGCCACACTGGCCAGGGCGTTATTATGTTCATTTGTGATGTTCATATAGAATAAAGTAAATTTCACTTACCAATTATGGTATTAACTTAATTAGTGATTAATGGTGCCAGCTTCACATAAAAAAATGGGTACATGAGGCAGAGAGGCTCTGGGGACTTGTTTGAATAGTTATCTTCAATAGAATTTATCAAGATTATTTGTTTCTATGCTTATTGCCACTCTTATCATGGTGATTTGGCTCAATTCCATGTTTCACTAATGCTATTCCACATTAATTACTGTACAAATAGGCTGCATTGAGGGGAATTGTGAAAAGCACACTACTTACATTTAACCCTTCATCCCCAAAGTACTCTTATTAGCTTAACAAATTATATCCTGGCTCATTCTACAATATCATGTACCCAGCTCTTGGGTGAAACATGACAATAACAGCAAATGCAATCCAAAGTGAAGAACATCCCAAGCAAAGGGAATTTAGGTAGACAGCATGCAATTAACCAAGCTGGAATCTGGCCAGAAAATCATAGTTAACATTCCGATTCTTAATGGGAAAAGACATGGGAACATGAACTAGCTACAAGTCTTACTGAGCTCAGGTTTATCCTCATTAGAAAGCCAGGACTCCAATCCCTCAAGTTACAGACCAGAGAGTTTCCAGTACAATGATTTGCAAATCACATTTTTGGAAAACATATCTGATTTCCTCCAGTTTGTCCTTACACTCTGAAAAAAGAAAATCATTAAGTGAATTGTTGAGACAATTTTCTGGGGTGCTCAATTTCTGGGCATTATTGTTCTGCCAGGGGATTATAATCCCAAAAAGCATGTTTAAAAATGAATTCTGTTTTGAGTGTGATCTATTTGTCTTAGAGATCTTTTTCATTAGCCTCAACTTGTATTAAGAGTTAAAATTTTCAGGCAAGTTAATTTACATGATTTTATAATTTGGAGCTAATGACTTTTATTCTCCATTAATGTTTAAACAATTTGTGACAATAGTGTTAGACAGGTGGCAGCAGAAACCCAGAATGAAAGCTTTCATTCTTATATATACTGGATATTTGCCTACTGTCCACTGGGACAATGAATTTGGCAAATGCATAATGTATAAGAGCTGTAAGAAAATTAATAAACTCTCCTGTTCTGATTTAATGCTTCCCCTAATGAATTGTTGATTTACCTAATAGCTGTTGTCTTCATTAGGGCCTTCAATGTTTGTTAAACTAGGAAATTTGACATTATTGAATATTTATCAATAATTAATGTAGGACACAGGAAGCAATCTAGTTAACTGAAAGTAGTAGTGGAGAGAAGATTAAGATATGACCTGTCTAAATTCCACTTAGTTTTACTCCATGTCCTTGGCATAAATGTGCAAAATTTAATAAATTACTTTTTAAGGGAACTTCTTTTGAATACATGTTGTCAAATCATAGCCTATTATAGAAAACAAACCTTTATAACAAACTCTGACAGTCAGCACTGACTTACTTCTCAATATAACTTCCCATAAATGTGTAGAAAAAGAAATCTGGAATCCCTTGCTAATAACACTAGGAGGTAGGATAATAAACAGAAAAAGATTAGCAGGTGCAGGCACAGCAATCAGAGTGGGAAGATTTCTTAAAAATAAAAAATACAAATAACAACACCTATCTCATAGTGATCTGCATTTATTCTGTGGGTCAATTCCAGAGTTGACAGAAGCCAGTGATTTATGCCTTTGCAAGCTGAGAGTATCCAGGGTAGCTGAGCAGATATCAACATTTATTAATGGTGAGTGAGCAAAGTACTCCCTCTCTCCCTAACAGACACACACCCACATACAGATATCAAGGAGCCATAGATCATCCATGCTTGCAAAATACAGATTTTAACTACAACTGAAATTGAAAGTGAACAAATACACAAAAAATAAAAAATAAAGCCGCTTAACCAATATTCACCTACATGGCATATGGATCCATTTGGAAACTCTGCTTCCTAGGGAACTGGATAGAATGAAGGATGAAGAAAATACCTCACAAACTAAAACCTGCTCACAGCTCTTTCCTAGCCATTTGTCCCTGGGTTCCTTCTGAGTACCTCAGTGATTTTTGCAGCTTTTCTCTTTGATGGTGAGTCATGGAAAGTAGGCAGCTGCAGCAGTTCCAAGCTAAACCTTCAAAAACCTACATTTAGTGTTTTTCTTTGAACTTAAAATTAAGGATAGTCTCAGATTGCAGGGTGTGTCTGAGGAGTTGGTAAGAGATGATTTGATGGACTTGTCCAGATGTTTCCAGAGTGACTAAGAAACATTAAGCACTAAACATCTAGGTCTTTATAAATACTCAATGTTCATCTGCTATAGATGTAAAACTTGGATTATAGGGTCTTTCTCATAGTATTGGCACCTACAAGCACTCACAAAATGCCCTCATTACTACTATTTATACTATTACATCATTATCATTTACCACTATGATTACTATTATTATTTATTATTATCCAATATCCATGTTACTATAAGTATCATTCTTGGATATGAGAATCCTATCCAAGATGAAACACTGGTTCTTGATATCATATGATTAAATGGAAGAAGCCCCCCAAAATCGCCTCCTTTCTTTTAAACTCTGATGACAAAACCAAGACCACCATCACTAAGTTGGACACGAAAAGTTGCCCTGAGATTCATCATTTTCCCACTTCATTTTTTTTCCTTCCTGGGACACTGAATTGGAGCACCTTTCTTCACTAAATTATTTTTTTTTCTTTTCCTTTTTATTATTTATTTATTTATTATTTATTGAATCTTTATTGTTCAGATTATAACAATTGTTTCTCTTTTCCCCCCCCACCTGGCTCCCACCCCTCCTTCTACCCTTACTTCCCCACACATTGTCCTCATCCATAGGTGTATGATTTTTGTCCAGTCTCTCCCTGCACCCCCTCACCTCTTTCCCTCTGAGAATTATCAGTCCACTCCCTTTCTATACTCAGATTCTATTATATTCACCAGTTTATTTCTGTTCATCAGATTTTTAATTCACTTAATTTTTAGATTTACTTGTTGATAGATATGCATTTGTTGTTCATAATTTTTATCTTGACCTTTTTTTCTTCTTCTTCCTCTTCTTAAAGAATACCTCTCAGCATTTCATATAATACTGGTTTGGACTTGATGAACTCCTTTAGCTTTTTCTTATCTGTGAAGCTCTTTATCTGACCTTCAAATTCTGAATAATAGCTTTGCTGGGTAGAGTAATCTTGGTTGTAGGTTCTTGCTACTCATCACTTTGAATATTTCTTGCCACTTCTGTCTGGCCTGTATAGTTTCTGTTGAGAAATCAGATGACAGTCGTATGGGTGCTCCCTTGTAGGTTAACTGTTTTTCTTTTGCTGCTTTCAATATTCTCTGTCTTTTGCTCTTGGTATTTTAATTATGATGTGTCTTGGTGTATTCCTCTTTGGATTCCTTTTATTTGGGGTTCTGTGTGCTTCCTGGACTTGTAAGTCTATTTCTTTCAGCAAATGTGGGAAGTTTTCAATCATTATTTCTTCAATTAGATTTTCAGATCTTGCTCTCTCTTTTCTTCTGGCACCCTGTTAATTCTGATGTTGGTATGCTTGAAGTTGTCCCAGAGGCTTCTTACACTATCTTCACATTTTTGGATTCTTTTTTCTTCTTGCTTTTCCAGTTGAGTGTTTTCTGCTTCTTTATATTTCAAATCTTTGACTTGATTCTTGTGTTCCTCTAGTCTGCTGTTAGGTCTCTGTATAATATTTTTTTATTTCAGTCAGTGCATATTTAATTTCTAGTTAGTCCTTCTTTATCTCCTCTTGGGTCTCACTAAATTTATCCATCTTTTCTAGGAAATTCTTGAAGAACCTTATAACTGTGGTTTTGAGCTCTATATCCAGTTGTTTGTTTTCCTCCATTTCTTTCATCCTTGATCTGTTCCTTTGTCTCTACATTTTCACTAGGCTGGGAGAAACCAGATTTGCAAAACTGCAGAAGCCTCTCTGTTGAGCTTGGATGGGGTTGAGTCTCAGGGCTTAGCAGAGACAGCCTTGCCTTCCAGTCATCCCTGCCCTATGCGGCCCCTAGGTCTCAAGTGTCTCTTGTTAATCGCTGCAGCCTCTTTATGCATGTGTCTCTAGACCTCTGCCTTTCTGGTTCCCTTGTGCTCCTTGTCCTGTATGAGTTTGGGTCCCCAGGGTCTTGCCTGAAACTGGGGTTCAGTGTAGTTAGAAGTGGCGCAGTTGGGAGGCTCTGTCTCCTGCCCACTAAAGAAAACCAGCGGCACAGTTAGCAGTCTGTCTTCTGTGCGCTGTGGTGTGTGTGCCCCCAGACCTCTGCCCTTTTGCAGCTCCCCTAAATTTCTGTGCACTCCTCCCTTTTCACAGTCCAGACTCCCCCCATATGATTCTTGCGCAGAACTGGAGTTCAATACTTTAGGCTAAGGGGTTCAGTGCAGTTGGGAGTCTTTGTCTCCCTTCACTCCACTGCCCGCTCTCTCCATGCACATGTCTCTGTACCTCAGCTTTTTGCAGCTCTTCTTAGTCTCCATGAGCCCCTCTCTTTCCTTCTAGTTGTAGAATTTCCACTCAGCCAACTTTCCTGTGGTTCTGGATGATGTCTGTTCTATCTTTTAGTTGTAGTTTTGAAACTGTTGTGCGAGGCAGCAGTTTAGGTGTTCACCTATTCCGCCATCTTAGTTTCACTCCTTTTCCTTTTTATTAATGTAAATAATTTTTTATTTTTAAATTACAATTGACATACAATATTATATTAGTTTCAGGAGTACACCCCAGTGACAAGATTACTCTCCCCAGCAAAACTATTATTTAGAACTGAAGGGCATATAAAGGGTTTCCCAGGTAAGAAAAATTTAAAGGAGTTTATCACCACAAACCAGTATTACATGAAATGCTAAAGGGAGGAGAAGGAGGAGGGAGAGGGGGAGGGGGAGGGGGAGGAGGAGGAGGAGAAGAAGAATAACAACATATGAACAATAAACTGGCAATAAATACATATCTATCAATAATTAACTCTTAAAAAACAAAACAAATAAGTAGAATAGAAAACAGACTCACAACTAGAACATTTTGACGGTTGCTAGATGGGATGGATTTTCGGGGGATGGGTGAAAAAAGAGAAGGGATTAAATATATATTTGGTCCTGGCTGAGCAGCTCAGTTGGTTAGAGCATTGTCCCAATATGACAAGATTGTGGGTTTAATCCTGAGTTAGAACACATACAAGAGGCAACCAAATAAATGCATAAATAAATGGACAACAAATGGATGTTTCTCTCTTTCTCACCCTCCCTCTCACTCTCTCTCTCCAAAATCAATCAATCCATAAAAACTTTTTTTTTAAAGTACAAATTGGTAGTTATAGAATAGTCATGGGAATGTAAAGTACAAAATGGCAGCTATGATAGGAGTAGCTATTCTCATGACTACAAATGAACTGGCAGAAATCATATACAAAAGTTAAAAAAGAAATGTTTTGTAAAAAGAAGGCAAAATCATCACAATCAATAATTAAGACATGGGACTCAATATTGAAAGGGTTGCAGGCTCCTTGCCTTGCTAAGCCCACGATCTGCTTACTCTGGGCGATTGCTAATGAGGGAGATGCTCTGGGAGCTTTATGACTTGCAGCGCTGTATTATTGGCAGTTAGAGCCCCACCTACTTGGTCATGAACAAAGGGCTGCTTAGGGATTTGTGGGAAATAACATATCATGATGGTAATTAGAAGCATACAAATATTATGCTTCCACATGGGCAAGTTCTCTGAGAAAACATTGGAAGATGAGTCAGGCAAGGCCATGAACTTGTAAGGAGAATGGAGGAGAAACACAGATGGCTGTATAGGAAAAACATATCAATTCTGTAACCTCTTACAGCCCTTCCAAATAAAAAAGCACAACAAATCTAAGGCCAGGTTTGATGTTAGGAACTGGTACTGTTATACATCTATTTCATATTAATTACTGAAGAGCCAACAGATGGTAATAGCTTTCTACCAACTCAGGGCAGATTTAAAGTGGTGACCTATAATTTCAATTCCCCGGATCACATAAAATCCTAAGTTAATTACTCTGTTTGGTCTTATATCATTTTGCCCTACTTGAGATAAACAAGGACAGGCTCATATGAAATGGATTAAATATCCCCCCCAAAAAATGAATAAAGAAGAAATCTAAAGAAGGCAAGGAAAAATATGTATGATAAATGCCAGTGACTCATTTGTTTCTTTCTTATTTGACCTGACTCTCTCAAACATTATGTTCAAATTCATCAGCTGGACAGTTTACATACTTATTACTCTCCATTCTCTTGTTTTATAAGAAGTCACTACTGTCCTGCCACTGAGGGATCCAAGGTGTCTGTTTACTAACAGCCTCGCCCCACCACTGAGCTATTTTGTAGAGGAGCAAGAAGCCCTCATAAGAAAGAGGTTGCAGTCATCAGTCAGAGGTCCCAGAGAGATGCATGGGAGACATCCCGCAGCTTTGGAGAAGAGTGGGGAGATTTCCAAGGAGCCTAATGGTAGGTTCAAGAGAAACCAGCTTTGATCATTTGTCAGGATCAGGGATTAATACTTTTGTCTTACAACAATATCTGTATCTTTTCTTTTCTCCTTCCATCAGACCCAGCCCTGGAGGGTTCAGAGGCTAAAACTTGTGTTGGATGGTGAGGAAAGAGAAGGACATGACCACTGCCTCCAAACCCACCCACTGCAGTAGACCTAGGCTGGAGGAGGTTTGGATTGCTACAGTCAACTGGTCCTATTTGTTTTTAAACCAATACTGTTCGAGACTAAAGTGATTGGATGATGTATGTTGGCCTATCAGCTGTCTTAGGAACTGCTTTAGTTTTCATGCAAAGAAGGCAGAGATGCATTTGAATGGTCACTTGGGAAAAAGAATGGATCTTTTTCTATAGCCTGATCCCACCCCAAGTCCTCTTTGTTCAACCTAATGGTTATACCAGCACAGAGAGGAGGAAGACGTTAACTATATAAAACTTCACATGGACAGACATCTGAGCTGAGGGGGGTGGGGGTGGGAGGGAGAGGGGGGAAGAGGAGGGAGGAGGCCCTTGCAGATGCTCTGGAATTTCCAGGAGGAGAAAAAAGAAAGGTGAGAAAGCATGTATAAAGGGGTGAGGGTGTGTAATCCCATGCTGTATTTGTGAGGCTGGTAGTCAGTGGGGCAGATGAGGATGAAAAGTTAGATTGGGTCTAGACTGGAAAGGGTTTTGAATTACATGCCAGGGAGTTTGGTTTATATCTTCTAGGCCTACACACATCTTGAATATGGAAGGAGCATGATGCCATATTAAGGAATGATGCTGCAGTTTTTGTCAGTGGCATTCCTTTGTATGATCCTTGGCTTTTGACATCCTTGTCAGAGACAGTCTGCTGCCATTAGAATGCTGACCTCTTTCTTTAGTATCCCACCATTCTCCCTCTATTTCATCTCCCAGGCAGGTTACTGAAAATGCCTCCTGCCTCCCTAAGAGAAATATTTTAATAGTCCTGTCTCAAGTTCACTTTAGGTCAGAAGTCAATACTTGAGATGGACCCATAACTAGGATTGTGAAAACAAAATCAGCTATGGAAGAGAAGGAAGAGACCAGTGTTTGGTCTGAACTTACTAAATTCTAATGTCTGAAAATCAGTCATCTAGAAGGAAGGAACATGCAGTGTTAATAGAATAAAGCTGAAGCAGGATAAATAAATATGAGAAAAGCAAGAATCTTTTCATCTAGAGCCAGAAAGCGATGGGGAAGAAAATGAAAATTTAACAAATGAATGTTGAGAAGATACAGGAAAAACAGAAGCACATCAGTTTGTATTTATTACTTATAAGCAAAGAGACTGGTGACGGATCAAGGATATGTCAGATTCCTGTACAGTGTATTTGAATCCTGGCTCTACCACTGGTGAAAGGTATATTTTGGACAAGTTACTCAACATCTTTAAGTCCATTTCAACATCTGTAAAATGGGGTTAAGATAGCCCCTTTCTTATGAGTTTATAAGGATCAAATTATATGAGATGATATATATAATTCTGTGTGTGTCTCTGTGTGTGTACACATGCCTCAAAGGGTAAGTACCTAGTGCAGTAAGTACTCGATAAAAAGTAGACCTTTCTTTTAAAAAAAAAGATATACTTTTATTGATTTCAGAGAGGAAGAGAGAGGGAGAGAGAGACAGAAACATCAATTATGAGAGAGAATCATTGATAAGCTGCCTCCTGCATGTCCCACACTGGGGATCGAGCCCACAAGCCAGGCATGTGCCCTGACTGGGAATTGAATCGTGATCTCCTGATTCATAGGCTGATGCTCAACCACTGAGCCATGCAGGATGGGAAAAATTAGCTCTTTTTTTTTAATTGGACAAACAGAAGTTGGGAATGAGAAAGCAGAGAGGGTACCACCATAGACTCTGGGTAATTAATTTGAGGGTGTTTGGGAAGAATTCAGTATAGAATTGCATGACTAAAACAGCAGACTGAGCCCTAGCCGGTTTGCTCAGTGGATAGAATGTCAACCTGCAGATAGAAGGGTTCTGATTCCAGTTAAAGGCATGTACCTGGGTTGCAGGCTCCTGCCCAGCTTGGGCTCTGGTCAGGGCTAGTGCAGGAGGCAACCAACTGATATTTCTCACATCAGTATTTCTATCTTTCCCTCTCTTTTCCACTTTCTCTAAAAATCAATGGAAAGATATCCTCAGATGAGGATTAACAAAAAAAATTAAATAAATAAAATAATGAATAAATACATAAATAAAATAGTAGGATGATGGTTGCCAGAAGGAAGAGAGATTGGGAGGCTGGCTGAAAAAGTTGAAGGGATTAATAAGTACAAATTAATAAGTTACAAAATAGTTGAGGGAATATAAAGTAGAACATAGAAAATATAATCAATAATCAATATATATAAAATACCAGGAACCAGAACACCAAAATGATCAGAACAATTGGTTGTTATGATGCCCACTGTGGTCAGTAAACTGGCCCGATCAAGGGGTGGGGCCACTGGCCAACCTCTCACAGCCCCTAGCCCTAGTCAGCCTCATCCCTGACCACTCCCCCTATCCAATAGGGGGCAGGGCTGGCTGTCCAACCTCCTGAAGCCCCTCCCCCCACCCAGTCCCACCCCAGATTGCCACCCCCCCCTCCCGACCCTGAGCAGGGACAGGGCCAGCTGATTAACTGCCTGCAGTTTCTCCCCGCAGCTGGCTTCACCCCACATGGGCCCTCACCACCCTGATTGGCCCATGCCTCCTTCCAGTCAGCTCCACCCACAACAGCCCCTCCCCCCACTCTGATCAGGGGCAGGGCCAGCCAGCCAACCACTCATGGCTCCTCCCTATGGCCAGCCCACTCCTGATTAGCCCCCCCATCCCAATCAGCCCCCACCACCCTGATTGGCCTATGGCCCCTCCCCCCCAGCCAGCTCTGCACCAATTGCATCCCCCACCCCCAATGCCAACTGGGAGTGGGGCTGGCCTGTCAACCTCCCCCAGCCCCTTCCCCAGCTGCTGACTGCCGATCAGCCCCTCCACCTCTTTGGGGGCGGCTTGGCTGGCCCACTGCCCACAGACACTCTCCACGACTGGCCTCACCCCCAATCAGGGGTGGTACTCCCTGGCCAATTGTGCATGGCCCTCCCCCGAGATGACCCACATCCCACTATCATTTCCTTTCAACAGGCATGGCCCCAATCTGTCCCAATTAGGGCTGGGTTGACTAGACCCCACCTGTGCATGAATTTGTGCATTGGACCTCTAATATTGTAATAATCATGTATGGTACTTGAAATATCAAGGGGATTAATTTGCAAAGTACATGATTGTCAGCCACTATGCTGCTCATCTGAAACTAATACTATCTAATAAAAGAATAACATGCAAATTGACCATACCTCTGATATACCCACCAGCCATGCCCACCAGCCAATCATAGCAAGTATGCAAATTAACCTAAGATGGCTATGGCCCCAGAGAGAGCAGGAGGGAGGCTTGGGTTGCCCCTGGTGATAGAGGAAGCCAAGCTTTCTGCACACCCTGGCTGGCCCAGGCCTCCGTTTAAGGCAACAAAGTTTAAATGGCTGTGCGAGCAGAAGGCCTGGCTCTGCTCCAGGCTACAAAGTTTCAATTGTAAAAGATAAATAAATCCCAGATACCAGGGCCTCCACTTGGGTTGCTGAGGGGCATGGCTGGCCTGCAAATCACCACAGGCCCCTTGCCCAAGCCATCTCATGTCCCAAGGGAACACCCACCCTGATCCAGGACATCCTTCAGGGCAAACCAGCTGACCCCCACCCATGTACCAGGCCTCTATCCTATCTAATAAAAGAGTAATATGCAAATTGACCATCACTCCAACACACAAGATGACTGCCCCCATGTGGTCACAAGATCCTGCCCTCATGTGGATACAAGATGGCTACCACAAGATGGCCAGCAGGGGAGGGAAGTTGGCAGTGATAAAGCCTGCAGGGAAGGGCAGTTATGGGTGACCAGGCTGGCAGAGGAAAGAAGTTAGGGGTGACCAGGCCTACAGGGAAGGGCAGTTGGAGGAGACCCAGGCCTGCAGGGGAGGGCAGTTAGGGGCAAACAGGCTGACAGGGGAGCAATTAGGCATCAATCAGGCTGGCAGGAGAGTAGTTAGGGGATGATTAGGCTGGCAGGCAGAAGCAGTTAGGGGCAATCAGAAAGGCAGACAGGTGAGCAGTTAGGAGCCAGCAGTCCTGCATTGTGAGAGGGATGTCCGACTGCCCGTTTAGGCCTATCCTACCTAAATTGGGCATAAACAGGCAGTTGGACATCTCTCAAAGGGTCCCAGATTGGAGAGTGAGCAGGCTGGGCTGAAGGACTCCCTCCCTCTCCCCACCGTGCATGAATTTCATGCATTGGGCCTCTAGTAAAAAATAATATTGAAAAAACAGTAGCTCTTATTAGACAAATAGTATTCTATCTGTCTTTAACACCTACTATTCCCTCATCGTCTTAATAAGTTTTCAATCTTCTCCATTCCCTTTCCTTAAAATGTCTGAAATCTGTCCACATTTTCTTATCCTGTTTGCAAATTCTGGCCAACATGATCTCCCATTGGACTACTATTATCAGCCTTCTACTTGGTGTCCCTACATGCCTTCTCTCCCCTCCATTTCATCCTCCATTCTCAAGGGGATAGTTCAAAATCAAATATGATTGTGTGACTAAATTGGAATACTTTGTGCCTCCTTATTACTTTCACCATGAAGTTCAAACTCTATAGGGCCTTCAAGGTTTTATCACTGGCCTTGTCTCCAGACTTAACTATCACAAGTCTTACGTTAAGAATCTGTTGGAAAACTATTTTGTACATTATCCAAGACCTTTGTTTCATGCTCTCACTGTAAGTCATTTCTGATCTTAGAAACACTAGTCCTCCCACCTGGCCAACTCCATCCAAATTACTCTTCAGTCTCTGCTTGGATTCTATTTCTCTCGGATCACCTTCCTAAATCCTCAAGCCTAGATTTGTTATTATATGTTGTACTTCCACAGCACTCATACTCTCACAGCAAATTATAGCAATTACACTATTTTGTATTTACATGTTGACATGTCTAATTACCCACACTAGTTGACAGCTACCTGAAGGGAAGAAACTTATCTGCCTTTTTGTGTTTTTACTCTCTAGGTTTAGTCCAGTACATGTCACTGTGGGTCCTCAAAAATACTTGATAAATGCCCAGCGGCGTGGCTCAGTAGTTGAGTGCCAACCTATGAACCAGGAGGTCACAATTCAATTCCCCATCAGGGCACATGCCCAGGTTGCAGGCTCAATCCCCAGTGTAGGGTGTGTAGGAGGAAGCTGATCAATGATTCTGTCTCATCGCTGATGTTTCTATCTATCTCTTCCTCTCCCTTCCTCTCTGAAATCAGTAAGAATATATTTAAAAGAAACCTTGTTAAATGGATGGACAAATGTTTGTGTAACAAAGATTGTCTATCCTTAAAAGAGGAGGTAACATTAAAAAAAAACATTGCCTATCCCTTTACTAGTAGGTTTGGTAAGAGTAGTTATCGTTATGCAAATTGGCTTATTGAGCTTTAGGTTTTGGAGAAGAGAGGAAGGAACAAAAGAGCCATCAAACCTTAACTGTAGCTCCTGGGAAGAAAAGCCAGTTGCCCGTGTCTACAGGATCGAGACTGTCTTCTAAAATGACTTGTCTGTGAGCTGAGTTGATGACCAGGATGTTATCCAAGGCCCAGCAGGCTTCATACACTTCACCCACACGAAGATTTTCTTGCTTCCACTGAAACTGGACATTCTCCCCTTTGGCGTATTCAGGAAGGTAGAGGATGTGGATGATTGTGCTGACATTGGAAGGGGCCCTGGGACATATGGAGAGACGGGAATTAGTGCTACAGTTAAAGAACTTAAATCAACTTTGTTTCTTAATTAAGATTGTAGTTTCATTATCTTAAAAATACTATATACAGTACAGATTAAATATTCATAATCCCTTGGCCTTAAATTTTCCAGTGTATCTGAATATTAAGGAATTCATATTAAGTGATGACAGTTGAAATATTAAATGTCTTTAAGAAGCAAATGTAAGCTAAGCACAGGACAGGACTAAGCTAGTAAAGGAGTCAATGAAGAGACAATAGCACACATTTTCATGGCGCCTCTAGAAAGTCATGTGTATCCAGTACAGTTTATTTGATAATAATTAAGAGGAAAAACTTTACTTTGAAATTTTGCATCTATTAGACAATTGCATGCTACATTTTGTAAGTCTTTACATAACAGATATTTTATTTCAACTAATCTGACACTGTTTTTGTTTTCCTTACATGAAATGGGAGATTTGCTATGAGATTTAAATGCTCTATAATCCTTTAAAATTTCATGTAGATCAATCTTTAAAAACTTGATACAATTTAAAATTATTTTTATATTACATGTATTACAATGTAGGCCCTTCTGCTATATAGTAAAGTATTTTTATTCAACATTTTATTCTACCAATGTAGAAATCTGCTATAGTAAAGATTATTGCTTTAGCAAAAATTAAATGTCACTAAACGCAAACTATTAATTAGTGCTCTGGACTTACTATAAATCAGTTTTAAAAGGACTACAGAAAAGACATATTTTTTACTCACCAAAGCAGCGCATATATATATATATATATATATATATATATATATATATATTGTATCTGTAAAATTGTCAGTATAGGTTATAGATGGTGTACCTTATCTTTAGGGGTAATCAATGCTCCTTTCTTTTAAAATATTTCATGACTATGTTTTTGGCTTCATAAAGAATTTAAAACGATGAAAATAATATATTTAGATTTAAGAAGTGATTGAAAATATGCTCATTCTGGTATATTTAGAAGGCTGATAATATTTCCAAATGGAATGGAAAGTCTGCACTAATCTATATAACAGTTTAATGCATGACCTTAAATTGAAAATCTCATTTTGTAAAAAGCTGAATGTGATCTTTATGTGTTGTAATTATATGTGTACTATAGGCCTGGTATGAAATCGTGCATGGGAGGGGGTGTTCCTCAACCCAGTCTGTACCCTCTCCAATCTGGGATCTCTCTCACAAACCAGGACTGCTGGCTCCCAACTGCTCGCCTGCCTGCCTTCTTGATTGCCCCTAACTGCTTCTGTCTGCTAGCCTGATCACCCTCTAACCTCTCCCCTGCCAGCCTGATTTCCCCTAACTGCCCTCCCCTAAAGACCCGGTCACCTTAACTGCCCTCCCCTGCAGGCCTGGTCCTCCCCAACTGCCCTTTCCTGTAGGCCCAGTTGCCCCCAACTTCCCTCCTCTGCCAGCCTGGTCATGCTTAACAGCTCCCCATGCAGACTTGATTGCCCACAATTGCCCTCTCTTATAGGCCTGGTCCCTCCCAACTGCCCTTTCCTGCTGGCCATCTTGTGGTGGCCATCTTGTGTCCACATGGAGCCAGTCATCTTGTGTGTTGGAGTGATGGCCAATTTGCATATTACTCTTTTATTAGATAGGATAGAGGCATGGTGCATGGGTGGGGTACAGCCGGTTTGCCCTGAAGGGTATCCCGGATCAGGGTGGGGGTTCACTTGGGGCATGGGGTGGCCTGGTTGAGGGGCCTGTGGTGGTTTGCAGGCCAGCCAGCCCTCAGTGACCCAAGCAGAGGCCCTGGTATCAAGGCAGCATAAATATTAGAAATTTTAACCACATCTCCATCTTTTCTCTATGTAATATTCGTATGTCATAATTTAGGTAAATTGTAGTAGCTTTTTCTTGCTGGAAAACAACTGCATACCTTTGATATGACAAATAGTGGATGCACATCCTATCTAATAAAAGAGTAATATGCAAATTAACCATCACTCTGCTACACCCACAAGTCACGCCTACCAGCCAATCAGGAGCAAATATGCAAATTAACACAACCAAGATGGCTACAGCCACAGAAATGGCTATTCAATCCCCTGGTATCTGGGATTTATTTATCTTCTACAATTGAAACTTTGTAGTGGAGGACAAGGCAGGCCAGGGCTGCAGGAGCTTGGCTTCCTCCATTGCCGGGGGCAACCCAAGCCTCCTGCTCTCTTCAGCTCCGTGGCTGCCACCATTTTTGTTGCGAATTATTTATCTCCTATAAGTAAAACTTTGTAGTCTTGAGTGGAGCCCTGGGCCCGCCAGGGTGTGCGGAAAGCTTGGCTTCCTCCATTGCCAGGGAAACCCAAGCCTCCTGCTTGCTCTGTGGCTGTAGCCATTTTGGTTGAATTAGTTTGCATACTCTCTCCTGATTGGCTGGTAGGCGTGACTTGTAGAGTAGCAGAGTGATGGTTAATTTGTATATTACTCTTTTATTAGATAGGATGTCATATCAAAGTTATGCAGTTGCTTATTATAAAATAAGCACATATTTTCTATGCCAAAAATATCTCAATATTATATATATATATATATCTATATATATATATATCTTCCCATTACATTAATAAAAAAGTTTAAAACAATAAAAATTGAAAAAAAGAAGGTATGCAGTTGTTTTCCAGCAAGAAAAAACTACTACAATTTACCTAAATTATGATATACAAATATTACATAGAGAAAAGATGGAGGTGTGGTTAAAATTTCTAATATTTATGCTGCCTTAATTAAAGACATTTATATAAATATTTCATGTGCATGGTTTTCACAATTAGTACTAGAAGTTAGGAAGAATAACAAAATGTTCTGTTTAAAATGGGCATAACATGCCAGAGCTTGGCTTAACAGGTATCTCTAAATTATAGATTATCCTGCCACAGAGGAGGATGGTGTATTAAAATCCATGAATTAGAATCATTTCTCTCAGTTTTTGGTTAGACTAGCACTTAGATATGTAACATTTTTAAAATTCTGAAATATTACTAGAAACTTTGGATAGACTGGTTTAGTGTTAAAGACTAAGAATATAATATTTATTCCCCCTTCTAAATAAATCACCATTTTTCAACATGAAAATATGGTAAGAAAAATAGCATGTGTAAAAAGAAAACTACAAAACTTATAGAAAATGTTCTACTTGTGTTATTCTAATTTAAGAAGTAAACCAATCAGAATAACGACCTTATAAAATTTTCAGGTATCTTTTTCCTTTTAACATGTTACCATAATTGAAATTAAACATCCATCTGAATTTTGTTTTATGATTTAACCTATGCAGGAGTAAACATAATTTGTTTCTTGCTAATTTAACCAAGTCGTTTCAACTTGAATTAACTCCCTCAAATACCCTACCTCATTTTCTTATAAAGGTTTTTAAATAAAGAAAATGTAATAAATGATTATAAGTTGCATCATAACTATGATCATATAATTTTAGGACTTTTCTTAGGAAAGCTAGAAGGGAAATGACAGAACTAGAGATTATATCCAAAACATCTGGCAGCTGTTCACTCACTGTCATCACAGATAAAGGATCAGATTTAGGTGATAATCTGATATATTGCTAGGAGTATAAATCAGGCCATAGTCAGGCCACCTGGAGAAATGGGTGACGTAATTTTATGGAGGATTCTGTGCTTTTACCAAAAAATAATTTGTTAGACCTACTACCAACAGTGGAAAGTTCCAAGTGGAAAATGACCCTTTTAACAATACTTCTTCCAACAGGGAAGATCATGATATGTGTGTCCATGGAATTCAGCATAATTAACCACCAGAGTACGTTTAACCATGAGGAATAAAGGCAGTGGTAGAATGAAGGCAAAGAGGGAAGAAGAAATACATTTATGTCAGAATTTATGAAAAATACTTCCATTGACAACAAACCTAATTGTCTCGAGCTGAATCCAGTCCGCAGTATTATTCTTGGCATATGACACGATGATGTTGGGGTCTGAATAACTAAAGCGACATGAACCTGAACCTGTAAATAGCAGTAAGTGTCAAAGTTAAAAAACCTTGTAATGACATAGTATCCTTTCTGATAAATATGTTAGATACTTCTTTTTAACCATTTAGATATTTCACCAATTGTTTCCTCATTCTTCTAACTTTGCTAGAATTTCTTGTGAACTGTTCTGATGAATATTATTTGATAAATAATTTTATGAAACAGAAAAAAGGCAGACAAGGAAAATTGTAGATTTATTTAGAGATATACAAAATTCTAAATTAAATTATAAAATAAGCACATATTTTCTAGGCCAAAAATATCTCAATATTATATAGAATGATTGATAATGCACCATGGTTCTTGCAAGTTAATATTAATTAATAGTGATTGCATTAAATGGCATAGAAGTCATTACATTTTTAAAAAATGTTTTTATTGATTTCAAAGAGAGGAAGGGAGAGGGAGAGAGAGACAGAAACATCAATGATGAAAGAAAATCATTGATTGGCTGTCTCCCACATTCCCCACATAGGGGATCGAGCCTGTAACCCTGGCATGTACCCTAACCAGGAATCAAACTGTAGCTTCCTGGTTTACAGGTCGACACTTAACCACTGAACAACTCTGACCTAGCTAAGTCATTAAATTTAAAGAGGAATGAAAACACCCTCCCCACCTCTCTCTCTCTCTCTCTCTCTCTCTCTCTCTCTCTCTCTCTCTCTTTCTCTCTCTGTTATTTAAATGATGAGGCAGCATGTGAGAAACTAAAATATTGTAAAGAAAACTCAAGCACTGAATGAACTATGGAAGATATGATTTATATTATTTTATTATAACTCAACATTAAAGATTTAAAAGAGAAACATTATATCCCATTGTGACTACTTGGTGATTATTTTCCATTACTATTTTCAATATTAGAAATATTTATACCAAAGAAAGTTTTAAAGCTCAGACAAAAATGTGTTTCTGCATGTTCAATGAATTCGTATAATAACGCATAGTATAACTATAATTTCAAAGATCTTTGGATACCCCAAACAGTCATGAAACATATGTCAGAAGTTTATTTTACTGAATAGCAGGATTTTTAATACTATATTAAAAACAAATGAACCGAAAAAAGAAAAATGGTGCCATTTATGTTTAACCGTTACCCATCTGCTAGAGAAGCCTTGGTTTCAGCAAATGGCATCTGTTGAGTTTTTACATTTCTAGCACGAGTTCCAAGCTTTCATCAGACTCATTTATTTTATTTCAGTGGTGTTTAGTACAACACAGTTCGTTTGCAATTACAAAGTTGGCACTATGCTAAAAGGCCAAACAGCAGTTTTCCTAGATTTATTCTCACAACCAAAACATACGTGAAAAAGCAGGAGAGGAAGAATATTCAAAGAAAACTTACCCAGCAACCCTGAACTCAAACAGAAACCCACCTTATGTCATTTTGATCATTGCTAAATTCTACCTTTCATAAGTAGCTGCTTAAAATAAATATCACACAGTGTGGGATTGGAAATGGAAACCACCAGGATTATGTGGGACAAACTTCAACACAAACAAGAATAAGGTCTGGCAGACAATCTGTTTATTTCAAAAGAAAATTCAAATTAGCCTAAAGAATTTGAATGGTATTTATGTGCTTCCTTTATGCGGTATACACCGTAAGTACCTAAAAGCAAATGTATGAGGTGAATTCCTGTAAAAGGAAAGGGTAAGACAGATGATAGGCAAACTTTTCTTTACAGAATTCAATTCCTTAAAAATTGTTCACAAATTGAGAAGAGAAGCAAAGCATATAAACCTCAATATAAAAATGTGTCCAAAGATGAACTTGATTTCAAACATGATTCTCACCTATTTTCTTACTAGAGGTCCAATGCACAAAGATTCGTCCCAGAATGGGCCTTCCTTCCCCTGGCTGCCGGCACCACCTTCGCTCCAGTTGGAGCTGCCTTTTTGCTCTGGCCCAAAGCTGCCTTTCTGCCTTCTCATGCTGCCTAGCCACTTGACGCCTGCATATGCAAATTGACCCACCATCTTTGTTAGGTTAATTTGCATACTCACTCCTGATTGGCTGGTGGGTGTCACAAAGGTGCAATCAATTTGCATCTTATTCTTTATTTAGTGTAGATGCTACTATCTCCATGTTATAAGATTAAGTTGATTATAAATCTATGAAGTAAAACAAAAAGGTACCAGGCAGGTGTCTCACTCTTCCTCAACCATGTAGTCATTAAATCTTTCACATCTACAGTATTAATATCTCCTCCCCACCACTGTCAGTGACCCTAATTAGCTCTTGTCAGGACTTTGCAATAGTGATTAGTTGGTCTCTCTGTCTCCAGCCTCACATGTCCTTTTCCAGCCATGCTGTTGCCAGCACTCTTCCTACAAGTGAACTGAATCATGTTACCTCTGTTCTTATAACCAATCCTTCAACAATTCTCCAGGATAAAGTTTTATCCCTCAGGTGAGACAAAGATGCACAGTTCCTGGAGATCAAACGTGTACCCTAGAAAATAGAATTGGCCCAGGGCTACCTAAAGGATTCCCATGTAAAAAGATGATCAAAAGGGGAAAGGGACTCCAATGTAGGAATGGATAGCTGGATGATCAGAACTGGGATGCAGGGTACAAGTGGCCAATCAGAGGGCAGACACTGCCTATATTTAGTGGACTAAAGTAGCGAGGTCCCCCGCTGGAAGCAGCACCTCCCCAAGAGGAGATATTCACCTCACTCTGAGGCTACTCCTACCATTCCAAATGATGCCAGTCCAAAGAATAAATGATTCTCCAGGCCCACTCTGAGTATAGCTGCTCTACATACACTGGGTGAAGTTTTTCTTCACGCAAACCCTTCTGAATTGCAACCACACTGCCATATAGACTTTGATCTGCAGAATAAGATTGTTCTTGCCCAGATTGACAATGATTACTGTACTCTGTCTGGGGTGAGGGGATGTCCATGTGCCCAGGTGACTAAGGACAACTCCAACTTCCCACTCCTAGATGCTGGGATAGAGTGCTCACGGCCCTCAAAGCACGCTTGTTTAGTAGAGAGACAATAACCAGACACCACCTGCAACAGCTACTTCTTGATCTTCTTAAGTCAAGAAATCTGTCACTGCTAAAGCTGATCTTTAAAGCTAAAAAGGAAAGACAAACCTGAATGTCAAATGCAAAACACCTCCTCTTTTTGTAGATCTATTTTCTCTCCATCAAAGCACTTCCTACACTCTAAAGTAGCAATTATGCAAGGAGATAAAGAATTGCTGAAGCAGAGAGAATCCAAGATGGCGGCATAGGTAAACACCTACACTGCTGCCTCGCACAACAATTTCAAAACTACAACTAAAAGACAGAACAGACATCATCCAGAACCACAGGAAATCTGGCTGAGTGGAATTTCTACAACTAGAAGGAAAGAGAGAGGCTCACAGAGACCCAGAGGAGCTGCAAAAAGCTGAGGTACGGAGACGCACGTGGAGAGAGCAGGTGCCAGAGTACCTGGCTGGCTTTCTCTGGCGGGAGGTAGATGGAGACTCTCAAAGGCATTGAACTCCTTATCTTACGACACTAAACCCCAGATCCAGCTGAAACTCATACAGGGGCAGTTTAGACTGTGAAGGGGAAGAAGTGCACGGAAATTTAGGGGAGTCACAGAAGATCAGAGGTCTGGTGACTCGCATGGCACTGCGTGCAGAGGAACGACTGCTGATTGTGCCGCTGGCTTTCACGAGTGGGCGGAAGACAGACCCTCCTAACGGTGCCACTTACTCCACTAAGCCCCAGTTTCGGGCAAAACCCTGGGGACCCAGACTTGTTTTGTCCCGGAGCGCAGGGGAACCAGAGGGGCAGCAGTCTACAAGCACTGCGAGAGAGGCCTAGCGGGTGGGCACACAGAGACCGCTCCAGCGATTACCCAGTCACATAAGACTCAGGGGCCGTGGAGGGCAGGGCCGACTGGAAGGCAAGGCGGTACCTTAAGCCCCGAGACTCCACCCATCCCAAGTGCAATGGAGAGGCTTTTGCAGTTTTGCAACTCTTGTACCATAAGGCTGAATCCAACACAGCAGTTCTCCAGGCATAGTGAAAATGCTGAGACCAGGGAAGGGATCACAAACAAAAGAAATGGAGGAAAACAAACGACTGGATATAGAGTTCAAAACCACGCTTATAAGGTTTTTCAAGAACATCCTAGCAAAGTTGGATAAAGTTAGTGAGACCCAAGTGGAGATAAAAAAGGACTAACTAGGCATGAAAAAGGACCAACTAGAGATGGAAAAGATCCAACTAGAGATGGAAAAGGACCAACTAGAGATGAAAAAGGGCCAACTGAAATTAAACATACACTGACTGAAATAAAAAATATTATACAGAGATAACAGCAGACTAAAGGAAGGCAAGAATCAAGTAAAAAATTTGAAATATAAAGAATCAGAAAACACTCAACTGGAAAAGCAAGAAGAGAAAAGAATCCAAAATTGTGAAGATAATGTAAGGAGCCTCTGGGACAGCTTCAAGCGTAACTACATCAGAATTGTAGGGGTGCCAGAAGAAGAGAGAGAGCAAGATACTGAAAACCTATTTAAAGAAATAATGACTGAAAACTTCTCATATCTGGTAAAAGAAATAGACTTACAAATCCAGGAAGCATACAGAACCCCATATAAAAGGAATCCAAAGAAGACTACACCAAGACACATCATCATTAAAATACCAAGAGCAAAAGACAAAGAGAGAATATTAAAAGCAGCAAGAGAAAAACAGTTCATTACCTACAAGGGAGCACCCATACAACTGTCAGCTCATTTCTCAACAGAAACAATGCAGGCCAGACGGGAGTGGCAAGAAATATTCAACGTGATGAATAGCAAGAACCTACAACCAAGAATAATCTATCCAGCAAAGCTATCATTCAGAATTGAAGGGCAGATAAAGAGCTTCACAGATAAGAAAAAGCTAAAGGAATTCATCACTTCAAACCAGTATTATATGAAATGCTGAAAGGTACTCTTTTAGAAGAGGAAGAGGAAGAAGGTAAAAGATAAAAAATTATTAACAACAAATACATATCTATCAACAAGTGAATCTAAAAATTAAGTGAATTAAAAATTTGATTAACAGAATAAACTGGTGAATGTAATAGAATCAGAAGCACAGAAAGGGAGGGGACTGATAATTCTCAGGGGGAAAGAGGTGAGGGGTGTACAGGGAGAGACTGGACAAAAATCATACACCTATGGATGAGATCAATGGGAGGGAGGTAAGGGCAGACGGAAGGGTGGGAGCCCGATGGAGGGGAGCTATGGAGGAGAAAAAAGAGAAACAAATGTAATAATCTGAATAATAAAGATTTAATTTAAAAAAAAAAGAATTGCTGAAGGAGAAAAGGTAATTTAGAATCATGGGCATATAAGCATGGTCCAAGAACCATTGATGGGCTTAAATTGGTTTAAGACTCAAACACTCTCTTTGGTACTTACAGGAATATGAGTGCCAGAGGCCTAAAATTGTTTTAGTGCTTTTCTCTTCCCTCATCTGTATTGCCTACTTTGGTGATCTTACCTACTTTCAAGGCTTTAAATAATATGTATAACATATGATACCTGGGAGTAGTATATCTCCCATGAGATTTACACTTGTATATCCAACTGTTACTTGCCATCTCTAATGGAAATCTCAAAGTTAATAAATCAATATTACAAGTATTAGGAGGTCGGAGATGGCAGCAGAGTAGGTGTAAGTTACACTGTCCTCCCAGGACAAAACTGGAATTACAACTAAGGGATAGAACAATCATCCTGAAAAACCAACTGAAGACTAGCTGAGGAGAAGTTTTCCAAGCAAGGATTTACAGAAGAAGCCACAAAGAGAATGATAGGAAGAGTGGAGCTGTGAAAAGGGCTGGCCCTGCTCCCACAGGTAGCAGCTGAGGTTCCAGAAGGATATCTCAGCTACAGCGGATCCCACTCAGAAGCATGGAGGTCTCAACCCCAAGCTGGATCCTCATCCCAGAGCACCAGAGCTGGGAGGAGGCACCCACATAACATGACATATAAAATACATGATCTGCTGTCCCATACATTTTAGACCTTCCTTTTACTGCTCTTCCTCTCATTTACTTTGCTCCAGCCACTTCAGACTTTCTATTACCTGAACACTCCCTCCCAGGGCTTCTCTGCCCCTTCTCTCTGCCTGAAACTACACTGATTATGTCAATTTCCTCCCACCCTATACCCCAGAGACCTTCCCCCGGATGTGATCTTGTTTTCCCTCAGGCATTGATGGGAATATCACTTCCTCAAAGAAGCCTTCCCTGATCACTCAATCTAAAAAACTCTCTAATCTCCAATCATCCTCCATGTTATCATTCATTTTTGTTATTCATAGCACTTACTAGTATTTAAATTTCCCTTATTTACTTGTTTTCTTGTTCATTGTCCAACTCCTGTTAGGGTGCAAGCTCTGTCAGAGTAGGAACTGTATCTGTCTCATTCACTAACTGTGTCCCTACTAACCAGAACAGTGCTTGATATATAGCAGAAGCTCAATAAATTCTGGCTGGGTAGGAAATAAATTTTCTGTAGTTTCTTTACATTTTAAATTCTCCATTTCTCTGATTTACTGAGTTATATGTCTACTAAAAAGGGCACTGTTAGAATAGATAGAGTACTTACAGACTTTTGATTTGCCTGAATGAGTCACAATGACATCGATCTCTGACAGCATGCTTTAGAATCTCTAGACTACATGTATCCATACCACACATTAACTTTGGAACTGCTGTATAGTCAACAGAGCAATAATTCACCCAAGTTAATTAAAAAATGTCCCAAAATGACTTAGATGGTTACATAACCCAGCCTACTTTCGGAATAAAAATATCGGAAACAAATTACACAAGTAATTCTGGTACGTTTTTATCAGCCTGATAAAGTAATATGAAGAATAATGATAGCCAGATGAATTATTCAATTTACTAGTAAAGTCTTATTAGAATGGCCCCGCTTAATTGAAGATAAGCAATTTGCAAAGTAATTCAAAGTAGTCATAATCCACCCAGAATATCATCCCCACGGCACAAGTTCTGACCTTTCCATCAGGAATCATGTCTACTACATTAAAAGAAGTTTTTCAAATGTAATATCTTCTTGATCATAAGACATTATCTTGTCTCTTTAAATTGACTTATTTCGTTTGTTTGAATATTTAATTAGATTAACACACTGCTTTTAGGGGAAAAATACCCATTTTTATGTTTAGGAAGAAACCTAATTAAAAATATGACCAAATTATAATGTTATGAATTAATGAAAAAAATATTTGATGGTAGGTGCAACTTATAATGTACCATACATCCTTAGATCTTACTTATTTTTTCTCATATGAAGGAAGTCTATATGATAATAGATTCAAGGCTTGTTAGCATTACTGATAATTCTATTTAATAGTTTTACTTCACTTTTCAGAGTGAAATTTCCTCTAAGTAAATTATGTTCCAGAGAAGAGGTATGTAAAGACTTAATAGAATGAACAATGGAGGCAGACTGCCAGGGTTTCGATCTGGGCTTCTCAGCTGTGTGACCTTGGGCAAATTACTGACTTTTTCTGTGCCCAATTTACACATTTGTAAAAAGTGAATAATAATAGCACTCTCTTTATAGAACTGATGTGAAAATTTAAAAGTTAAGGTATGATAAATGCCTAGAAAACAGTTTTTAGCCCATGCTATTTAATAGATTTCAGCTATGATTCAGTATTTTTTGTCTCATTTCATAAATTCATTTACCCTAGAAAAGGGAGCAAAAATCTGAACATATTTATTCATGGACTAAATATAAAATTGAATTAATGTTTATCAAGGACTTCCAGTACTTTTTTTCTTCTCTGTAGTTTCTTTTACCTTACTCCATTGCCTAACTTTTGAGTGGAAATGCTATAAATTCAATAAGGAAATGAAAACTGAGACCTGAATGGGTTATCTGTTACCATTACTGGTACATGTTACCATTACTGACTGGTACATGTTAGTGTGGAAGAGAGGGATCTATTTGGTAAGAAAAAGGAGGTACTCTGAGAGGATGACCAGACATATTGGTGTAAGGACATATAATTCAAAAGGTTTGTACAATTGGTAGAGTGAGGCTGAAAATTTGATTTTGCAGTTCCTAGCATCCAAAGAAAATAGAAAATCTTGTCACTTAGAGTTTTAATAGCACCCATTAAGAAAAAAAATTCCAGTAACTCAAGAGAACAATTATGGATGCTAAGAAGAGGACTATGTGCATACCTAATTTACAAGTAAGGAAAGAAACTGTGGCAAAAAGAGGTTAAGAAATTTACTCAGGCCCTGGCTGGTTCAGCTCAATGGATAGTGTCAGCCTGTGGACTGAAGGGTCCCAGGTTTGATTCCAGTCAAAGGCACATGCCCAGGTTGTGGACTCAATCCCCAGTGGTTTGTCAGCAGGAGGCAGCTGATCAATGATTGTCTCTCATCATTGATGTTTCTCTCTCTCCCTCTCCCTTCCTCTCTAAAATCAATAAAAATATTTTTTTAAAGGAAAAAATTTACTCAAATGGGATTCAGAACTAGACAGACTAGACAGAACCCACTTAGCCAAGTTTATGAGGTGAGGTCAACTGGCAGAGAAAGAACTGTATGGTTTGACATCCAAATGAGTCACATAGAAAGATTCTGAATGTAAAAAAATGCATGGTGTAAAATATATACATTCAGAAAGATTCTGAATGTAAAAAAAATGTTTGGCATAAGAAAAGCATAATTTTCCATTAATGACTATTATTTATTGGGAATTAGAACACTGGCTGCAGTAGCATATTATAATCTCCATGATGACTCTATATGACTACTGAGACAGAGTATTAAATAAAGAGAAAGTGATAGGAGAGATTGGTATTTGGAAGAGAAAGATGAAGGAACTTGTAGGGGGATATGAAAGAAGTTTGGGAATGACAATAAGTTTATCAAATGTAAACATGTGGCCCTGGATGTGTTGCTCAGTGGATGTGTTGCTTAGAGTGCTGGCCCATGCATCAAAGGGTTGTGGGTATGCTTCCTGGTCAAGGGCACATATCTGGGTTGCAGGTTCAATCCCTGACCTGGTTGGAGTGCATGTGGGAGGCAATCAATCAACATTATATCAAATGTTTCTCTCTTTCTTTTTCTTTCTCTCTACCTCTTCCTCCCTCCTTTACATTCTCTCTAAAAATTAATGGAAAAAATATCTTCAGGGAAGGAGTAACAAAATACTAAATAAAAAATAATTTCACAAGTGTCTTAAATCACAGGTCCTAAAGCATAGAGTCCAGACTACGTAGTTCATTTTCCAATTTGTTTAGCTTGGCACACTCAAGTGATACATATATTTTAATGCAGGACAACACTGAAAAGAGAATAAGAAGCTATAAATTTCTTTTCTATTACTTAAAGCAGAGTTGGCTCAATTAAAATATTCTTAAAAAGAAATGGTCACATTACAACTGAATTAACATTGATGAAATGACTTTTAAGTAATTGTTTGCTTACACTAGTAACACGCCATTCATCTTTGGGCTATGTTGGAGATGAAACTGAATGAGAACTACGTTGAACCCCATGAATCTGAGGGACTCAATAAAAATCAGAGAGAACCTGTAATTTCTGAGACTTGCTAACCAGAGTGCTTCTGTGAAGAGCTGGTTGGGAGACTCTGAAAGAGCCATTAAAGTTTATAAAGCCCAAATACACAAGCACATGAAAAGTAGCAATTATGTGCAAATCAAAGAAGCCCATAATAAACATATTATAAGCCTGTTCATTATGCAATAGCCCATTAACCATAATATACATATATGGAGATTACAAATACCTGCTAGGCAAGAAGTTTCTAAAATTCCTGAATAAATGTCTTCCTTTTACCCCATCCCTCTTGGATAGTTGCTGTAAAAACAAACAACTTAAAGAATAGCTTGATTTGGTGTAAAATGAAGGCCATTTCAAAAACAGAAATGTTAGTAATTTCTTCTATTAAGAATTCAAGACTTACTCCCTTATTCAGAACAATAGCCCAACAGGTCCATAATCCTTTGAGGTCAGATAAACTTCAGGATCCAAATTATTTACTTAAAGATTTCAGAAAGGTGATGAGTTACATATCCCATATCTATCTATCTATCTATCTATCTATCTATCTATCTATCTATCTATATAAAAAAAGCCAGCAACTGGAACATCCACCACCCACAGCCCCTCCCTACTGCCAGCCTTGCTCCCAGTCAGCCCCTCCAACCCCAATCTCGACTGAGGGTTGGGGGGATGGGCGCCAGTCAATCGTCCTTGGTCCCTCCCCCAGCTAGCCTGGGCCAGATCAGGCCCATCAACGGGGGTCCAGCTGTCCAACCTCCTGCCATCTCCTCCTCTCCACAGACCTGGCCCTGATCCACCCTGATTGGGGCCAGGCTGGCCAGACCCCACCCATGCACGAATTCATGCACTGGACCTCTAGTATTATATAACACAATATTTCTGCAATGAAACACATAAAGATTCACATAAGTAGTAAAATAAAAATAAAGATTATGAATAGCCTTAAATAATTTACAGTTAGTAATTGCTGCCAAATCAATTCAGGTCATGTGTGGCTTTGCTATCATATAAATGAAAAACAAACAAACAGATTTGTTGTTTTTATGAGGGTTTTTTTTTGTAATATGAAATTGCATATTAGGTATTTGTGAGCCAATATCTTCAGCAGGCCTTTCTATTTCTTTTCATTTTTATAATAGAAGGATAAATCTATGGTTTTAGTCTCTCAAGACCTGGATAGTTTTATTTATGCCCTTTTCCACCAAGCCCAGGACTTTTCAAAATAAATCAGAACAGAAACAATATAAGAAGCTACTGTCCTCCTGGGGGGTTCCGCAGTGGTTGCCGGTAGCAGCCTCTTTCCGTAAAGTCCTGCCTGAAAAACAAGCTGCCTTTTTAAATGTTCCACAGGGCCATGGGAAGAGGAGAGAACTGAGCGTGCAGAATTTATAGACGGAGAAAAGTACAATCTGAAATCAGGCCTCTAGATTGCAGAGCTGTGCCCATAAATACTGAAGGCTCAAGGAGTGTCTGGACAGACCCCTGCTGAAGATTCTGGCAACTGAAGGGCTGCTTCTGCCATTACTCAAAACTCAGACCTCAGAGACAGGCTCCAGGAGTTGCATGGAAACAACAGCATTTGATATGGAAAGATGATAAAGTTATGAAATGGATATAATCTGGCTACTTAGAACTCCCTGCTGTGACCTGTGTAAATCATAACAGGACCAATGCATCTTTTCATCTTTCCAAGGTAGATGAATGAATCAGAGCTATTAACTCAGGACTATAGTGAATGGAAAGAACAATGAATAAATGGGGAACTGCTGGAGAAGCTTGGAAAAATCTAGTCACATTCCCTGGGGAATTTTAGGGCATTCAAGAAAGAGACTTTCTATATCGTGCAAAAGATGATGAGCAACTTGAAGATAATAGTATAATAAGCAGTTCTGGTGATTTATCCTTTTTTTTTTTTTTGTTAAGAGAGATTGTACTCAAAAGCATCAAGAAACACAAAGCTGATTTGCTACTTTTCAATCCATTCTTCATAATCTACCGCAAGCAGGTCATAGACAATTATCATACAGATTATCAATGTTTTTATAATTTTACAAACTTTTGTTTAAATATTTCATTGGTGGGTGCTGTGCATGTTTATTTTCCAGTAACAATAATGATGTAGAACAATGATTGAATTATACTTAGATTATAATTTCCTTTGTTACTGAGTTTGACAGAAAAATCCCAAGGGCATTAGTCCATGGCATCAGCCATCTACTGTAAGTAAGCACAGCTTGATAATATATATGGCAAGTACAAAAAAAAATATGGCAAGTACAGAAGTACTATCTGATGAACTGTACCTAAATGTAAGCATATAAAAAAGCTAATTTCCAGGATAACTGGTTTAACATGTTTCATAGTTTTCATGTCTGTTTTATTCTTCCCCTAGTACAAAACCTAATCTTTGTAAGAATTGATGTATCTGTGCATAGTGTTTTGTAATGTGGCATACACACACACACACACACACACACACACACGCATATGTATTACTTATATATATATGTAAATTTGTTCCATTACTCAGTACATTTTTTAAAGACGTAATCAAGTGTGTACTCTAGAAGTGAGCAAGCTTCTTGCCTGATACTCTTTGAAGCAAATTGATTTTGTCACTTATTACCTTCCTGTATATCAATTATCTCTGGAGTAATTTGGAATGTAGAGTTCAAGGAAAGTGTGGGGGAGGGGCGGAGAGAGAGATCTACCTAGAAAGATGAGAAGTTGGCCCCATGTCAGCTATTTATTAATTCTAAGAGCACTGCTGAAGTAAATGCATGAAGAATGGTTGAACAGGGTATGCTCCTCTTGGCTATGCCAAGTCATAGCCCCTCTTAGACATTCTGTTAGCTGTTGTCCCCATGTCTGACTGTACCTACACATCCTGCCACGAGCTGCTTCAGAATCTCATAAAATACAAGCTCAAATTGCCTGGCCTGCACCTGCACAGAGACAGCAGCTCATGCCTTGCAGAAGTTCAGGAGTTGTAGCCACAGGGGCAACCGTCTGATTCACGGATAAGAGGCAGGGAAGGAATAAATGGTTACTGTATTGGATAATGCTTTGTGGCAGCCTGGGCAGAAAGCATCCCAGGGCCTCCCAGTCCCAAATGACAGGGATGGGAATTGTGACTGAAAGGCGCCCACAGATATGACTTTAATTAAGGACATTTCCACACTGCACAAGAGGAAATCCTCGAATTGCTCTTGGATCTGTCAAGAGCCAGTGAATTTAATTTCGGTAAAATACGATGCCTGAAATTGAGATGAATCATTATTTTATTAATGAAAATTGTTGATTTAGAGAAGTCAACATGTCCAGTATCTTTGTCCCAAGAGATCAATCATTCAATTATTTGGATATGGAAATCTAGAACTTACCATTGTTGTGCTCACCCAAAAGTACCCTTGGGGGGAATTTAGCATATTTGTAACTGCAGAAATCAAGGACAGTGTTATAAGAAGGACTACTATATGGAAATAAAATTTCCATTTTAAGCATTTACAAAAAAATTAATATGAAGGATTAAGAGATATCAAATACAGAAGAACAGTAAAAATCCTACAAAGTATTCTCTACATACACTAAAAACATGCTCCCTCTAAACTTGAAAGACCTCTTTCATAAAATATAGAGAAAGAGCTGGGTTTCAAAAGCAATACCTCTTCACCTTCTGTTTTATATTTGTTTATGTTTAAAGTGAGGCTACTCATAATAATTTCTGTTTTGACTTACTTTATTAATAAATAGGCTATTCGGTGAGCTAACCTTTCTTTCTGAATAAATGTGACAGTATGTGATTTATTGTACTTAATATTTTGCCCTTTAGTCACTTCCTTGGCTGAAATCCCCAAACCCCATTAGGTGACTTCTTCCAGTTGATAGCAGATGGACAATGACCACAGGATATGAAAGGAACAGCTGTCCCCCTCCCCTTTTGTACCTTTCTCCCTTTCAGTCCTATCCCTACTTCCTCACTTCCAAAATATTTGTATTCCTTCCTCTTCATTGCCACTCCTATCTTTCAAGTTATGGATTGCCATGCATTTCCCCAACCTTGTGCAAGCCTCCTCCCAAGCCCACAACATAGAACTTTCTATAGAGCCTAAGTTGGGAGAAACACAGGAAGAAAAATGCAAAATGTGTAGGCTTTGCCAGGTTCCCTGCCAAGCAGCCCTCCTTTATCCAGAGCTAAGGCCATATAACCGACCCTCAGTGTTTGTTCATGTTTGGCCCACTTTCCAGAGGACCCATTCCCACCTTAGGCAGCAGGTATTATGTATCATCCCCAGCAAGCTGAAGAAAGCCTTACAATTCACACTGCTGCTCTGGCTCTGAACTTGGTCTCAAGGTCAGAGTGCCATCATCTAATGTCTGCTGTGGTGCTGGCCCTCTGGGCAGTACCATGCCTGCTCTTGTCAGTCACACTCCCAAAGAATGAGGTCCTGCCTTTGAACTTGCTTTTGTCCTGGACTTTCCAGCAGGCTGTGCTCTCACTATCTGTTATCTGCATACCTTAATTAACCTGTGTTTTGTGTGTATGTGTTTTTCACATGTGAACTTTCCCCCCTAACTAATGGATAATAAACTCCTTGAAGGCTGGGCAGTGCCTTAGGCTTTCCTTTTTCACACAATGGATGTAGGAATATTGTGATATATATGGCATATTCTAAAGATCTCTCCCATAGAAGAATCTTTGATCAGGAGTCCTTGATTGATAAGAAAGAGAAAACTTCTGCCTCAGATCAAGTCCTGGAGTTCATTCAGCACACTCCTTGCCTCAGCAGTCAACAATAGGTATAGCAATAAGCCCCAATTTGGAACATCACTAAATCCCTTTCCTAATCTATGTATTTCATCAAATCCAGTCATATTTATTTAGTTCTAGTTATGAGCAAAACTCAGCCCTGCTTACAAAGAGGGATATTTTTCACTTCTTAGCCCCCAAAGAAACATCTAAACTTGAAAGTGGATATGCAGAAATAGCCACTGTATAAATCAAAGCACAGTGAGATAAGTACCATAAAATAAACACAGAGGAAGTAGGGATTCAAGGACATCAGGCTGGGCAATGGGATGAATTTTCATGGAGAAGAAACCATATAGTCGGTATCAGTGACCAACTTTTTCTCATCCTGTGGTTTGCTGCTATGTCCAGTCTATTAAAATGGCCCTCAAAATTTTAGTATAACTTATTTATGAATAAATTACTGACATTTATCTTTTAAGCCTCATCAAGATGAGTGATAATGAATTAAATATTCCAAAAGGGAAAAGGCATAGTATCTACCTTCAAACTATATTTTAATTCATGTAACAGTAATTAGATATCAGTTTTAATAATTAAAAAAATTTGTAATTAATATCAAGCATCTTTTTTCCCTTTTTATTGAATTTACTGCGGTGGCACTGGTTAACAAAATTATACAGGTTTCAGGTGCACAATTTCACAACACATCTGTATTGTGTGTTCACCACCCCAAGTCAAGTCTCTGTCCATCACCATTTATCCCTCCTATACCCCTCCTCTACCTTACCCCGTTCCCCTCTTCCCCATAACCACCACTCTGTTGTCCGTGTACGTAAGTCCCCCGCTTCTTCATTATTTACAATACCCAATATTTGGAAGCAACCCAAATGTCCATCATCCCACTGATGAGTGAATAAAAAACCTGTGGCACATTCACACAATGGAATACTACTTGGCCATAAAAAAGAAGAAAATCTTACTCTTTGTGACAGCATGAATGGACCTGGAAAACATTATGCTAAGTGAAATACGTCAGTCAGAGAAAGACAAATACCATATGATTTCACTTACAAGTAGAATCTAATGAAAAAAATCTCAATAATTGTTTTTTTATAAAAGCTTAGCAGAATTTTAGAATATTTGAGAATATCCCCTTTTATTACTTAAAACAGGAGTTAAGAACTTGGGGTGAGGTTAACTCGTTTTTAAAAATATACATTAAAAGGGAATATGTCAACTTCAGGATGAAGAAGCAGTATAACCTGAATTATAATGACTTCCAAATCTTTATTTATTACATTTAGATAATATAGAAATGTCCACATAAAAATATTTCAGCTTTGTGTCAATATAGATCATTGAGGATCTAAAATCATTATAAGTAGCCTGACCAGTGTCGCTCAGTGGCTGAGGTCAAGGTTCGATTCCAGATCAGGGCACATGCCTGGGTTTTGGGGTCCATCCCCAGTGAGGGGTGTGCAGGAGGCAGCCTGTCAATGATTCTCCCTCATCATTGATGTTTCTATCTTTTTCTCCCTCTCCCTTCAGAAATCTCTCTGAAATCAATAGGAACATATTTAAAAAATCATCATCAGCAAAACTTATTTTAATATCTATTATGTCCAAAAATATATTACACTTGGATAAAAAATACTTATTAAACCTTATAAAACATATATATTAAAGTATGTTTACCATTAAATTTTCTAAAATTCTGATTTTACTTATATTTGTTTTGAACTCAAGTCACCAGAGATTTTGTTAGTCTCATACTTCGAGATTTCTATGCTTCCAGAAGAGGTTTTCACTATTTCATAATAAATTCTCCAAGGTCTTACTTACCAAGGAGAATGACTCATGAAAACAATGACAGTCTGATTTTGAAATACATTTCAGTAAGTTTATAGAAGAAATGAGCAATAATTCATAAGATATGGAGGCATCAATTTCTTCTCCTTCTGAATTAGCTGTTCTAAAAGAGTTGATGGAGAGTTTCTCTATTGAGTCAATTCTGAGTAATTAAGAAGGATATGAATTAAGCTTGAGGGGAAAATCTGTTTTCTTTTTGCTGAATGCAATATAATACCTCTTACAAGTGGCATTTTATTCATTATATGTTTTTGAGAAAAAAATGCCAGATTTCTTTTATAAATCAATCTTTTAATTTATCAATGAGAATACCTTTTCAATTTTCTAGTTTTTATTTTTCAAAATATACTCATACAAAATGAGTAGCACTCATTTACCTAAGAGACTCTGCAGCACATACAGTACATAAGAGAATTCAGGATAAGAATATTTTTATATCTTATTTGTAAATATAAAATGTTTATGATTTAATCACTTTCCTCTCTCTTAAGATGATTAAAAATAATGCAGTAAAAAATATAGACACATAAAACTCCAAATCTTCAGGATATTTACAAGTAAAACCAAGGAAAAAATGTACTAATTCTACATATTATGGACAAATAATAGATTCCAGCTAGTTCAATGATAACAAGCTGGTAAACACATGGATAATATTTTTGTCTACTGGCTTCAGTACAAGCAGTTTTTGTTGATTTTTCATTTCCTTTCTGGGTCATGTTTTCCATTGATTGAGGTCCTCAGATTACCTCCCCAAAATCTTCTCTTGACATGAAATATCTACATCACCCCAATTTAGCACTTGGTTACATGCTATTATAAATGTCTCTGTAATAGTTACTTGTCACTCAGGCAAGAGATATTTATGTTCAGCTACTTAGTTTGAGTCCCTGGGCTAGGGGCTGAAAATACCATGATGGACAAGACAGATTTACCTCCTAAGCCAAACTATTTGTTCTTCATGGCATATGTTTTAAATGCTTTACCTTTCAGCTTCATTTGGCTGATGAATTCTATTAATCTGAAGAGAGATGGGCTATCTTGAACAAGCATATTTTTCTTTATTACTCAACAGTGAAAGAGGCCATTTTTCTGACCTCTATTGCCTATTAAATAAATTTAAAAAACCCCAGCCGGTGCAAATGAACTCTTCAGACAGCCACAGTTTTATCGGACGCTGCTCATAGCTGTTCCTGGCTGGTCCTTCTGCTCTAGGAGGGGACTCACCTTCCCATCCTAACCTTTGCTTGTGTCACTCTGTCTCCTCTCCTCACATGGAATACTCATGCCCTTTCCAGTGACTCACGCTGTTGGCTTTCAGAGATTCTTTATTTTTTTATTCTATAACATTGCTAATTGTATTGAATGAAACTATTAATCTTTACAAATAGATATACAGTTTATAATATGCTGCCAAAGATAAGAGCCTATGGATTTGTAGGCCCCAATTGTTGTGCCTGTCCCCTCCTAACTTCCTTCCATCAAATCCGTAAGAGCAATCCTTGCAGAGACAAGAGCCCAGAGACCTTTTCTACCACATTAACAATATATTAGGAACAAGCTTGGCAGATTGAGTGGTAAAAATCCCCCTTAACTTTGAGAATTCCCATGTATCCTTAGGCAACATTCATAATTCAAGAAAAAAGAAGATTCCTTAAATTGCTATACCCTGCAAGACCTAGCTGGAATCTGTCACCATGGGGACCTGTACACATGCCCATCTCTACTTATCACAATCTGGCAGGTCCCTAGAGAGCTTATGCTCTGTGCTCATCTGGACCTTCGACCACACTGTCAGGTCCTGTAAAAATAGTTGGTTTTCTCACTTCTCTGTCTTTTCATTGTTCAAGTTAGGTCAGATCAATGCTGGATACACAGCAAATATTCAGTGAATTCTGAAGTGGATGACAGATACAAAGCACTACTAGCACTTCCCCTGGGTTCAGTGCCCTGCCTGGCAAAACATAGTTTGGAGGCATCTGTAAGATAATGGTTTCCAAGGGCATCATGTCAATTTTTTCTTCCTATCCCAAAGGAAATCTAAAGGAAATGGGTAAATGCACCTATGGCTACAACCATAAATTCTACAAGTTGAATCTAATGCATCAAGTGAGGATTGTAAGAGATCAATAGCTCAGCACAGAAATAGATATGAGATATTTCATTGGAATGGAAAAATGAAAAGTTCTACTGAGAACATTTTGAGACACTTTTCAAGATGATTTGGATGTTGATAACATCTAATGCAGTTTATAGAACTGCATTTTTAAGATGCTTTAACTTTAGAACTACTTTAGATCAAATAGCCTGTATATTTATGTGTGTATATGTTTGTATGTGTGCAGGCATATATGATATCTACATACACACACACATACACAGACATATATATATATATATATATACATATATATATATATATTAGGAGACTTGGGAGGGCATTGCTGCATTAGGATGATAGAATTTATTTGAGAAACTCCTTAGTAATTCAAGAAATTTCTGTATACATATCTCTGAGGTACTTGAGACTCTTGGGTAATGTTTGTCATGTAATAGAAATGTTTACAAGAGCAATATAAAAACATCAAGGCAACAGTTTATTTAATTGTTGTTATATATGCATATAAACATAATTTACCATTGAAGCCAAAATAATGATAGAATCCCTTAGAAAATTCCTATGTTACATCTGAATTATCACACCAAACAATAAACATTGAACATCCTAAAGGACTTCCTGCCCAGTTGGTGTGTCCCAGTGGTTGAGCATCAACTTATGAACTGTGAGGTTGCTGTTTCAATTCCCAGTCAGGGCACATGCCCAGGTTGTAGGCCTGATCCCCAGTGGGGAGGAGGTGGTGCAAGAGGCAGCTGATCAATGATGTTTCTATCTCTCTAGCCTTCTCCCTTCCTCTCTCTTGACAATCAATTTAAAAAATATATTTTTTATAAAAAGAAATTCTTGAGTAATGACACTAAATCTGACAGACTATATTTAACCACTTTATGAGTATAGATTTGGAAAATTTCACAACACATAAATACATAACTAAATATAAAATGTTGAACTATTGATGTACAATGTCTTTTATAACATACTCAATATAATCTTGAACGGACTGGAAAGCAATGGCTACCTAACTGTGGCTGCTATTTTGGTATTGGTTATTGTGGGGCTTGTAAAATCCAGGATAAATACACAGAATGATGACATCTTTAAAACTTGTGTGCATGCCTCAGTCTTACCTTCATACCATCCATAGAAACACAATAATGTTACCCCAAGCACTCATAATGAGATACACAAAACTATTGCTGCAAAGTTCTGCCCACTATCCTCTATTTACCATTCAGCACCATACACCACACAGTTAATGGTTTGCTACCACATTGTTTCTTAACCAACCCAATCTGTTTAGTTCCCAAGAATTTTTATTCTCAAAATTCAGTAAGCAAATTTCCCAATGAAGTCCCTCAGCAAAAAGTTATAATTTCTTTCACTAAATATTTCCTATTGCATCACTAAACTTTCACTTTTGATTCTACGCTACCTCTACAGTATTTTCTTTACTACTTATAAAACTGACACTCAAAAAAACCTTTCTAAGTATATTTTTTAGTTATAAACTTGAACTATCTACCCTTTTCGCTCTTTCTTCCTCCCTCTTTCTTTCCTCCCTGACTCTCTTTCTCATCAGATTTCTAACCTAAACTTCAAATTCAAGCTTTAAATAACAAACAACTCTTTGGCCTGCAGGCTGCAGCACTTCTGGGGAAATGAAGGGCTCTTTCGAGTCACATGTTTGGGCGGAGTGCTTGTTTTGAGTTTTGAGTCTTAGGTACCAAACACTGTATTCTCTGAATAACTCCCCTGTTTGGCCCTTTTTATTTATTTCTATTGTTCATGGTAGAGTGCTACTGAAAAGTGAGGAAATAAAGAATCTACGCCAGCTCTACAGTATATTCTTCACTACTTACAAAAGCAGACCTTTGTTTTTCCTTTAAGGATGGATAATTTATTTGGTGCTGGATCTCTCTTACCTTGAATAAAATTAAAATACTAATAGAACTGTGAGGTATATATTTTAAAGTGGATTCTCTTGTGTTCTTTAATTGCTAAAAGATAATATTTGAAATTAATACTCATTGCTCTAACAAAAAGGAAGAATAAATACTCAGAGTACAGATAAATAGGAAACCATTACTCAGCTTACTTTTTATATTCATAGCCTAGTGAATTTATACGTATCTGTCCTGGTTAAGGATCTCTAAGTTACTTGCCTGTCATGCTGGAGTTTTAAGACTTTGTTTTTGTAGCACCAGAACTTTAAAACAACGAACTGTAATTTTTATGATTATAAAAATATCATGTACATGCTCATGACATGATAGAAAGCTTGCTGATAATAGATCAAAGAAAACATTCAAACAAACTCATTATTTTGTTTTGACTCATACTTTTCCTGCTGACTGCACATGGTCTTCCAAATAGTCTGTAAATCGTTGTAGGTAACGTTCTCAATGTGCGAGGGAAGTATCACACACTGTAGCCAAGCAAGCAGCACATAATTCATACAGAAGCTGAACCGAGGCACACTGACAAAAAAGTGACAACTATGTGACTGGAAGAAAATTGCTCTTTAACACAATCAACCTCAGTGGGTCCCTGGCTGTGAGAACACGGACTTGTAACTAGGACTAGGAGGTCGTTGAAGGAAACAGTCCTTTCACTAATGGTGGATCTCCAAAGATAGGAGGGTGCAGACGGTAGAAATTTGAGGATGCTGACCTAATCCTCTAGTCAGGAGGAGGTTTCCATATGATGGCACCAAAACCAATAAAGTCAGACTCCCTCTAAAAGGCAGTGTCTTCATCTAGAACATCCCCTTTGGAAATTTACAGATATATTATTACTATATACCTGTGAAAATTAGAGTGGAAAGTAATATGATAGGTAGCAAAACTATAAACATTTGAGCAAAGGTACTTTATTTTACCGAATGTTTTGGGTAGGAATTTTTAGTCTTAATGCAAAAATATTTGAAAATATTGCCAGGTACAGTCATTTTTTTTAATTAACATCTGAATGAAACATAGATTATTGATGTCAAAC
This sequence comes from Lasiurus cinereus, assembly GCA_011751065.1. Classification (NCBI taxonomy): domain Eukaryota; kingdom Metazoa; phylum Chordata; class Mammalia; order Chiroptera; family Vespertilionidae; genus Lasiurus; species Lasiurus cinereus. The sequence goes on from JAAGEH010000307.1 coordinate 31,788,934, forward strand.
ATGAAGCCCTAATTGTTTCTCTCAGCCACCAAAAATGATCTCTTTCATTACCAGTCAGTAAGAATGAAGGAAATTGAACAGCTTTCGATCTTAATCTGAGCAAACATAATTAGCAAGGTAATTCTGCTATAACAGGATGTTTTGGATTGTATGTATCATTTAAAATATCATTGGCTATAGGAGAGAAGTGGGAACAGAATGTAGCATTTAAACATTTTTTTTAATTTCACTTTTTAAAATGCTTTAAATTATTTACTGCAATATTGAGACTTACTTTTCTCTAAATTTAAAAGCATTTGGCACTGTAATCCTGATGGTACACTATCATGAAAACAAACATTTCAAAGTTAAATTGATAAAACTGCTAAAATCACTTACCAATGGAAAACTGGAGCACAGAGGCTGTTGTTGTATTAAGGCCTGTGGTGATCTAGAAAAAGGAACATACCAAGATAAGGTAAGATAGAAAGGAAGAAAAAATGGTGAAACACATCCAGAGGAGGGGGGAAGAAAAAGAAGAGGGAAGGAAGAAGCCATAAACAGAGGTTGTATTTATCCAGTGGTTACTTTACTTTTACTGAAAGGTCTGAACACATATTTATCTTGTTTTTCTGTGGCAAACAAAGCTGTGAGATCCTGACTGAGGCACTCTTACTGTATTTCTTAATAAATGTTGAAAACTGCTTGTAGGCAATCTACCAGTTCATCTTAATATTCTGAGGGCTCTAACATAGCCCCCTCCACTCACAGTATCCCCTCCCCTCCATCCTACATCAGCAGATCTGGGACCCAAAGCAAATGTCATAAAAAGGTTAACAACCCCAAACTGGGAGGTAAATTAAGACCAAATGAGAAGAAAAGGATTATTTTGAAAAGTAAACAAAATTACAACAGCTAACAGGTACAGTATTTCTTTGGGGGGTGATGAAATGTTCTAAAGTTGATTGTGGCAATGGTCACATAATTTTGTGAATAAATGAAAAGCTCTGAATGGTATGGTTTAAAAGAATAAATTGTAGAATATGTAAATTATTTCTCAATAAAACTGTTAACCTCTCCCCCCCCCAAAAAAAGTAATCAAATATGGGCCTAGAAATATCCTTTCCACACATTTCTATTATTTCCCTTTAGTTTCATAATTTCCTCCTTTCTGAAAAAGAAGTGGTGCATTAATTTTTAAAAAATTTAAACAGGAAATTATTTATTTATTTATTCTTCAGAGCACTGATTTTGATCCATACCAGCTCAAATGAAATGAGAAGATTCTCATTTTCAACAACTCTCTTGTTGGGTTTTTGATCCTATAAGCTAAAGTATGGGACACCTCTCATTGCTGGACCCTAAAAAATAGAAAGTGTCTGTGTTTTCACCATGGCAGAAGCAGGAAGCTGTCTTACTTTCAGTTCTTAGATACCACAATGACATTCTGGCCTCATCCCTGTACTTTGTTAGACCCCATGTGATTAAGTCCACAACTGGAGAAGTGTCCAGAGATACCCAAGGCATAAATTGCAGTGTGAATTAGTGGAAAAAAAGAGTAAACACGCCTCTTGTTCTGGCAGGTGGAGCTGAGATGTGAATATTAAAAGGTTTTGCTTCTACAACATGTTTTGGAAAGATGACTGAATGTGTGCTTCACATACATGGACTAAAAGTTAATGAAGCAGGAAGGATAATGAGGAAAGGGCAAGGGAGGCACTGTACAAGTTGTCCAGCTATCAGGATAGGTACCAGCTCCTAGTTGATTTTGACCACTGCAGAAATTACTGCTGTCAAGTGTCAGAGGAAATTCTCTATTTCTTCTAAACCCCTCATTATCACAAATTACCTGCTCAAGGAAAACTGGACCACCATGCCCAGGACTCTCTTTCCTGCTCCATTCCCCTCACCAGTCATGAGAGTAAAATACACCAGTAGAATTTTCTTTAAGTAATCCTTATCAAGAGTCCATTAAAAGAAATCTGATTTTCAAAGTTCTTAGACTATGTCCAAATATTTGCCCTCCCAAGTTTGCACTTGAATAATCTGATGTTAAAGTTCAATGAAGCACAAGGAAACTTAAAAAATTTTCACCAAATTTGAATGAACATTCTCCTCCCCCGCCCCCAATCTGATTTTGTGTAACTAAGTAGATTCCTGGATGAGTTATGAAACACTCCTGAATATAAGTTCTTTGAAATGATGGTATTATATAAGTTAAAAGCTACTGATGATACATTAAATATACTAGAGAGTCCTGCCCTGGTGGTACAATGAATGATGCTCGTGTCAACTGTGTGATCAAGTTCCACAGCTGTGACCTCTGCTAGCAAAGAGCAGGTTGCTTGAATTATTGCCAAATTTCAGATTACATGTGCTAGCTGAGGGTGACCCTAGACTTTGATTAGTCATTGATTCTACATTTTTTCCTTCTTCACCAAGAAAGCTAAGGACTAGTAGAGTGGTTGACTCTCATTTCTGTATATTTACCCATGTAGTTTATTAGTAAAATTCTCAGCTACAAGAAAGTACAAAAAAAAAGGAAGAAAAAAAATAACAAAAAGCATTGCCTATAAAGTCTACTCACCTATTATTTTCCTCCAGTCATTATAAATTATTTACTGTTCTTGAGTTCAAATATGTAATTTTAGTCTGCAGAACTATTAAGCCTTTATATCTGACATTCTGAAAACTAAAGTGCCTCTCAAAGGGATTTTGGTAAATCATACAGCAGCTAGGAATGTTTGGCAGGGAACTGTTTTTCTTCCTATCAAATCTTAGTATTCTTAAACAATCAAATAGATTCCAAACAGTAGAAAATTGGTATGATCACTAAATGAATCTGAAGAATTCACTGCAGGCTAAGGCTGTTCATTCTGCACTCCTTCCTTGTAAATTTTTATTGAGTTTGATCATGTTTTGTTTTATTTTTTTTACTGTGTTACATGTATACATATCTTCCCATTGCCCTCCCCCTCCCAGGCATACCCTAACTCCCCAGTGTCTTGTGTTCATTGGTTATGCTTATATGCATGCATACAAGTCCTTTGGTTGATCTCTTATCTACGCCCCCCTCTCTTTAATCTTCCTGTTGTAATTTGACAGTCTATTTGATGCTTTACTGCCTCTGTATCTATTCTTTAGTTCATCAGTTTATAATGTTCTTTATTATCCACAAATGAGTGATATCATGTTGTGTTTCTCCTTCATTGACTGGCTTATTTCACTTAGCATAAGGCTCTCCAGTTCCATCCAGGTTGCTGCAAATGGTAAGAATTCCTTCTTTTTAATGGCAGCATAGAATTCCATTGTGTAGATATACCACAGTTTTCTGATCCACTCATCTGCTGACAGGCACCTAGGCTGTTTCTAAATTGTAGCTATTGTAAATTGTGCTGCTATGAACATAGGAGTGCATAAATCCTTTCTGATTGGTGTTTCTACTTTCTTAGGATATATTCCTAAGAGTGGGATTGCTGGATCAAATGGGAGTTCCATTTTTAGTTTTTTGAGGACCAAACTCTCCCTTATAGATGAAATGTATCCCCAAATATGAATAACTCAGTAAATAATTTCTTTTTTTTTAATGGAGGGTAACATAACTAATTTTACTTTAAGCTCTGAGAAAGCACATTTTCTCTTAAAGGAGTGGGTAAGTCCTTCCTCATTAACTTTATTTCAGACTAGCAAATGAATAAAGTTAGCCGCCAGCACCAGAAATATGGAGACTTCAGTGAGCGGAATAAATGGGCAAGGGCCACACAGCACAGCAGCAGTGAAAGCAGAAATGTACGTGTGCCTGTGTGATAGAAGATGCTGCCTCTCACTAACTCTGCCTAAAAAAATAAAATAAAAATGAAATGGCCATTTGACTGAATTCTCAAAATGGAGATGCTCTTTTTCATTTTAAAAGACAATGCATTAGCCTAGTAGTTTTCTTTGTCCATGGTTCTTTGTTTCACAACTTCAGTAAGACTTTGATGTAAGAAAAATAAGAAGGCATATTTTTTAAAAAGTTTGAGGCTAATAACTTCCATCTGTTCTCATGTAGAGCAGTTTTGATTGGATTCAATTCTGAAGCACCTGCAAATGTTTGAATTTGAGTAGACGTAATAGCATGTTAACTAACACCTGAGTTTCTCACTTTTCATTTGATTGATCCGTCTTCTGTAAACACAGCTTGGGTAATAAGTATATATTTGCTCCTGGGACACTAATACAGTATAAAAATTATTGAAAATTAAAATTATATTCTTAGATATGTTTATTTCCTATTAATCAATAGAAACAAAAAGAATTTGCCAAGCATTTCCATAAATATTACTGAATGGGAGAACATTCTAAAATAGGCATTTATTTTAAGTTCAATTAACTATAATAAAATTTTAATTTTAAGGTTTATAGAAAATTAATTCAGTCATGGTACATTATTTTAAATGTACTAGCACATCTATTTCTTTCAAGAAGTGCTGCGGTACCAGCCACATTTGTCTGCAGGAATACTGTACCACCATGTGAGCCTTGAATTATGAGCATCTATTATTTTAATTTACATCCAATTAATTCTGTTTGTGTTCTAATTTCAACTAAAACCTCTTCAATTTATCAATGTTCTGAGGCTTGTATCTTTAATAAATTAAATGTATCCATTGCCATAAAAGGGGTACTCAAGCAGCATAAAATAAGAACCATGTTATAAAAATTAATTGACTTTCTCATTTTTATAACTAAATCTTCTTTTAATTGACTAGCTAGGTTCCTCGCGCACCCTCTACCCCCCATTTTTTAGCGTGGAAGCCAGTCATCTGACCACTTTTGAAGTTAATGAACTTGAAATACAATGTGTGACATAGGGGTGAAAAGTATAAGCTATTTGAAAGCCCCATGGTAAGGAAGAGGGGGAGAGAAAAGGAGAAGCATTGAAGTTCAAGTCAAAAGCAGAAAAGCAAAGCAGAAGAGATGTTGTGAGAAGAGTAGGAGGTGCAAAGGAATTGGGCCAGAATAATATAACATTTGCCCTATATCCGGTTTCAAGAATGTGAAATGAACCACTCTTCATGCAAAAAGGAAGCATCAAGGAACAACAAACAGGCTCATTATCCACATGCTGATGGCTAGTGGTTTCATTGTTTTCAACTGAGAATGCTCAAGTGTCATTTCACATATAATGTAAGAAATGCTCTTTGGCAAGCTAAGTCTCATCACTATTAATTAAAGGAAAGTAACATGCTCTTGAACAATTTTGCATAAACCACAAGTTTAAGAAACTGGTTTATTCACTGTACTCTTTCTCTTAAAAAAATCATTAAAAGTTCTTCTGATTAGGGAACACAGTTTAACAATCATGTGACAAAGTTACTTATCTAACATTTCTGGCTTGAGAGGAGAAAATAAATTTAGAAGTAAAACTTTATACAAGAACTTGTGAAGTCATAAATTATTTTAATATAGATAGATATATGTGTAATATATGTCATATGTCACTCATATTATGCCCATATTTTCCCTTTTTTTAGTGTGGAAGCCAGTCACTTGACCACTTTTAAAAATTAATGAATTTAAAACATAATGTGAACATAGGGGTGAAAAATATAATTTGTTACTAAAAGCCCCATGATAAGGAAGATGTTGGCAAAAAGCTCAGTAAAGACAACATATTTGGAATACTGTACATAGATAACATGTACTTACCAATTCTCTTGGACCATATGGCTCACAAAAGGTGATAGCATTTCCGTGCATAATGGCGCCGCACTGTTCTCCAATCTCACAGTTGCGACATTCCACCCTGTTGGAACACAGAATGCATTCCCAGTCTGAGAACTAAGTAGCACAAAGTGGTTTATTGCTCAGGTAAGGAAAGATGTATTCAGTTCAAATGAACATTTTGAGGAAAGCAACAGTATTTTGTGTTGTGACATGTTAAGGAACCCTGAAATCAGAAAGACTTAAATTTAAATCCCAATTCTTTAGTTACTTGCAGTGATGGGTAAGTTACTTAACTTCCCAAAGTTTCAGTTTTCTCACCTGAAAATGAGGATAATAATACTGATGTAAACTAACATAGTTATTGAGCAGATTAAATGAAAGACTGTATAAAATATACAGAGTACAGAACCATCTCTTAATTCTTAATAATGGTAGATGGTATTATCAATAATTATACATAATATATATGTACAATACAAGGATGGTTGTAAATATTAAAAATAAGCAAAGTAATTTAGACTTGTATAATGACCTAAAAACTGGTATCTCTGAAATCAAAAGATGTTTTACAAATTATAATTCTTTTCAGATATAATTAGTATAGGTCAGTGGTCAGCAAACTCAATCAATGGAGCGGCAAACCATGGCTCGCGAGCCAACTGCATGTGGTTCACGAGCTGCAGTTTGCTGGCCACTGGTATAGGTGTTTAAAATTATTCTTCACATTGTTCTTAAATAAATTTGCATGTCTAGAAAATATACCATGCTAAAAATAATGGAATCAGATATTTAATTTACTTATTAATATGAAATATATACAAATTCGAGCCAAGTTTGAATACTGAGTTACTAGATTTACTTTGCAAATAATTTAATTAGCTGTTTTCTTTATTACTGTAAAATGAAGTGCTTACTAATTCCTTAAAACATGATTTCAAAAATAAATGTATCCATGATTTTAGTAGGTAATAGATTTATGAATATTCTAGATTTGACTTTGCATATTTACAGGAATGGTCACAATGCTCTACATCGAGACATTTTGGCCTACCATCATTACATACCTATGATATACAAAGATAGATCTGTTTCCTCTGTCTGAACCTCAAACTACATGAGAGCTGTATTTCAAGCAGAAAGAACATTTTCAAAGACTTTCACATTCCAGGTGCCAAACATGTGGAAAGAGCACGGTGCCCTTTGTTTGGAAGATCATTGCATTATGCTCTTTCAGCATTTTGCTAATTTTAGAGAAAGAGAGCAAGAACACCCATTAAAGTGGAAGACAAAAGTGTAAAGAGATGTCAGTTACCCCATAAATCCTAGAGGCAGAAGCAGAGTGAGTAAAGAAATTAGCAAGTAATGGTATTTCCTATGTATATATTGCATGGAATAAATGATTGTTCTCATTCCAATCTTTTGAGCTGTGTTCCTACACCAGGAGATAACAATGTCAAGAACCTTTGATTTTTTTTTTTTTTTGGTATGTGTGTGTGGAATAAACAGGGAACTCTTTCTGGTAGGGGATTTAAAATGCTAGCATTAAAATATCAGTAGGATATTTAAATCTTCTCTTGATTACTGTGAAGCAAGATTCTAATACATGTCCTTGACATTAGAAGAGATATAGTAGTAGCTTCATAGGGCAACAAACATGTCTCTTGTTCACCATTTTATGCCTTGCATGTTGTATTCCATAAAAAACTGTTGAATGAATGAATGAATATAACACAATTTCAAGAACAGAACTATCATTAAAGCCTGAGGTCCAAAGCACTTAGAATAGTGCTTGGCACATAGCAAGAACAATGTGTTAGTGTCTGAGCTTTCTATTATAGATTTCCACCATTTTCATCCAGAACTGGTATATTTGTTTTTTTTCCTCACAGAGAACCTATTACATGAACTTTTTACTACTGTTTTTCTATTTTTAAACCATACAATTTTTTCCCCAAGGACTGTGATTGTGATAAAAGTATAGAGAAGGAGCACAAAAATTATAGTGGGATTCTCACTTAGTGATATATGAGAATTATTGGGCTACAATTCATTGTAAAATGGCTTGAAAGAAACATCAACTTTGACAGGAAAAAAATTGAAAGAATGTTCAACTCTCAAAATGGCTATCTGCCATTTCCCCCCAGTAACTCTAAACTAAAAGCATCACTGCTGATGTAAAGTCCAAGGCCTAATGTTGAAATTCCCATAGCAATAATCCTATCTATAAGTATTGATTAGCAGCCCCCAAATCAACTCTATATCAGAAAAGTAATAATCTGTATAAAATGTATGTATTACATCTCCCTTCCCCCATAGTTTGGATTAAACAGGGTTTAGGTGCTACCTAGCTACCTGTATATTGTGTAAAGGTGATTCTAGCCCTGGCTTGTTTTGCTCAGTGGATAGAGCATCAGCCTGAGGACTGAAGGGTCCCAGGTTCAATTCTGGCCAAGGGCACATGCCTCGGTTTCAGGCTCAATCCCCTGTAGGGGGCATGCAGGAGGGAGCCAATCAATGATTCTCTCTCATCGTTGATGTTTCTATCTTTCTCTCTCTATCCTTTCCTCTCTGAAATCAATAAAAATATACACTGAGTGGCCAGATTATTATGATCTCTGAACGCATAATAATCTGGCCAATCAGTGTGTATCCTATATAATAAAAGGCTAATATGCAAATTGTTCCCTCAACCAGGAGTTTGACCAGCAGGCAGGCCAGCCAACTGCCCATGTCCCTTCTCTCTCTCTCTCTCTCTCTCTCTCTCTCTCTCTCTCTCACACACACACACACACACACACACACACACACACACACTGAGAGACCAGATTATTATGCGTTCAGAGATCATAATCATCTGGCCACTCAGTGTGTGTGTGTGTGTGTGTGTGTGTGTATTTTTTTTAAAAGGTGATTCTAACATAGATAGCCTACAGCCTGGCATTAGGGAGCCAGTAGGGAACCAGTGAATAGACAACTGATGTTTGGTGTGTTTGGAGAATCACTTCTATGTTGTGGAATAACAGAAATTAAAATACTGGTTAAAAAAAGAAAAAAAGCAAACAGATATAGCCTATCCCTGCATTTGGCTTAACAACCCCTCTAGACCTTTCTCTTCCTCACTGTGCTTTATAGCTCCAGAAACTTAAAATAAGACTTGTAAACGCATCAGTGCCCTGTTGAAACTTAAAGATTTAGAATTATCAGTATTTACAATTATTCACTGTGTTGCTGCTACTTGGAGGCACAAAGGCTTCAACAAGGATTGATGGCACAAATCTGTCAGCTTCCTGCCAAAGTCTTTTATGTCCTTTCCTAGAATTTCTCACAGTCTGACTGGGTTTGTCAACAAAATTCATTATAATTTAAACCCGAATGCCCATCCCACTCTTAGCTGCCAATGGTGTTATTTATTCATTCCTCATTCATTAATTCATTCTTGAAATTAACAAACGTATATTGAGGGCCCACAGGCACTGTGGTGAGCTTTAGTGGAACAAAAACAAATAAAACAGTGTCATTTCCTTCTAGGAGGAAAGGCAAGAGAAACAAGCACACAATTGCAATATGGGGTGCCAATGCACTGATAGCTATTTATTGTATTCAATTATGTGCCAGATACTCCAAAGCCCATTAAAATCTCTCAACTCCTCTATAAGAAAGCCGTCTGCGTCACTTTACTAATAATTGAGCTTCAGAGAAATTAAGCATTTGCTCAAGTCACACAGCTGCAATTTGGACCCAGTGCTTGCTAATTCCAACAACCCTCACATTTTCCATAGCTCCTCATTCCTCATAACAGGAGTACACTGGCTACGATGGTACCTAACTCAGACTGAGGAAGAAAGGGAAAGCTCCTGCAGGAGGTGGTCTCAGAACTGGTCCTGAATGAGAACTAGTTACCCAAGCAAGGAAGAAAGGTGAGTTGTGACCAGGCACAAGGAATGCAGAGATTGTGACACACAAAAACTGCTACTTCAGTACATTAGTATGGTTGGAACTATACTGTTTTATGAAGAAGTTGGCAAGCGATGGGGCTGGAAAGTGGGAACCAGTACCTGAAAAGCTTCATGGACCAATTACCAAGTAATAGTTACTGTACTAAAAACTCTATAAATAATGCCTTGATTAATTTATGTAGAACCCCTCCCTCTATTTTTTATCCTCATTTAGAGGGTGTTAAAACTGAGACTTGGCGATATTAAATGATTGCAACCTTCAAACCAAGGTTGCACTGCTTGAAGTTATAGAACTGGAATTCAAACTCCCAATGTCATGATACAAACCCAACTTGTAGGAAAATTTCTCTAGCAAATGATGGGTTGGAGGTAGAAAAGACAGACTATTGATGTAACAAGAGCAAGATATAATAGCACTTGAGATACAATGGAAGTGGAGAAAAGTGGGCACACTCTAAAATGTTGCTATTCAATAGAAACATTAATGTGAGCCACATGTAATTTTCAACTCGCTAATGGCTACACTAAAAAATATAAAGGAACAGATGAAATTAATTTTAACAATGTTTTATTTAACTCAATATATTCAAATTACATTTTAACATTAGTGTAAAATTATTAATAACAGTTTATATTCTCTGTTTATAATAAGCCTTCAAATTGTGAGGTGTATTTTACACTTACAGCACACCTCAGTTCTGACTAGTGACATTTCAAATGCTCATCAGTCATTGTGACTAGTGGCTACCATATTGGACAGTGTGACTCTAGAGAATTACAGAACTTGGAGACTGCTCTCTGGTTATGCTGACTACTGGAAATGCCCAGCTGACAATGATTATATGTATCTGAACTTCAGAGAAAGATCAGCACTGACATGACAGCTTAGGATATGGTTGAAATCATAGGAGTGCATATTATTGGGGGTCAGGGAGAAAGGGAGATACACAAAGTAAGAAAGGAAGCAGTTCAAAATGGATTTCTGGGAAAGAAATAATATTGCCCATAGTCTGGTTTCTGGAAAGCTCTAACCATCATCATGACCCTTCAATGTGTATCAATCTGAGCCTATCACCCTTTACTTTCCCATGACTATTAGCCTTGGATTAATTTCTATTCATGTTCCTAACCATCTGTGCTGCTCATCAAGGACACTTTGTTAATACTGACTCTACAACATAAACTTCGGAATATTTTTTCCTACCATTAAATTTAAGCACTGTATAACTACAAACTTGAATACCATTATCATAAAGGAAAAGACAAATCATAATTTCATGATGAACACAATAATCTAGATGGAGGTCAGATAGTACAAAGAGCAACTAGTGGCTATGGTTTCACAGAAGAAACTAGTGATACATGTCAGAAAGACAAGGTAGGTTTAAAAAACCTAGAGGTGGAAATAAACATCCATATTCCAAGAAAAATAATTCCCAGAATATAAAACAATATCTAAGTGCTTTTAAGTCATATGCTCCTCTCTTTCTCAAATTGCCTCTGTGCCTAACAATTTAACTTGTTGAGTAGAGTTAGGTACTAACCCAATGGGTGCTCTCTGTGAAGAATACTAGTGGTCTGAAATCCTGCTCTCCCCTATAGGAAAGTGATACGAGTTCTTAAGAACTGGGGTTCAATTTGCTGAATGATGACAGGTCCAGTATTTTCAGGCTCAGAGGGTGGGGGGGGGGCCCGGCAAGGTGGTGGTGGGGGGTGAGGAAGGGATGTCAATTGTTCCTAACATTTAAACTGTGGCCTCACAATTTAATTTTCTCAGAAAAACAGTGGACTTTATAAAGCTAGATAACATATTCTTCAGAGATTGGTGGAAAGAAGGGAGTTTTAAATAATCCCAGTTACAAACTTTTGTTTTTCAATTTAAAAAGGAATGTGACCCCCTAGGCTAAGGATTAGAAATGAATTGCTTCTCTGCCTAATAAGAAAAGTAATACTGAATATTATTCTAATATAAAACAAAACAAAATAACTTTCCACTCCTTTTCTCCCCCCACCCCCCAAATGGAAGACAGAGCATAAGAATCTGATAAATACTATGGCACATCATACAAATCACCTCTCTGCCATGAATGGTATGATTAAAAGACATTTTAATGGAAATGCTTGCTATCTCCAAAGACCATACAAAGCCTGAATTTGTTAAACCCTTGTTGAACCCATGTATCACACACTTAGGTTCCACATGAAGCTAATCTATTACTAGAGTTCACAGATCATTGCACATTTGAGTCAGAGGGCACCTACGGTATCACCAAGTCTCATCGCCCCTTTATTTTACAAATGATGGAACAGAAACAATTCAGGTTTCCTGGCTCCTTGTACAATATTCTTGCCATTTCACTGTAAGGCAGCCAGAACAAGAACTCTGATTTTTATAAAAACAGCATGCGATAAAAGAGTTTATCACCATTTTTACTGTTGGCATTTATTTTGAAAAGCTACAATGACTTTTCTTAATGTTTTTCTTTTATAAAAGGATTTTGTTTTGCTAGTAAAAATGTAAAAAACAAACAAAATAAAAGCATTATGTCTTCATAGAAAATGTTAAGAATGAATTTGCTGGCTAGAATATATAATCAAATTCAATATTTCCAAATAGTTTTTATACATACACTTTAACATTATTATTTTTTTAACTAGCAAAAATATAAAATAATCAGTAAATATAAAGGCAGGTACTTGTTGACCAACACATCTAGGGTCAAGCCATAAACATAAAAGAAAAATAAATGCTTTGAACCAAAGTTCTGTTTTTCACTATTACAAGCTCCTAGGCAGTTTGGAAATTGTTATTTTGGTGTTAATTCTCTATCTTTGTTTTTTATTATTTAGGTGGCTGGGCCTTTTATTTGCCTGGGATAAAGTGAAAGCACACTTGTAAAGGTATAATTACGTTTTCAGTTATGATTTTGAAATTATTAAGCTGGCAAACAAGCCAAAGCACCCTTTCAGGACACACAGAGGAAGATAAAGTGAAATGTCTCTGGAGTCCAGGGGCCCCACCTACTGTGGTGACTTACAAGGGACTTTCAGGATACAGGGCAAAGCAGGTGGATTAATGAGAAAATTTGGCTCCTTCTCACAACTGGAGATCTATGAATAGCTGGTGGTGACATCATCCTGATAACAATAAATAAATAACTGAAATATCATTTCCTCAAGAGCAATCTAATTACATGGCTCATTCTTCTGATCAGATCAGAGGGAAATCACTCAGCCTTTAGTCAGGCACTCTGCTGAAGCAAGTTAATCACCTGGAAACTCACTGACAATCAGTTACCATCAAATTCTCATTTGAGATGCATGCTGTTTGCCCTAAGATGGAGGACATTGTATTATCTGTTCGTAATTTATTGCCTCTGAAGGAGGAGTCAGTATCTGGGACTTAGCCTCAGAAGAAGCAATCTGGCATTCAACAAGCCAGAATTGTCTATTAACCAGCATTTCTGAATGGAGATCTTAAAATAATTTCCATATTGCTTCTGACTATAAAAAGTACTTATAATTTTCCTGACCCAAAGATAACACGTCTCTTCCTCCAGATATAGATAACACTGATACTGACAATATCTGATGTGTGAGCGAGCTTGCAAGAACAGGACAGATGAGGGATAGTGAATCCACCAAAGTAATGAGGACCCTGTGAGTCATTTGGTAGCAGGGCACTCAGCGGACTTCTTCTGGAGATACTGGAGCTCCTTGTACTTTCCATTCAAACTCAACAACCAGAATACTCAACTTTTTAAAAATATATATATATTATTGACTTTTTACAGAGAGGAAAGGAGAGGGATAGAGAGTTAGACTCACCAATGAGAGAGAAACATCAATCAACTGCCTCCTGCACACCACTACTGGGGATATGCCCGCAACCAAGGTACTTGCCCTTGAGCAGAATCAAAAGTGGGACCCTTCAGTCCGCAGGCCAATGCTCTATCCACTGAGTCAAACCAGTTAGGGCAGAGAACACTCAACTTTTGCCCATAGTCAGTTTTATGATAAAGAGGGCATGACTGCATGGCTACTTGTAAAAGATCAAGCTCTTTTAAAAAAAATCTATTCTCTTTGTAATTGTGGAGTATTTTTTAGAAAAAAACAGCAAGGAAAATTCACTCTATGAGACTGAGAATAATATCACCTTCAACGATGTCATGACTTATTTCTAAGGAGCTAAAACATATTCCAAAGGTGAAAATTACAAACTCCATTTTTAGCTCACTCTCATTACTTCCCACTAAGGAAGCTAAGAAAATTCTTCTTATTTCACTAGGGGGTTTTAAATTTAATCTTTCTTTTGTTAACACATAGAACGACAAATATTATCTGATTTAAAATAACCCTCTAATATGCTACTACTGCATACAATATTCTGACCTCCTACTATGGTGAATTCCATTACATGCTGCTTAAAGAAATATTTTCTCACTCTTTCAAATGTACTTGACATTTAATTCCACCAAGCGAGCTCTTATTTCTGTCATCTAAAGCAGAGATTAAAGAAGGAAATATATTCCTCCCGATTCACACCTTGTTTTATTAGTGGGCCACCTCCTGGATAGCCCCTCTATTGCATATAAAGCTTTACCCCACAGTAATTATGTAATGGTAAGAAAAGTGAGGGAAGAAAGCAAGACAGGAAAGTTAGAGAAAAATTTCGTAATAATAGAATAAACTTAAGAGACGAGAGAATGAGAGATGGTGGAACAAGAGGGAGGGGATGAGAGGAAAAGTAGAAAAAATGCACCTAAAATCAGAATATTGAACCATCAAACCCTATAGACCAAATTATAATTCTGCAACTTCAAAATACACTGATATATAATAGGTTCTAGCAAAGATACGTCATCAGAAAAAATATTTTGCCTGATTTTTCTCATTATTTACAATCTTCCTTAGTAACTTGCTCTTGAAAAAAAGGTAGGGTTTATGTTCCACGTTCCATCAGTTAACCCTATTGGATCGATCACATGTCTTCTGATTACCATTACAAAAACTACCTCTTGAGAATCCCTCAGCAGTGGTATGGAGACTTTGGTGTCCATGGTTAGGTGCTCCCCTTTACCCAGCGCTATCTCCCACACTTACTGCCCATAGGCTTGCTGGACAATGAGTCATGTCTATGTACTTTTATCCAATTTCTTTCTCAGGGACATTGTTCATCAGTCTTACTTTTTTCTGATTACCTTGAAAGTGCACTTAACTGTGTTTCTCATATTTGGCTAATAAATTGAGTCCCCTCTGTTTTTATTATTTACTAGTGGTCTGGTGCACAGATTCATGCACACTGAAAGGAAACTGGGAGCCCATGTCTGCGTGCCTGGAGAGTTCCCATGTTCCTTGAGCCAAAGGGAAGTCACATGGGGAGTTTGTCCTCCTCCCCACAACTTCCTGAAAAAATATTTTCAAATGTCCTTCTGCGGCCAGGGTTCCGCCTTGCCGGCCGGGAGGTCCCCAGTGAACACCTTGGGCTGTGCTGAATGCTTTCCACTGCTCAGAGTCAGATAAAAGATGCTTAGAGGTGAACAATACAAAGTTGGGGATCTTGGAGGGAGGGGATGCTCTCTCTCCCACGCCCCATCCTTTAGATCTATCTCTCTGATTTTACCCCAATTGTCAGGTACTACCTTGTGGCCAGTTTTATATTGCTGCCTTCCTCTGTAGCTCTGGGGCAATCAGTAAGGGATGAGATTTTCTCTATGCCAGAGGCAGAGTTCCAGGAGCCTGGCAGCTATATCAGGCTTGTTCGCCTGGAGCTGACCAGTGTTCTGCAGGGATCCAGGAGCAGGTGTTCAGTGCTAGGTCGCAGACCTTTCCGGGAGATGGGGCCAGGGCGAGTGGTAGATGGAAATTGCGAAGGTCTTGGTCACTGGGCTGGACCTCATCAACACTTCAGATGGGAGCCAGCCCAGGTAGTATGTTTGTGAAGCACCTCTGTGGGTTTTTCCCGAGCCTGCATCCTGAGACCCAGAGGGCAATAAATAAGGGGTGTGATGCAGCCACAAGGTCTGAAGGGAGAGTTCCAGAGGCCGGTGATGGCTGATTCATGGTCATTCCACCTACACTCCCAGCACCTGGGCATTGGGACTGCACTCTATTTGCTGGAGATTGCACCTGCCAAAGGCAGGAGAGGCTCGTGTGC